>CM064518.1:904214-1233834 GCA_032716605.1 Paralithodes platypus
GTTCGTGATAGAGTGAAGGAAGGGAGAGTCGTGATAAAGGAGGACCCAAAGGTAAAAAGAGAAAAAAGGACGGGAGGAAGCTACTGATGAGAAGGCAGAGAGAGAGGGTAAGGAAAAGCTACGTGATAAAGGAGAAGAGAGAGAGAGGAGAGAAAGAGAGGGTAAAGAAACATACGTGATAAAGAGAAGAGAGAGAGAGAGAGAGAGAGAGAGAAGAGAGAGAGAGAGAGAGAGAGAGAGAGAGAGAGAGAAGAGAAGAGTGAAAAGGGAGGAGCAAATACGTGATAAATAAAGAGAGAGAGAGAGAGAGAGGAGAGAGAGAGAGTGAGAGAGAGTGAAGGGGGAGGAACGCTGATAAAGGAGAGAGAGAGAGAGAGAGAGAGAGAGTGGGAGAGAGAGGAGAGAGACAAGAGGAGAGAGGAGAGAGAGAGGAGGAGAGAGAGAGAGAGAGGAGAGAGGAGAGAGAGAGAGCGAGAGAGAGAGGGAAGGGAGGAAGCAAATAGTGAGAATACAAGGGAGGAAGAACGAGAGAATGGTGGGATTTAAAAAAAAAAATATTCAATCCAAAACTTTAAGTAAATAATCATTTGACTCCATGCGAGTTTCATGCTATAAGCAAGTTGGAGCCGTAGCTGTGGATATTTAGCAGAATAACCAGCTATCATATGGTTGTAGCATTTATATACAATTAGGGTTAGTGGCTATTTTGGGTCTATAGTATATATTTATGTTTTTAGTTTCCTCCCTAGACCTCCATCAAGCTTAAACAAAAAACACCCCCAAGACCCTCCTTCAAGATAAATTTGTACATTTTTCGATAGAAAATTGTCCAGGCCGAAGGCCAGTTCCTCTCAAACTACAGGCTCGCTATCGCTCGCCAGGAATATCTCGACACCTAAATGACATGAAAAGTCTTAACATTGACAAAGAAATGGGGCGAAAGGTCTTAAAATTGCCAAACTAATGGGCCGAACTTAGAACTTAAACAAATCTGGAAACTAATGGGGCTAAACATGAGGAAGAAGGGAGGCCCAAAACCGCCCCATCTCCCCTTAAGACAATACACAAGCATAATATACAAGAATCTGAACACTATAGGCAAAAATACAGGCTTGCTATCGCTCGCCAGAAAAAAAATCGACACCTAAATGGCCCGAAAAGTATAATAATGACAAAGAAATGGGACAAAATGTCTCAAAATCGCCAAAGTAACGGAAAGAACGTCTTAAAAGCTTAAAACTAATATGCTAAACATGAGGGAGAAGGGGGCCCAGAAAAAGCGACAATTCTCCCTTAAGTGAGATAGTTCAAAGCCTGTTAATTGATGGAGGCCCTTGATATAGGCCTACTGAATGAATATCGTCTAATAGTAGCCAGAATAAAGCAAAAAGGACGTCACCGGTACGGTAGGGGTTAGTTAATTGACCACTTGTGAGTTTCAGGCTCTAAGGAAGTTGGAGTTGTAAACATCAATATTTAGCAAGAATTATTAGCTAAAATACGGTTGTAGTACATTTATAAATACATAAAACCCAATTCTACATATTTATTAGCCATCAGAAACCTACATTATTATTGCATTTGTATTTACAATCGATATATACGGCTCCAACTTCCTTATTAGTTTAGTTTTTTTGTAGATGTAGGTACAATCACCACGGTCGATCTGGGGATCCGCCGCTGATGAGCTCGTCCTGGAATCTTTAAGACTCTGAATCTTACGATTCTTTACAGGACTGACCATGCCATTTTATCGGCAATAGCTCAGAAGAGTGTGAGAGGGAGAAGGTGTTGGAGAGAGAGGAATGTTGGAGTGGCTTTGTTATGTGTGTTGTCTGTATACGTCGTCAGGATGTCCTCTGACTGGGTGCAAGCATGTGAAACATGCTAGGACGTACTACCACACCCACTAAATGTCCGCCGTGGCAGGGATTCGATCCCGGGTCTTTGATTCACACGCGAGCGTGCTCACCACTTGACCCTAGCCTGAAACTCGCAAGTGATCAATTGAAGGGTGGTTTTAGCCAAGTTCCAGGGTACAGGATGGAGCTAAACCGAGGGAGAAAGGATCAGACAAAAACCCTACCCTTAAGGGGAGAGTTACTTTTCTGGGCACTCTGATTTAAGACGTTATTTCCGTTTGTTTTGCAAATTTGAGACCTTTCGCCCCCTATCTTTGGCAAAATTAAGATCTTTCGTGCAATTTAGGGGTTCATTTTGTTCCAGGCGAGCAATAGCAAGCATGTAATTTTAGGAGGAACCGGCCCCTACTGATGTACATATTTATTTCGAAAGGGGGTCTAGGGGTATTTTTTTTTAAAGCTTGATGGAGGTCTAGCGAGGAAACTAAAACATATACAGTATATATACTGTATATATATATATACAGTATATATATAAATATATATATATATACAGTATATATATAAAGGCCAAAAAACAAGCACTACGGAGAAAGAATTGGTCGCTGATTACATGGTGGTTTTAGCGAAGTTCCCGGGTACAAGACTGGGCTAAACATGAGGGAGAAGGGGGTCCATAAAAGCCGAGTTTCAGGATTTGGGCGGTTCTTCCACACGAGGCTATTGGGGTTTGCCTGTACGGTTGGCCAAATAAGTCATGTCTCCGCTGTCATTAATGCCTGAATAACGGAACATAAATTGGTCATATTAGACGCCAATGTAACCGAACAACGCGACGCACCGAACTCTCCTGATTGGCGAACTACCATAATAAACATGCACCGGAATGTATCATATAATAAATAAATATAATTGGTACCAAAACCTCAAGATGTTTAGTTAAAATAAATAAGTTACCCTTAAAATTTAGTTTTCTCTAGTGAGGTAACTTTAAAGAAAATTAAACATGAACAATAACTATTATATATTTTTAGTATACCTTCGTAAGTTAAATATTTAGTTATTATTTTAAAGAATACGGGACATGAGGCACGTCAGCAATAGCAAATTAGAGATATATATCAATAAAAAATCACCAAATAATCTAAGATTAAGAAAAAAGTAGCTGTCGTAATGTGGACAATGTTGGTTCAGCTCTAAAAGTTGATCATTGTGACGCCTGAGAAGTCACTTAGCTTGGACGTGAAATACATGCTTAATACTGATCCTTCTAACCACGCTGAGTTATACGATAATTGTCATTTTTATAGTATAAGCAAGCCGAATTGTTTCGTAAGCAATTCAACTTGAACCTAGTTACTAATTATGGTAATATCTTCAATTACGGTAAGTAGCGCAATTACTTTGGATTCTTTGTTGGAAAATGTCTTCCATTATCACCTTCGCGTCCACTTTGGGACGAAAAAAACAGTGGATCGGACACATCAACAGGATGATTATCTGTTGTGAAGTGAATGACAAAATGGGTAGATGAAGTTGAAAAGGATGTGGTCGATTAAAGCAGAAACGAGGGTCCGGTTTGGGCGTGTAAAGGTTCGTCCAATGGTGACCTGGCAGTTTTGTTGCACACCCGGGGGTGGGGCAGCCAGAAAAGGTCCATGGGCCAGCAGGTGTGCTTGTGATAGGGAGCGTTCTCCTCGCCGCATAGCTGGGCTATGAGCACGAAACTATCTTGGGTGCTCAGTCAGGAGCACAGGAGATAATGTTTATCAAAAGATTAATTTTTTTTGTAGCGGTTTCCGCGTGTCGCAATACAACTCGTTCAATAATTAAGGATGCATTTTCACTGCTTAGTCCCCATTGTGTAGTTATTTTATTATGTTTTTTATTCGTTATGTGGTGATTCATACCGGACAGGGAATGGATTGGGTGGGGTGATACACACAGGAAAGAGCTTTGATTCTTTATTCTATTATTTCAGATGGGTTTATTGCTTTTCTTTTTACTTTGAAATGGTATTTAAGGTACTGTGGACACTTTAATTACTCTTTTTCCATACCGAAGTTATTTATCTCCCCATAAGGTTGCTTAGTGCTATGACGATTATGTGTTTATATATAACAACAATGATACACTAGTAGATCCTTCAGTCTTTTAGACTCCTTCTCTACCGGTGATGTCTTTGATTAGTTATTCTAGCATATTTAGACGATTAATGTACAGTTTAAGAAGGATCTGTGGCAGTAAAAAAGGGTTAAGTGAGATAACTTAAAGCCTGTTATATGTTGGAGGTCCTCTTTAAAATGTAACTAATGGTATAGACATCGTAGCAAAAATAAAGATTATAAGAATCATGCAGGGTAACAAACGTAACCCCAGTCATTACTTTGTGTCTTTATTAGTAACTGTCTTGTGAGGTGAAGCTGAACGGTCAGGCTATGGCGATCGTCAACTCTTTTGAAGTATCTGGCAGTGTGTTGAGTACACGACGGGACTAGGGAGTATGAAGAAGTGCGGGAGAGGGTACAACAGGGAACGAGGGTTGTAGGGAATGCTATAAGCAGTAACAAAAAATAGGTGGTTCAGTATGGAAGTGCAAGAAGTTCCTTGCATGACAGTGTGGTAACCCGACACTAACTTACGGAAGGCGAAGCATGGACGTTGTGGAAGAAAACTCAGACCAAGAGTGGAGAGCAGTGGAAATGAAGTTACTTGAGAAGTTCGTGCGGAGTTACAATGGAGGGATAGACAGACCTATGAGGAAGTACAGAAGGAGGTGTGGTGTGGATGTTAGATGTGATGGAAAGTGTTGAAAAGGAACCTTGATATGGTTCGGCCAGATGGGCAACGTAATGGAAAGCGAGAAGAATGACTAAGAGGGTGTACGAGAGCGAGGTGGAGGGCCAGAGAGTGAGAGGTAGACCGAATAGAGAAGGTGGAAAGGATTGGGGTGAGGAATAGCATGAACGAAGGCGTTGCTGGTTTGGGGGAGGGGCGTCGACTGACTGTAGACAGCGGTGCAAGGGGCGGTTCGTTCGTGGCCACCGCCCTTCGGGAGATCAGCGGCGTCAGTCAATAGATAGATAGATGGTGTAATGGTTTAGAATGTTTAAGATCTGTATGTGGTAACTCAGGTTCGAATCCCGGTAGGAACACATGCTTTCATTAATTTCATTGGGAGGTGTTTGGTGTTGGGAGTCATAAATTATATTATCAGCTCACAGGTCCCTTACTAAGATGGATTACAATATGGTAAATATTTCAAGGGACGATGAGTTTATTTTTGTTAATTCATTTCATATATTTGTTTTATAATTTTGAGTTTGCTCCCTAGTACCTCCATAAAACAGTAAAACTAAATCCATTCTATCCCCGTCTAGATTAATTTGTTGCAGTTTTCGGTAGAAAAATGTCCCTCCGAAGGCCGGTTTCTTCCACAACTTACCGGCTCACTATCGTTCGCCAGGAAAAAATATAGACACCCATAAATAGCACGAAAGGTGTTAATATTGACAACAAAATGGAGCGAAGTGTCTTAATAACTCGACAAACTAATGGCGGAAAACAGTCTTAAAAAATTCTCAAAACTAATGCCGATGAGGGAGAAGGGGACCAGAGAAAACGGAGCCATCTCCCCTTAACACTATCTGGTAAGCAATGTCTTGGAAGTTTGTGTTTATTATTGAGAGGATTATATTTGGTTATTTGCCCCAATCGATTTTGTTTTTTTCTTCTTTTTGTTTGTTACCGCCCTGGATTTGAAAAACGCCTCCAGACTCCCTTCAAATTATAAAACGTTCCCCAGACCCATGCAGACCGTCTCACTAACAAATCTAACCTGCAGGGACCGTACTCTTTGGTTTGAGTAACTTCGTATATTGTTCGACTCGTTTTCAGGAATTATGCACGACCAACTATGCTTTGGATAATCTTGTAGTATACCCGGTACTGCAAATAAGTGTACCTGCATCCATTTGAAACAAACATGAGGTGTTGCCTCCAGTCGAGCTTCTGCCGATATACACTCTCTCCTATTGGTCTCTGCTTGGATATATTATAAGTTATATAAGTTGTCCTGTGATTGTTTGTTGGGGACCATGGTGCTCGTACCAGACCCACTGACCCAAGCCATGCCAAGGCACCTACTATGACCACTGGCAGACTTTGACTGTTACCAATCACTGGGGGCCGGGGGGTGTTGACATCCATACAAGTAAAGCCGGTGTTCAAAGACTTTACCCGGTGATGGGGCACAGCCCGCCAGACACTGCTCGACTCTCTCGTCTTGTGGCGGACGGGCTTTTAGAGTGAGTGAATGAGTTAGTGAGTGGTGAGTGATGTTGTGGAGTGTGTGTTGTGTGTGTGTGTGGTGTGTGTGTGTTACTTCAGGTTACTTGTTCGTCAAGGGGAATCCACGCAATGCGAGCTAAGCTCATTATTATCGCGCCTCCTTAACTGGGAATGTATTTTCGTGAAATGCATGTTAAGTGTTTTTTTGTACTGTTTGGAAATGGCTGTGGATGTGTGTGTAGTCTGTATTTAGCCAATTGGCGACATCGGAAACCGAAGGCTTATAGGGTGGATCTGTATGGTACCATTCTCACTATAGACGGTACGCCGTCTTCGCCCGAAGGCTTAGTATCCATCAGCTTTAGGTGAACCATATGATACCCATCTCGCCTTGTAACCATTTTTTTGGCCAACCCCAGAAGGGACGTCACAACGTCGTCCACTTATTCCAGAGTACCTTTAGTTTACAGCTATGTGAACCTGAGGTCTCTAACACATGAAAGAGATACAATCCCAATTTTTCTCCGCCCGGCCGGGGATTGAACCCCCGACCCCTCGTGTGGGGGACGATAGCTCTACCTACTAGGCTACGGGCTGTGTATATACAAGATGGCTTGAACCTCCTGGTGGTGGGCGAACAAGGGACTTGGAGTGTATAGTTCACACCGGCTCCAGACACGGACACGCGCAGCACACAACGCATGTGGTGTGTGTGTGTGGGTGTGTGTGTGTGTGTGTGTGTGTGTGTGTGTGTGTGTGTGTGTGTGTGTGTGTGTGTGTACATCTGACTGGTGTGTTGAGAATTGTGTGTTGTTTGAATAGGTGACGGAGCCCTACCACCTTACTTGTTGAGGCCGAGTCACGCAGCCGCAATACCCGCGTCATACTACCCAGACCCGGAATGTTTTAGTGATTCGTGGAGAGAGATAGAGAGAGGGGGGGGAAAGATGGGGGGGGGGGGGAGGGAAGGGAGAGGAGAGGGGGGAGGGAAGGTGAGAGGGGGACAGAGAGAGAAAGGAGGGAGGGAGAGGGAGGAGAGCCAAGCGAGAGAGATAGAGGAGGAGAGATGGAGGGGAGGAGAGAGAGAGAGAGGGCAAGGGGAGGAGAGAGAGAGGGAGGGAGGGGGGAATATAGAGAGGGGTGAGAGGGGGCGGGAGGGGGAAAGATGAGAGAGGAGGGAGGATGCGTGGAAATATATGAGAGGGAGGGAGTGAGGGGGAAAGATGAGAGAAGGAGGTTGGGTGATGAAGAGAGGAACAGGAGGTGGGTCGATGAGAGAGAAAGGAGTTGGTGGGTGATGAGAGAGAAGGAGGGTGGGTGATGAGGAGAGAGGAGGAGGGTGATGATGAGAGAGGGAGGGGAGAGGGAGGTGGAGGGAATAAGGGGGGTGGGGGGGGGAGGAGAGAGAGAGAGAGGGAGGAATGGGTAGATAGAGAGAGCGAGAGGAAGAGAGTAGAATAGAGACGAGTAGAGAGAGAGGAGAGAGAGGAGAGTACAGAAGGAGTACAAAGGAAATGCAGCAACAACAGTCCTAGTGTACCCTTCTAGGTTGCTTGTCCTCCAAAACACCTGAGGATCAAGTGTCGCAAACACTTGGTTCAGAGTGGGTAAGGCAACATTGGAAAGGGAACTTCACTGCCCTTGAACTACTGCTGTCCCGTGTGCAGGGATTAACGGAAAGTTATAGGGGGGAACAGATGGTTTTAGTAACTGAGGTGGGATCAAAATAAAGTTATTAATTTACAAAACGCACGGTCAGTCGCAGGGTTTTTGAAGGCGAGATATTTGTCCTAGGCGGAGGTTGTAAATGAATCAACGGTCTTGATGCAGCTCTATAACGTTTCGGGGAAGCCCATTCCACAAGTTGACAACTCGATATTGAAAGAAGAAATTCTTAGATTCCGTGTGAGTAAAAAAGATTTACCAATAATTTTTGCAAAACCGTTGTTCCCCGCGTGTAATTATATTGGTCGATAGTGAATGTACTTACTACAGTTCATATTGATCGATCCGTTGATTAGCGATTTTGCAAACACTTGAATTAAGTCACCTTCTTTACAATCGGGCGCTGGGTTAAAAGCAACTACCTGATTGTAATTTCTTCTAAGACGCTTCCTTCCTGTAATGTTTGCTCTTATAGGCTAGGTTCATCTTATTTTGGTAACCTCTAACGTTGAACCCTCGTTTCTATGGCTTTGTTTTATATTCTTTTTGGGTTAATAAGTTTGGCAACGCCATTAGATTGAATCCCGCCATCTCTATTCCAGAAGAGGGCGGACTAAGGAATTGTAAACGGGTTAGGATAACCATTCTTGGATTTAGTGCTCAAATGACCTTGGCCTATAAAAAGCCAATTATTTTGTTTGCCTTCTTAACAACTTCTGACATTGTTGACTCGGTTTTAGGTTACTCGATATTGTTTACTTTCCCAGATCGGTTTCTCTGTTTACATTCTTAAGCTGAGTGCCATTCATCGAATAGTTTCTGTCTTTCCCCCCCCCCTACCCGCTTCCCACCCCTCTTCCTCCTTCTCCTTGTTAGGTAATCCGAATATGTAGGTCAAACTTTACATTTAGATTTAATTATTCCGCTTCCCCCCATTATTTATCTTTATCCGCATTGTAACTCATTTTGGGCCAAAATTTGGGCCCAACATGACAATTTATCTAGATGGTGTTGCATATGCGTCAAACCTTGTTCTTTTTTTTGAGAGTAATACGCTCTATTTGCAATTTTTGTATCGTCACCGCAAATTTTGAGATTGTACAAGGTGAGGCTCCGTAATTCTATGCTAATTGTCGTATGATGTACATTAGAGAGAGAGAGAGAGAGAGAGAGATAAAGAGTGAGAGAGAGAGAGAGAGAGAGAGAGAGAGAGAGAGAGAGAGAGAGAGAGAGAGAGAGCGAGAGAGATGCTAAATATAATGCAGAGAGAGAGAGAGAGAGAGAGAGAGAGAGAGAGAGAGAGAGAGAGAGAGAGAGAGAGAGAAGAGAGAGAGAGAGGGAGGAACGGGGAGGGGAAAGCGAGGGGTAAGAACAGGGGAGGGGAAAGAGAGGGAAAAGAAAACAAAATGAAAAGAAAGTCAAATGGGTAAGTTAGGGTTTATGGTAAATGACAAAATATGCCAGTTTGTTTAGCAAGAGGGGGTGTGACTAGGTTATGTAAGAGAGTTACAAGGGGGGGGGGTGGTCCGCGGGCGACCTGCGTTTTATGGTGTAATCTAGTTATACTAACCCCTCCCCCCCCACCACCTCCCCCTTCAAAAAAAACGGGGCCTTTTTTTAGCGTGTTTTTGGATGGTTCAAGCAGACGCGGAAACACATGAAAAAAAAAAAAAAAAACTTGATAAAAGTTATCACCAACGCAGATAAGAGTTGTTTTTCAGGTACGGCCTAATTTTGTTGTTTTTTTATTTTGTAGCCTTCAAGGAGACTACTGCAGGACTCTTCATTCCTTCTTCTTACCTCTGACCGGGTATAGGCTTTCCCTAGTGTTTAACTAGCCTATCTATCTATCTATATGCTCAAGGCGCCAATCCCCATTTTGGGGGTAGCCGACTCAAGACCGAGCAAGAACAGGGAAAACACAAAAACAACTTAAAACAAAAAAAAAAACACAGATAAAAAACACAAACTCTCCCACATCCAAGTCACCCCGGAGAAGACCCAGAGACCAGGGTTACCAAGCTCGCTCCAACCGCACTCCCCGGCCCCTGACCACCCGGAGAGGTTCCCGATCTCGGGCAGGCAGACATGCAGGCGGAGCCAAAGGCCACAAGCCCTCCCACCACACTTCCAGGCCACAACACACCTTCATATTAATCGTCACTTCCCCTGGGCCAGGCGCCTGATGGACTATTATCTAGTCCAACTTGCTCCCCGCCCGAACCCTTACTCCTCCAAAAAAGGACATTTGAAAGGTACATTATGCCTAACCTAAACAACCTTAACCTAACCTAGACCTAGTTATTATAGGTGTGGGGCAACAACCCCCCCCCCCCCCCCCCCGCTTTGACTCTAGATGCTTGGGTGTAATTGTCTGTGAAGTGGGTATTTTTAAATTTGTTGATAACGAAAATCCTCCATGCGGACTAAGGGGTATGGGACGCTTCGTCCACCAATTCCGTTTCGTCACTACCCGGTTCGTCCCCCAAAACCCGTTTCGTCACAAGCCAAAAAAAAAAAATTTTCAGACCCGTTTTCCGTCACCACTATTTTTTAATAGTCTCCAATGGCATTATTTGCAGCTTGGTTGTCGAAAAAAAACTCATAAACCACTCCAATGTATATTCTTTATTCTTGCCCGGATGTCACTAAAGTATGAACAGAGACCGGAATGTACGAAATATACCGTTGACCGCCCCTTCCCCTTCGGTCCAGTGAGCTTCTTGGACCACTATTCCTCGGTGACCTCGGCCCATTTTGGCTGACTTCGGAAAACCAATATATTGTTGGTCCGAAGTCAACCGATCTTATACTACCGCTTTCTGGCGAGATTCGGCAATATGAAAACAATTGGGAACTTATTATAACTGTATTATTTCCTCCTCCACAGACCAATTCCTTTCTTCTATTTTATAAACTGAACTGTTCGGGATTTATTGATAAAGTTCTAGTGGAACTTTATTACGCTCGGTGCATGCAGCGCATATGATCCTAACTATCTAGTGTGTGTGTGTATAGTCTTTACAAAACCATAGACACAATCGTCATATATCTTGGTGCATTTTGGAACTGGGGGATTCCTTATGTTAGTTTGTGTAGTCTTATAGTCTTACTTTCAGCCTGGTTTCACTTTTCTCTCAACAGAACCACTAATATTAAAAGAGCTTTTCAGACCTTCGTAAAGTACGGTTGTACCTTCTATTGTTATGCCCAGGTTTTTACTGGGTTATTGGTTTAAATAAGTGGGTTCTTCCTAACTGGAGAAGTCAAAATAGTTTGAAACACTGAACTAAACCGAAAGTGTTTCGGTACTTACTTCTGGACCAAAAATATATTGGTCCTAAGTCACCAAGATGGTGCTGAGGTCCACCCGAGGATAGTGGTCCGAGATCACTGGGGCCGAAGTCACTTTTTTTTTTTTTTTGTTTTTTCTATTGTGATTGAGGGAGGCAAAAGGCATAACTACTGCCTATAGCGAGATGGCCTCCCCCATAGTTGACAGAGTGACAGGAGGGGGCCAAAATTCACAAGGGACGTTCGAGCCAAAATGCCTGGTGACCACACGGAGTTTGAAGCAATTAATTTAAGTCATAGGAAGAGGGAAAGACTGATTCTGGTAGAGAGGTTTCCCAGAGCTCAGCTG
Source organism: Paralithodes platypus (assembly GCA_032716605.1). Classification (NCBI taxonomy): domain Eukaryota; kingdom Metazoa; phylum Arthropoda; class Malacostraca; order Decapoda; family Lithodidae; genus Paralithodes; species Paralithodes platypus. The sequence goes on from CM064518.1 coordinate 915,675, forward strand.
TTTGAGTAGTAAGAAAGTTGTTGAGATGTAAAGTAAACGTTTTCACATCTTTGGGTTGGGAGAGATTGCACAGAGTAGGGGTGGGATTGAGTTGCAAGACGTGGTACCACGTGCCCTACGTAAAGGAGGTTGGTAGGCACTGGGATAGCTCCTGATGAACACTGATTATTATAGTAGCGATAGAATAGCGAGAGAGATGCAAACATTATTGCGGCTGGAAGAGAGAGAGATTGCAGAGAGTTGGTGAGTGGACGGGAGTTTAAATGATACGAAAGGCCTTCCTTTTCAACTTTGTCTAGGAGAGCGGTGTGATAGGAACCTCCCCACACAATGTGAACAATACATCAATACAAGGGGCGCCTATGCCCCTGTACAGAGCAAGAAGCTGTGCAGGGGGAAAAGAACCCCCTAAGGCGGTTGAGCACACCGCAGCTTCTGGGAGGCTGCCTTAGCAAGACTGGTAATATGGTCCTTCCAAATGAGAGCAGCAGAAAAAGAGACACCAAGAATATATTGAGAGAAGATGAAGGGTTGATTTTTGTATTGTTGAAGAATAAGGGGATAGTCCGCTGGGAAGATCCTTACGGGTATATAGATGGAGAAATTGGGTTTTGGAAGGCATTAAAGTTTAACAAGGTCTGTTCTCTGCCCCAATTGGAAATAGTATTTAGAATCAGAATTTAAGAGTTCCTACGGCTTCATTACTTGGCACCCTACTTCCTTGGGCCCGGGCTCATCCCCGTGACCCCCTGAAGAGGAACTGTAGATACAAGTATTGCCGGTCACTTTATTTTAACATATGCACTCTAACTACGAAACTACAAAACGTCCAAATCCGAGTTTCTTCTGCCTGCGCATATCTGGGTTTAAAACGCATATCAATATCAGTTGAGGACTTTTTACGCATTATAGTTTAATTCTAATAATTTCCAGAGTTAAGAGTTGTATTTATGCTTTAGGAGTTTCACTTGTCCATTTCGAACTCTTTGTTAGTGCCTATTTTATCGATTTTGGGAATCTAAAGAAACCATTTCCTCCCCGTCCGCGGTTTTTATATTTTATTTAAATACCAGTTACAATCATCCCTGTGTTCTTATAAACTAATTAGACCTACATGTGTTCAAGCTCAACCCATTTTACCGTACTTTTAGGACAATTGTTTGTTAGAGTGTTTGTTTTATTATTCTCGCCTCTTGATTTTATCTAATTTTATCCTGTGTACGAGTGTTCCCCGCCCTGAACAACCCTCTGTATAATTTATATGTCTGTGTGCCTATCCAAGTGTTGTGAATAAAAACCATTGTACCCTACCATCGTTGTTTCTGGTGCATTGTATGTCATCTGTTTGATGTAGATCAGAGTTAAGGTCAGTCCCTCTCCAGTCGAGAGTAGCCTAAGTTAGAACAATTACTGCACAACTCCCAGAGCTGGGAGTGGGAAGTGTAACCAGAATATATTCCTCGCTCCTCTAAAGCGTGGCATAACAAGCTAGCTACATATTATAACTATGCACAACACATGATTAAATAGAGAACACTAACAGATTTTAGAGATGTTAATTAGTTGTGGAAATGTATGCGTGATGAACGAGAAGACCGATTTGGATTCTTGGTCCGCTTAAACGCTACTTTACTACCCGCACACGAAAAAAGTGGATCTGGTTGTATTGTTGGTAGCCGTCTATCTACTAGACCAGCGAGTATCGTATTTTTATATAATAAGACAACCTTCTGACAAACGATATCCAGACTCTAACAAACCCATATGCATATACATATCTAACCGTTCCCATAATACAAATAGCAACCAATCATTCAGTTTTCATCACAAATTATAACCAGATAAATACTTAAATCAAATGGTTCAATGCCCTTGAAAATGGTAGTGGCTCATTATGGCGAACGAAACGTCCCGAGATCGCGGTGAACGAAACGGGTCCCTGATTCTGAGAGGTGGTGACGAAACGGGTTTGGTGACGAAACGTACTGTAATCCCGGACTATATGGAGAAAAAAATGGCGAATCTATGGGTGCCTATTTTCCCTAATAAATTGTTGCTATAAGGCGGATGTAATTGTCCTTGAATATTATCGAACTTTGTTACCTACTGTATATTGTTGCTCTCCTGTATAATTACCAAATTTTCTGAGAGAAAATGGGAGGGTTTAGGTGGGGGTATGGGAACAACGAGGGAAGGAGGTGTAGGGGATAGCCTACCTCTCCACCGTGTAGTGCTAATAACGCCTTAGTCCAGGGAAAACGAAACAAATTATTCCCGACGACATTCCCCGTTTATCGTTAAGTAGGGTCTTGGGTGGGTGTTTTTATAAGCTTGATGGAGGTCTACGGAGGAAACTAAAAAACAGGAGAGATACATAAACGAGCAAATAAATACGCCCATCCCCCCTTAACATAAACGAGCAAATAAATACGCCCATCCCCCCTTAACATAAACGAGCAAATAAATACACCCATCCCCCTTAACATAAACGAGCAAATAAATACGCCCATCCCCCCAACATAAACGAGCAAATAAATACACCCATCCCCCCCTTAACATAAACGAGCAAATAAAATACACCCATCCCCCCTTAACATAAATGAAGCAAATAAATACACCCATCCCCCTTACATAAACGAGCAAATAAATACATCCCCCCTTAACAATAAACGAGCAAATAAATAACCCATCCCCCCTTAACATAAACGAGCAAATAAATACGCCCATCCCCTTAACATAAAACGAGCAAATAAATACGCCATCCCCCCTTCATAACGAGCAAATAAATCCCATCCCCCCTTTACATAAATGAGCAAATAAATACGCCCATCCCCCCTTAACATAAACGAGCAAATAAATACGCCCATCCCCCTTAACATTAAACGAGCAAAATAAATACCCCATCCCCCCTTAACATAAACGAGCAATAAATACACCCATCCCCCCTTCACCCCCCTTAAACACGACTTCCAAACCATACATTAGGTAGATATAATTATGTCCGCAATAAACAATAAATAAATAAATAATACATACCGGTAGTATAAATAGTAATAAGAGAGAGGTGGAAGGATGGAGTTGAGAAGTATATGTGTGAAAGTGGTGTTGGATGGGAGGAGGGGCGTCGGCTGAGGGGGACAGAGGTGCGTGGGGGCCGTTCATTCGTGGCCATCCCTTTCAGGATCATGACGTCTGGCACGATATAGATAGATAGATAGGTAGATGGAGATAGAGATAGATAGATAGAGAGATAGAGATAGAGATAGATAGATAGATAGATAGATAGATGGATGAATGCATGCATGGAGATAGATGGATGGATGAATGCATGGAGATAGAATAATTGATGAATGCATGCATGCAATGGAGATAGATAAGTAGATAGATAGATATGCATGGAGATAGATAGATAGATAGATAGATAATAGATATCGATATAGATAGAGATGAATGGATGGAGGTGGAGATTGCATGCAATGCATGGAGATAGATAGATCGATAGATAGAGGGATGGATATGCATGGAGATAGATAGATAGATTGATGGTATGGAGATTGATAGATGATGCATTCATGTCGATAGTTAGATTGATTGCTGGATGACTGCATCATGGAGCTAGATAATGATGGATGATGAATGGCATGTAATGAAAGATGGATGGATAGATTACTGCTCATGGAGATAGATAGTGGATTGATGGATTGAATGCATGAAGATATATATATGGATGGATGGATGAATGCATGCAGGAGATAGATAGAGGATGGATGGCATGAATGCATGAAGGATAGATAATATGTATGGATGGATGATGCATGCATTGAGATAGATAGATGGATGGATGATGAATTCATGTAGATAGATAGATGGATTTTAATGATGAATGCATGGAGATAGGATGGTGATATGCATGCATGGATATAGATGGATGTATGGATGAATGCATGGAGAAATAGATATGATGAATGTAATGGAGATAGATGCATGTCAGATAGATGATAAATAGATATAGATAGTAATCAACAAGCCTAGCTACCGTTCCAATCCGCTGGTCTCCGTTGCCTTGTTCGCCCTTCAGTCCCGCGCATGATTATCGGTAGTTTGCGCACTTTTCCTCACATTCCGTCACATTTGAACGTCATACTGGCTATAGGCTACTCTAGATCCGTAATAGTGTTCTGTGCGGTAGGTCGAATTATTGGTATGTCCTTATTAGTTCTATCTATCTATCTTATGCTGAGCCGTGATGAAGTGGCCACGAACGACCGCATGCATGTCCCAGTCGTCAGTAACCAGCAGTTCGTTCATGTAGTTCCTCACTCCATCCTTATATACGGTTTTCACTGTCCCTCCATCGTACACTTAGTCTCTCGCTTTCCATAGTTCCATATGATCTATTGTTCCTTTTACTTTTCATCATACACCACACCTCCTTCTTACTCTCATAGCGTCTATCCGAGGTAACTCCGCACGCACTCCTTAAGTAATTCATTTCCATGCTCTCAGGTCTGGTCTGCAACCAACGTCCAGGTTGCAGTCATTAGTTACAGTCATTAAATGAGGTAAAGAATATCCAATCACTCCAACAATCCGTCAGGGCCCAGGGGTAGTTAGTTCAGTGGAAATATATACGGTTTTCACTTTCATTAACACAAGTGGTATATAGTCAAGTGTCAATTAGTTATTAAGTATCTCAAAAAACACGATATGATATTAGCCTAAGTCCGATAGGCTATATTAACTCTTTCAAGATCCGATAACGTAGCCTAGGCCTATTTCTTTTCTGTTTTCTTCTGCTATGAGACGGAGGTTAATGGAGATAGTTATTACCCTTATAATGCCCACAGATCCTTCTCAAGCTGCATGCAATCGTCTAATGATAGCCAGAATAAACTGTCGAATAGCTTTGCACAGACCACCACCACCACCACACCTTTCACACGCGAGAGACCACGAGGCGACTAAGAGGTCTAGGAGCAGTGTTGGTCAATTTAGCTATTTTGCGCTAGATCGAAGAGGTATTTACTTCGATCTACAGTACACTCCTAGAGGCACCTTTTTACATTTAGCTACATACCTTTTAGCGATATTCTGTAGATTTGCATAATTTTGGAGCGATATTGTAGAGATTGTGGCATTATTCTAGCGATATTTTGTAGCTTTGAACCCTTTTGGAGGAGTCGATATTGTAGAGATTAGGCCGTTATTCTAGCGATTGTCGACAATTTACTAACTATCTAGCGGACTTGATTTGGTAACCCTGTCGACTAGGTGATGGACAAAGGAGAGAGGTGGCGCTATCTGGTGAGGTACTTGGTCTCTAGTTTATATAATAGAGAATGGGAGAATGGCCAATTAAAGAAAACGGCGTGTGTTGATTCTACTTCTTATTCTTAACCTTAACGCGCTATATTCTCTCTCGCTCGCTCCGTAAACAACGGGAGAAAGTCCAGTTCTAGAAAAATCCCAATCATCAACAGCTTCGTCACTCACCTCTCTCTCAATTATTATGTTCCTTCCAACAACCAACCATACTCCTCTCGATTAATGAAATTTTCAATCTCATGTTGCAGTTCGTGGACTCGAATCCAGGATGCGCACACCGAAAATCAACACCTTATACATCGCACCACGAAGACAGTTAAAGGTTGGTGGACACTGCCTACGATTTATTATGCAAGTTTGAATCCTGCACAGGAAGCTAAGCATGGTCACACAAGCCAACTGCAACTCACGTAGGCTATGCAAATGTAAATGGAAAGAGCAATCTACGCCATAACTCCTGACCGAAGGAGAACTCCTAACTGTAAATATTAGGTAAATAATTAATGAGAAGGCCGATTGGATTCAGGGCAGCTTCGAAAACTTGACAGACCACCCAGTACCGGGGACGTCCTTCTCATCATACTCTGGCCACTATTTAGCGTTTTCAAAGCAGGCTTAGAGAAGGCTACCTCCTAGCAATACTTAGGCTTCAAACGATCTCAACCAACCCTTTGAACACCCACAGATCCTTCCTAAGCTGCATAGCCTACTATCGTCTAAATAGGCTATAGCTAGAATACAATATAAAACACGTCGCTGGTACTCAAAGGGTTAAGGGGGTGGTGCTTCTTTTGTGTAATCTATAATTACATGTATTCATTTATTCTTTAGTTTCCTCGCTAGACCTCCATCAAGCTTATAAAAGCACCCCCTTCTTAAACTGCACAACATGGTCTAAATATAACTATAATAAACTGCCACAACGGTCTAAATATAACTATAATAAACTGCACAACATGTTTACCTAAATATAACCCCTATAATAAACTGCACAACATGGTCTAAATATAACTATAATAAACTGCACAACATGGTCTAAATATAGGTATAATAATGTGGAATATTTAACCCCTTCTTTACCGGCGACGTATTTTGGGTTTTATGGTAGCTATTTGTAAACGATTGTGTGCAGTTTAAGAAGGATCTGTGGTAGTGAAAAGAGTTATATAAGGGAAATTATTCCAAGTCTGTTAATTTCTGGAGGCCCTTTTTAAACTGAATAATTTCGTCTAAATAGTAGCCAGCTTTTGATTTGTTTTTTTTTGTTTTTTCTATATTCCAACTTACTTCCTCTCGGGCATAGGCTGAGAGCCTTAACATTCACCGCTTTACAATGAACAGTGAAGCCCGTGAGGTCTTGTTCCAGTCTTAAATGGAGATGGTTCACTTTTTGGGCGATTTTTGCATGTATTCATTATTTTTCTAGTATAAAGGGTTAAGAAAGATACTTAGAACCTGTTAATTGCTGGCATAGGGTGAGTAAGTGTAGGAAAATGTATATATATTTCACTCGATATGAAGAAATGAAGCTTAGATATGGCTGATACCAATTATTGATCAACACATAGGCTACTTGGTGCCGCGACATGACTTATTAGCGCGACTGTACACAGGGGCAACTGTCCTTTTGGGACCTCTCAAAAGTCTACCTAGTGCAAATTTCAATGTAGGCTACTGCTTGCCAAACAGAGCCATCGGGTGTGAAGAGAGAGAGAGAGAGAGATAGGTAGATAGATAGATAGATAGATAGAGAGGGAGGGATATATTACGCAGTGTTACATAGATACAAAGACTACACAGACCTTGCGGCCCCATACTAGACTGCCCATCTTTCTCTCGCTGCCCGGGAATCGAACCCGGGAACTTTCGGTTTCGAGCAGAACGCACTAACTGTTACACCTTATAGAAAACAAAACAAAATAATAGGAACAACTATGCTAAAGAAGATTATTGATGTAAAACAGACGGTAATTGACCACTGGCGAGTTTCAGGCTATAAGGAAGTTGGTGGTGTAAACATCGATATTAAACCCTTCTATACCGCGACGTGTTTTTAATAATACTCTGGCTAACATTAAACATGTTTATTCAGTTTAAAAAGGGCCTCCAGCAATTAACATGCTTGGAACTATCACTATTAAATCGTCTAAATATAGCTATAATAAAACTAATAACACATCTCAGTACAGAAGGGGTTAAACAGAAATACAATAATAAAGTAGATGTGTAATGGATAAACATATGTTGAATTTAGTTGTATGTATTAATTAATGGACTACAACCGCATTATAGCTGGTAATTCTGATAAATATCAATGTCTACAACTCCAACTTCCTTATAGCCTGAAACTCGCCAGTGGTTAATTGTTTGAATGTCTGTGAAGCAAGCAACTTCCATGACAAAGGAAGTAGAAACACAAAACACCAATAATATTAAGGGGGTCACTGGCTTTTTTAATCTTTCTCTCCTTTTCTCTCTTTCCCTGGCTTGTATCCATTCGGCCCCATTCAGCCAACTGTTTTAAGACGTTTATCCCCATCCAGGTGTCGATCTCTTCCTGACGAGCGATAGCGAGCCAGCATTGTATGGAGAAATCCTCCGGCTTTGCCGGAGACATTTTTCTATCGAAAAATGTACAAATTTAGCTTGCTGTCAAAACAAAATATATATATATATGCTGGCTCGCTACCGCTCGCCAGGAAAATATTGACACCTGGATGGGGGTAAACGTCTTAAAACAGTAGGCTGAATGGGGCCGAATGGATACAAGCCAGAGAGAGAGAGAAAAAAACGAGGTGGGCCCCCTTAACCCTTTTGACTGCCATGGGCTCGTTGTAATTCCTGGCTACCATTACTATTATTACTATAACGCTCCTATCCAGAGTGAGGTTTGGCATCCTCTACCCAACCTTAGCCATTTCTGTCTGTCTCTTTTGCTGTCCTACTTTTCCTTCTGGGGGCGGGAGGCTAGGAATCCTCCTCCCCTTGTATAATTCACCTACTAGACGAGATAGAGTAAGGGGCGAGCGAACGCGAAAGTGGTCCCGGACCCTAAGAATCGGAACTTTAAATGTAGTTTCTGTCGGGCTCTGTCTGGAGTCGGCCACCCCCAGCTATGGGGTATGTGCCTGAGTATATACATACTGTATAATGGGTGGTATTAAGTGTTGTCATACTTCATATGTGCCTGAGTATATACATACTGTATAATGGGAGGTATTAAGTGTTGTCATACTTCATATGTGCCTGAGTATATACATACTGTATAATGGGTGGTATTAAGTGTTGTCATACTTCATATGTGCCTGAGTATATACATACTGTATAATGGGAGGTATTAAGTGTTGTCATACTTCATATGTGCCTGAGTATATACATACTGTATAATGGGTGGTATTAAGTGTTGTCATACTTCATATGTGCCTGAGTATATACATACTGTATAATGGGTGGTATTAAGTGTTGTCATACTTCATATGTGCCTGAGTATATACTGTTACGGCTGGATCGGCAATACATATTCGGGATTCTTGATCGTAGGACAGAAATGGCTTAAGTGACAACGACACGCTCGATTCCAGTCCCAAATACTATATGCTCCAGACAACAAAAGCACCAACGCCCTACAGAGTTATCGTCTACGGTAACGAGGTACCTTAACTCGGCGAAAGTGTACAACAGGGGTAGGCTATGAGGCTAAACTCCCTCAGACATTTATAGGTTACGTTATTACTAAAGAAATGCAATACTCAAGAAACTACGTTAATATTAAGCCTCTAATAATGTAGAATAGAAGCAGGCTAAAGGTATGACAGTGAAATGCTAAATGACAAATGTACACGCCTACTTGAAAGCGCGTGCACTACACTAACTGTCCCCTACTAACATGCACTAGCATGTAGCATACAAGATGTTCATGATCCAGTAGATACCTAATAATACACATGGGAGGAACATAAACAGTAGTCACTTATTATAATAATGAATCTATACTTGGAATAACTAAAAGGTTGCAGGCAACAGTACTGCGCCGGTAGCCTACTACCGCATAGGCTACTTCGCTTCTCTCACTCTGTCTCCCCTCCGAGTCCGTATGCGCCCTACGCAACAGAACTCCGGACACAGCAGCAAAACGACAGTGCAGTTAATTGATACATGAAAGTATTAATAGTGTTGTCTTGTGTGTGAGTAATGTGTATTGTAAAGTGTTATAGATATATACTTAAAGAGAGCTGCAATGCATAGTAAAATAAAGATATATCCCACTCATCATCCCCATGTGTTCTAGCTAGCAGGCCAAGTCACAGGAACAACGAGTCCCAGCACCGAAAGCGAGAACCCAGGAGAAGACTGTAGAGAACACAAGGACAGATAAATTACGTTACTCTACTATACCGGCACTACGAGCGAGCTGTAGTCTCGGGTGCTACACTCGCTCCTGGCTCGGTATGCAAATCAAGGCTAAGTCCTCGTCCCTCTACAGACAACTCCTGGGCATGGTCGGGCTCTTACACATGGCACCAGTCTAGTCACCAATGGGATGATGAGCAGGGCATATAACTCGTGAACATGTAGAACGTTCACCAACTATCCTCATCAAGAAGATCGCTGTTCACATTAACCCCTTAAATCTAATACATGTAAATATATGCTTGTCCTAAGAGTAATACGAGAGGTGAGTGCTGAAACTCCTTTAGGACCTCAAGGGAAGGTTATGCATTTAAATAGAGAGAAGAATGAAATGAGAGTAATGTCGTCAGAGAGAAAGAGTGCAACCGTGAGAAGTGGGGAGAGAGAGCAAGGGATGTTAGAATCTCAAAGGTTCTAGGCAACCTAGTCCAGGAACACACAGCCAACCTCCAGGCAGTGTGCTGACGACAACATGGGCCCAGCCCAGGCAGGCAACAATGGACTACCAACCCTATCGCGCCTAGCTATAAGGGCAAGGCTGCCAACCAGTCCATACGTCTGGCAACCACCCGGCCGGCAGCGCGGCGTGTTGCTACCCTCTTGCTCTGAAGCCCAACTCACTCTCTCTCTCTGAATTCCCATTATCCTATCTATCAACTTCTCTATTGATACTACATATTAAATGGAAGGTCTCGACATGGCTTAAAACAAAACCCACCACTGGTTAGCACATGACGAGACCTTTGCAGAGATACAAAGAACATAGTTATAAGTTGTCACACTCAATATACATAGCGGCTGACGGTAGCCAGATCACGGGCGGTACAGTGGAGTACCAAGGAGTACAATCAGGTTGCGTTGCCCAGCACTGGGGTGCGTCACAGCCCCCCCAAGATTTTAGATAATCGACCTTAGAAGCATTATCAAAATCTGACAGGCAACCAACCGACCTGCTACCCTTAGCTGCCACTAATTGCAAAAGGTGCACAACAACTGAAGTGTGAATTATACATAAAACACAATATCGCATTCATTATGCTACAACAATAAAGACTTACAAAACTAAAAAAAAAGAAAGAGTTTTCTCGTTTATTTTATTGTTTTATAATCTTTTTGGACGGCGTTATGATAGCCTAATTTTACTCCTGCTCAACCCACACCCCGTGCACGACTATCTTGGATCATCAACCCTTGATAGACAATCTGCTATCACGTTCTCACTCCCGGCAATATGCTGAATGTGGAGATTATACTCTTGGAGCATTAGGGACCACCTGGTCAACCGCATATTCCGATTGTGAAACTGATTTAGGAATTTCAAGGGATGATGGTCCGTATAAATCGTCACTACCGGGCCGTAGGCTGGAACATAAACTTCGAAATGTTTGAGCGACAAAACGATAGCCAGAAGCTCCTTCTCTATAGTCGAGTAATTCCTTTGTGCCGAATTAAACTTGCGAGAAAAGAAGCTCACTGGGTGTTCCAAGCCCTCGGAATCAGTCTGCAGTAACACTGCCCCGGCACCCACACCGCTGGCATCAGTCGCCAGCTGAAAACTCCTGGAGAAGTCTGGGGCCCTCAAAATCGGATGTGTACACAGCAGGTGCTTGACTAGGTCGAAAGCCCTCTGACACTCCGCAGCCCAACAGAACTTCACTGACTTCGACAGTAGATCAGTTAACGGTGCTAAGACAGTAGAGTATCCCCGGATGAAGCGCCTATAATAGCCTATCATACCTAGGAACCGCATGACCTGGCGCTTAGTGGTGGGCCTGGGAAACATATTGATAGCCTGTATCTTGCTCAGGGGGGGGCACACCCGGCCTAACCCGACCACAAAGCCAAGATACTGCACAGTAGCCTTTACAAACTCGCACTTCCTCAGGTTCACCACCAGCCCAGCATCGTGCAACTTCCTAAACAGGGTCTCTAAGTGCCTTAGGTGATTTTCAAAATCGTCATCATATACTATCACGTCATCAAGGTAGACCGTGCAGTTAGGGATTTCGTCACAAATATCGTTCATCAGGTTTTGAAACGTGGCAGGTGCGTTCTTAAGCCCATAAGGCATTACGTTACATTGGTAGGTCTTGCCATCTACCACAAAACCACAAACTTGCTTAGCTCGGTCCGACAGGGGTACTTGCCAGTAGCCTTTTACAAGATCAATTTTAGTAAGGTACTTTGCATTCCCTATCTTGTCCACGCTGTCGTCAACTCGAGGCAAAGGGTAAGGGTTGGTGGTGGTCAAGCCATTTAGCCTACGAAAATCTATGCAGAACCGCACCTTGCCGTCAGGTTTTGGCTGCAACGTGACGGGTGATGTCCACTTCACATAACCTTCAGTGATCATCCCTCTCTCAACCATGTACTTTAACTCCTCCCGTAAAGCTGGCAACTTTACCGGGGGCACACGGTAGGGCACTGACTTGAAGGGCACATTATCACCGACGTCCACGTCGTGCGTTACCTGAGTAGTGAGACCTGGGTGTTCGGCGAAAACAGAGGGGTATGACCTGAACAGGCCTAGGACAGCAGCACCCTGGTGCTCAGGCAGGTGACTTACAGCTTGCCTAGCCTCTTGTTCAGTATTCCCCGCCCACTGTTCCGCGGAAATGACACAGTCCCAGCTATCCTCCTCAGCAGCATGACTGTCCCCACCTCCTTCTCCACCCTGGCCGCTGCAGGCCAGCACAGGGACAGTGAGAGGCTCTGAGGGGCGTCTCACATACTCTTTCATGAGGTTAACATGACATAACTGATGTTTTTTCCTACGGTCAGGTGTTGCAACGAGATAATCAAGGTCGGACAGTTTCTTAGCCACCACATACGGCCCAATGAACTTGGCAGAAAGGGGGTGTCCAGGCAAAGGTAAAAGCAACATTACCTCCTGACCCACCGAAAACTCCCGAAGCTTCACCTTGGCGTCATACTGGTGCTTCATGACCGCCTGTGCATTAACCAAGTTATTACCTGCCGCTGCCATGCAACCTATAAGTCTCTCCCGGCTCGCATCCCCATCTTCCTCCAACTCTATGGCACCATTGCTATAACGAGCTAGGCTAGCGTCTTGCAGCTGCTGCTCACTTATGTCCCCGGGCGTCAATGCATCAAGATGGTTTTGTAATAAGACATTACCCCGGCTAGTAGGCTCTACTGCCTTAGTGGCTCTCGCTACAGCTCTTGCCTCACGCGAAGTCTTACCCAACTCTGCCTTGTTACACACCATCTCTGGGCCAGAGTCAACTCCCGTGTTTATTATAGGTCCAAGTACCGAATCACCGAGAAGTGCAGCAGAATCAATGTCCCTTTTCCTGCCCTTAGCAACCTTCTCCTGATCCTTCCTCCACTGTCCCCGAGGTTGAGTGCTAGGCTGTGCAGGAGCCGCAGAGCGAGATCGGGTTACCACACAGGCCATCTCATCCTGTTGGCACCTCCCAACCCATTCCCGATTCTCACCATCCACGTCGGCCGCCCTCTCGGCAACGACTAAGGGTGGAGTCCCGGAAGTGGGCACCGCAAAGTCGTTGCCGAGAAGAAGGTCGACGCCCTCAACTGGCAAACACTCAACGATCCCTACATCCAGCTCCCTGCACACCTCTCCCACTCTCAACTCCAACCTCACAAGTGGGTATGACCTCGTAGCATTTATACCCTGCACCACAACAACTCTGGCCGCATTTATCGGTTTCCCTGTGAAGTTCCTCAACAAAGTTTGCGAAGCCCCCGTATCCCTCAACAAGTCAACCCTCCGTAGTTCACGCCCCCAGCTCACAAACCCGTGTCCCCGATGGCTACAGAAAGTGTCCCGGACAGGTGTCGAGCCTTCCGTACGCTTCTTTACCGCGTGTGCCTCAGCTGCTGACAACCTACCCCGGGCAGTTGCTGCAGCCTTCAGAGACACACCGATACTGTGAACCAATGACACCGGCTTAGCGGGAGTGTTACTAGGGCACTCACGTGAATAATGGCCTAGCTTCTGACATTTGTAACATTTCACATCCCCAATGGGCTTCTTCCCTTGTGCGGGCGAAGAAGGGGCCTGACCTTTAGTAAACGGGAGAGGCTTGTGTTTGTAGGTGTTATTAGGTGCAATGCTTTTAGTGTGGTTATGTGTGTCATAGGATTTGTTATTATCGAAAACTCTGGTGGGTGGGGTATAGCGCCCCTTCTGCCCTGACTCAGCCCTCTGAGCGGCACCGCAACCACGAATCAATGATAATCTGAGGTCTGCCATCTTGGCAGCCTCCTCTACTGTCTTGGGACATTTTTCCTTAATGTTCAGCGTTAGATCGGTTCCAGTACATTTGTAAAACTGTTCCAGATAGAAAAGTTGCTTAATTTCCTCAGCCGACTCTGCGTGCTCGGACCGAAACCAGTTATTACATGCATCTGTTAAGTCCCGTGCGTGCTCCATAAAACTGACGTCGCTCTTCTTATTCACGCCACGGAACTTCAATCTATAAGTTTCGGGTTGCAGTTCGTAGGCCCGGAGCACAGCCTCCTTCACCAGTCCATACACGACACTCTCGTCCAGTGACAGTGCATCGTAGGCTTTCAACCCCTTACCCACTAGACGTGATGAAACTAATGCTGCCCATTTAACCTCCGGCCAGTCATACTCACGACACTTCTTTTCGAAACGAGCAAAAAACTCAGTCACTGCTGTCTCATCAAATGCGGGTACTAACTTAATTAAATGCGAAAGTGAGTCTGTAACCCGGTGCCCACCACCGAGATGACGCCCCGTGGTCTCTACTCTAGACTTCTCGACATCCATTTCAGCCTGGTACCTGGTTGCATCCTGATTGGCTTGGATTCTAGCAACCTCTATGCGTTCTATACTAGCCTGTTGTATCTGAGTCTCCTGCAGCTTAAACTTAGCTAGTTCTAGCTGAAATAACATCTCAGGAGACAGGCCTGGGGGGGGAGAGCACAAAATGGGGGATCCACACCGAGACGTGTTTACGGGTAAGCCAGCTTGCCATTGAGAACCCTCCTGCTGCATCGTGCTAAGACTCGCTGGCTGAGGGCCCAGCTCAGGGGTAGAGTGGAATGGAGGCTTGGAGGGAACCCCCCAAGACCCCACTCCAGCCACCGCCCCATCGCCATCACCCAACAAACATGCCACCAAATTCTTCTTGGGCCAACTGTCAGGACAGTCCCGCCCCAAAACCGTGGCTAAACAGCGAAGACCGTAACAATCAATAGCCTGCAGGCGCTGTTCGGTCAAAGGTGTCTGCAAAAATGCCCGGGCATCCCTCTCTCCACTTATAACACTCCCCTCCCTAAATATCTGCTGTACTTGCTGGTCACTAGGCTGTACCGTGTTATCCTCCCCCGTAAATGATGAGTCATTAGACATAGTGCTGGTTATACAATTGCTGTTCATAAACAAAAAAAAGTGCTTATTACTAATTGCAGTCTCGACTCACAAAATGTTAAAGATGCTTGAATGACTCTACTCTAGACACCTAACGAAACAATCTGCAAGTCCACCAATACAATAATGACACAATAAAAATTTCTCCAATATGCAAGAAAATTCTAGCCAGCTCTACTAGGTAGCATAGAATAGTTCTCCAAAAAACATGTGATAGGATACTACTGAATCTTGTGCAAGGTCGCCATTTTGTTACGGCTGGATCGGCAATACATATTCGGGATTCTTGATCGTAGGACAGAAATGGCTTAAGTGACAACGACACGCTCGATTCCAGTCCCAAATACTATATGCTCCAGACAACAAAAGCACCAACGCCCTACAGAGTTATCGTCTACGGTAACGAGGTACCTTAACTCGGCGAAAGTGTACAACAGGGGTAGGCTATGAGGCTAAACTCCCTCAGACATTTGTAGGTTACGTTATTACTAAAGAAATGCAATACTCAAGAAACTACGTTAATATTAAGCCTCTAATAATGTAGAATAGAAGCAGGCTAAAGGTATGACAGTGAAATGCTAAATGACAAATGTACACGCCTACTTGAAAGCGCGTGCACTACACTAACTGTCCCCTACTAACATGCACTAGCATGTAGCATACAAGATGTTCATGATCCAGTAGATACCTAATAATACACATGGGAGGAACATAAACAGTAGTCACTTATTATAATAATGAATCTATACTTGGAATAACTAAAAGGTTGCAGGCAACAGTACTGCGCCGGTAGCCTACTACCGCATAGGCTACTTCGCTTCTCTCACTCTGTCTCCCCTCCGAGTCCGTATGCGCCCTACGCAACAGAACTCCGGACACAGCAGCAAAACGACAGTGCAGTTAATTGATACATGAAAGTATTAATAGTGTTGTCTTGTGTGTGAGTAATGTGTATTGTAAAGTGTTATAGATATATACTTAACGAGAGCTGCAATGCATAGTAAAATAAAGATATATCCCACTCATCATCCCCATGTGTTCTAGCTAGCAGGCCAAGTCACAGGAACAACGAGTCCCAGCACCGAAAGCGAGAACCCAGGAGAAGACTGTAGAGAACACAAGGACAGATAAATTACGTTACTCTACTATACCGGCACTACGAGCGAGCTGTAGTCTCGGGTGCTACACTCGCTCCTGGCTCGGTATGCAAATCAAGGCTAAGTCCTCGTCCCTCTACAGACAACTCCTGGGCATGGTCGGGCTCTTACACATGGCACCAGTCTAGTCACCAATGGGATGATGAGCAGGGCATATAACTCGTGAACATGTAGAACGTTCACCAACTATCCTCATCAAGAAGATCGCTGTTCACATTAACCCCTTAAATCTAATACATGTAAATATATGCTTGTCCTAAGAGTAATACGAGAGGTGAGTGCTGAAACTCCTTTAGGACCTCAAGGGAAGGTTATGCATTTAAATAGAGAGAAGAATGAAATGAGAGTAATGTCGTCAGAGAGAAAGAGTGCAACCGTGAGAAGTGGGGAGAGAGAGCAAGGGATGTTAGAATCTCAAAGGTTCTAGGCAACCTAGTCCAGGAACACACAGCCAACCTCCAGGCAGTGTGCTGTACGACAACATGGGCCCAGCCCAGGCAGGCAACAATGGACTACCAACCCTATCGCGCCTAGCTATAAGGGCAAGGCTGCCAACCAGTCCATACGTCTGGCAACCACCCGGCCGGCAGCGCGGCGTGTTGCTACCCTCTTGCTCTGAAGCCCAACTCACTCTCTCTCTCTGAATTCCCATTATCCTATCTATCAACTTCTCTATTGATACTACATATTAAATGGAAGGTCTCGACATGGCTTAAAACAAAACCCACCACTGGTTAGCACATGACGAGACCTTTGCAGAGATACAAAGAACATAGTTATAAGTTGTCACACTCAATATACATAGCGGCTGACGGTAGCCAGATCACGGGCGGTACAGTGGAGTACCAAGGAGTACAATCAGGTTGCGTTGCCCAGCACTGGGGTGCGTCACAATACATACTGTATAATCGGGGGTATTAAGTGTTGTCATACTTCATATGTGCCTGAGTATATACATACTGTATAATCGGGGGTATTAAGTGTTGTCATACTTCATAGATTCCACTGTTTTTCGCTCAACAAGTGTTATTGGTATCTTTATAGTTACTGGGAAAAGTGCTTATCCCTCAGAGTATTAGTCAGTGTCCGAAACTTTGTGAAATAACTGACAACACTTATTAACCTCAACTGTACAAACATAATGTAATAAGACACAAGTCAAGGGAATAAAGAATACACCATATTGCATCCAATAAAACAATATATCAAATATCAATATACTGTACATAACATACATTTGTTTTTGTTTATATACAATTAGTTTAACCAGACCCGTGAGTTCCACAAAAGAACTCTCATAGGGCTGGCCTGAAGGATTAGATCAAGATGGACAACTAATAAAGTCAAGGTAGATAGGGAAGGGCAGGAGGTGAACAAATCTAGGAAGATGAAGACACGCAGACATTTCTCCCCATTTCACCAGTTCAGCCGGACCACATGAGCTCTACAGCAGAGCTCTTATAGGGCAGGGCCGAAGGATGAGGCAAGAAGTGCTACACCGCAATACCAACCAAGAAGTGAACAAGGGCGAAGAATGAGAGATAAGGGGAAAAACATAGAAAGAGGACTGAAAAACTACGCAAAATTAGTCAAGCCGACGACAAAAGCTCGAAAGGAGAGGGAAAGGAAGCATCCAGAACTCTCCCCCATCAAGCCCCAGTCGCCGGCCCTGGAGCCCCCCCAACCGCGACAAGGGGCGGAGTAGTAGGGGCGATCAACATACATGTTCATTTTATTAAGCGTCATTTCCACATACCGATTTTGATTAGTTCTTTTGCGTTTATCTTGTGTCGTCCCAGTTTTGGCTAGTTTATTTTGCATGTTTTACATTATAATAGGCTATGCTTTATAAATACATTAATGTCTTATAGAATGCAGCTATAAAATTCTTCATATGCACAACTGTATCACAATACTATAGCTAAAACTGTGAACTTTGCACAAGTATTAATTGCACTTGGAATTGATAACATTGATAAAAAAAAAATTATCACAGCTTTGCCCCCAGTATTTATACTATTATCATAGAGTAAGTGTCATACAACCTTAACCCCTCCAACCCGGAAGGGCTCTTGAACGCCCATAACAACCTCGGCCCGCGCAACCCGGAAGGGCTCTTGAACGCCCATTGCTTGCGTGCGTGCTTTCGAATGCCGCGCGTACATTTTTGGTATCATGGGACGGTAGGTGGCGCCACCAGGCATAAATGACGCCACAGCAACAGTATCTACCCCGACGCCATCATGGACAGTACGCCAAATAGTGATTCCGTTGTGTCCGATACCGTGCTTCCTACGACGCCCTTGCTAGTTCGTCGCGCCTTACCCCGACGCCATCGCCTAAATGTGTTATCTCCCGGAGGTATTGAGACGACATTGAGACTTTATGAGCGAGCTGATGCCAAGCATAATGTTGATGATGAAGTCAGTGACGACTCCAGTAATTATAAGTCGAGTGATTATGGCCATGAGAGTGACAAAGAAGAGCAATTCCTGGGATTTGCGAGAGAACATGACAGTGATGAGAGTGATGAAGGTGATGTACCAGTTGTTGAGGAAGCTGGTTTACCTAAAGACAGTGAACTTGAGAGAGTGAGTGAGTGGGAGAGTTCAAGGTCACTCACCAAATTTCGCATAAGTGACACGACTCCAAGCCCTTCCCCAGGTAAATCGCCTTTCAAGCTACATTTGTATAAGCAGAAAATACTTGAGAAGGCGGCCGCGGCAGCTAGGGAACAAGCAAAACTACTTGGTGAGGATGAGGCTGTGAGTGAGGGTCAGCGTGGTGACCCTTCTCGTCCGCCATTGTCTCCCTTATCTACCCACGCCACCCAAGATGACCCGGATGCCCCGCATTCTTCCCCACCACCCCCACCATTGCCAAGGGTTGAGGACCCCCCACTTTCGGCCTATTTGCCTCCTAGGTCCCCCGACAGGAGACATACTGCTGCCGAAAAGGGGAAAGGTAGGAAATATACCAAAAAAATTAAGAAAAGTAAGAGAGTTTTGTTCGAGGCTCCCGCGGCGTCCACCCCGGCCGGCCCCAGCCATACGTCCCCGCAACTTTCCCCACGGTCCTCCCCACCTCTCCCGCCTTCAACATGTCTTCCTGAAGAAGTCTTTGAGCTCGCATCACCAATACCTGGGCCTAGTGACAGTGAAACATTGCTTCCTGTCACTCGTCGCAGGCCAAGGAGCCCAGGACCTCGGGGGGACACAGCCTCACCTGCCACTCCTTCCCCACCTCGCTCACCCGCACGCCGCCCACGCATCACTGGTTCCCCGCCAGATTATGTGGGGGCCACTGATGATGAAGGGCACCTCTCTGAAGACTCTGGCCATGATTACATAGGTCCACCGTCAGGGCAAGATGACCACTCTGACGATGACTTTTTTTTTTTTTTTTTTTTTTTTCTGGAGGCAAAAGGCATAACTGCCTATAGCGAGTGCCTCCCCCATAGTTGAAAGAGTGACAGGGCCAAAATCAAGGGACGTTCGAGCCAAAATGCCTGGACACACGGAGCTTGAAGCAATTTAAGTCATAGGAAGAGGGAAAGACTGATTCTGGGAGAGAGTTCCAGAGCTCAGATGTTGAGTAGAAGAAAGTTTGAGAGTAACGTTTCACTCTTGGGTTGGAGAGTTGCACAGAGTAGGGGTGGGATTGAGTTGCAAGACGGGTACCACGTGCCCTACGTAAAGGACTATAATGGACATTAAAGGACTATATGGACATCGACGACCCTCGACCCATCTGCTTGGCCCGGCGTCGTGCTGCCCGCCGCCCTGGCCGACGCCCTCGCCGCCCTAGGGCGCGCGCCTCCCGAGTTGGCCGTGGGCGTGCTGGGCCACCAGCTGGAGCTCCTCGTCAGCGTAGACAAGACCCATTCTACGTTTTTCAGTGGCAAGACGTAGTTGATGAGGATGGATACAACCCTGATGTGCCAGCTTTTGATGAGGTACTGGAGGGTTCAGGCATTACCCCCAATTTTCCTGCAGGCCCCAATGCTCCACCACACGAACTATTTGAGGCCTTCTTTGATGAGGAGGTGGTAGGCTATGTTGTCAAAGAGACAAATAAGCAGCACCAATTCCAGGTCCACTTTTTGGGCAAGGTGACCAAGGGCCACATGAGGCAGTGGACCCCAGTGACTCATAAAGAGTTCATGGTGTTCCTGGCACTCACCATGCTAATGCCTCATGTCAAGAAGCATAGGTTGCCTGACTATTGGATCACCAATGATCTGATATCCACCCCTGCCTTCGGGAAATATATGTCTCGCGACCGGTACCTTGATATCCTCGCAGCGCTCCATCTTGTCACCAACCTTGACGTCCACCTCCCAGACAAGCTGTGGAAGATTAGGACGTTGTACGAGATGATGCGAGAACGCTTCACCTCCTACTTCAAGCCCTTCCGCAAGGTCGTCATTGACGAGTCTCTTGTGCTGTTCCGGGGAAAACTCAGCTTCCGGCAGTACATCCCCTCAAAAAGACATCGCTTTGGCATAAAATTCTTTGTGCTGTGCGACTGCCAAACTGGCTATGTCCTGGACTTCCTGGTCTACAGCGGGAAGGAAGGGGACTTGCTTGTGGACCCCCTCATTGGCTTTGGCGGAGCAGTGGTGCAAGCCATGATGGACCGCTACTTTCACAAGAATCACGTCCTCTACACGGACAATTATTACACGTCCCCCACTCTCTCACAGTACCTGCATGAGCGCAAGACGGGGACTGTAGGCACAGTACGAGGGAAAAGGAAGGGCATGCCACCTTTCCCTCCAAAGACCAAAAAAGGTGATGTGTTCAAGAAGAAGTCGGGGCCCATTCTGGCTATCCACTGGCACGACCAGCGGAAGGTCAACCTCCTGACCACCATCCACAAGGGGGAAATGGTGGAGACTGGCAAGGTGGATCGCCGCACCCAGGCCATGGTGACCAAGCCCGATGCTGTCCTGGACTACAACATCAACATGAGGCTGGTGGACAAGTCCGACATGCAGATAGGCTTCATTGACTGCCTGCGTACCTCGTGCAAATGGTACAAAAAGTTCTTTCTGCATATGGTGGACATGTCAGTTCTGAATGCCTACAATATATACAAGCTTCGGAATGTGAACACACCCATGAAGTTCAATAGCCTGCGGAGGTTCCAAAAGCAGGTGTTGACGGAGCTCCTGGAGAAGTATGCTACGCCACAGAGGGCAGTGGCACATCCTGGGCCCGCGTTATTGACCGCTTGCAGTGTGCTCAATACTTGATTAGGCACAGGCTTGGTTCCCTGCCTCAGAATGAATCAGGAAGAACACAGCAGAAGCGGTGCCATGTCTGCTACAACAGCAGGGTGAGGCCGAGGCCAGGTAAAAAGTCAACCATGGAGTGTGTGGAGTGCAAGGTGGCACTCTGTGCTTTAGAGTGCTTCTTTGATTACCACTCCAAGCTGGAGTTCTAATAATCATACTGAAATTGCCAAATAAAATGACAATATGTACACTATAATTATATATAGGCAAAAAGTGGAAGAAAACCAATTTATTGTAATACAAAAGTCATGTATTATGAGAAAATTGATACAAATACAATTACACCATAATAATATGTGAAAGTGACACATATGTATATACCAAGTGACATTCATATGATTAGAACCTATAGAAATATATAAATCAGTGAAAAAAGACACAATAAATTGTATATAAAACGTTTACAAATCATATAACTAAGTGAAAGTGACACAAGACCTAATATTTGATGGCCAAAGTATAATAAACACCTGTGATAACGAATAATCAGTGCCTAATACAACAATAACCTACCTCAATTACTAATAAAATGTACGGTATCGAGTGAAAATGAGCATTATCAGTGACAGTGACACTCTAAAGCATATTTATCAAAGTGAAAGTGACACAAGACACAATACTTGATGACCAAAGAATAATAAACACCTGTAATAACGAATAATCAGTGCCTAATACAACAATAACCTACCTCAATTACTAATAAAATGTACGGTATCGAGTGAAAATGAGCATTATCAGTGACAGTGACACTCTCTAAAGCATATTTGTCAAAGTGAAAGTGACACAAGACCTAATATTTGATGGCCAAAGTATAATAAACACCTGTAATAACGAATAATCAGTGCCTAATACAACAATAACCTACCTCAATTACTTATAAAATGTACGGTATCGAGTGAAAATTAGCAATATCAGTGACAGTGATACCCTAATAAACATATTTTATATAATTGGCCTCAAAATAACTAGAAAAATATCAAATAAACATCACATTCTCAATATCAAACACTAAAATCGTCTAAGGGAGATAAATACATTGGCGCGACGAGCGGCTAGGTGCGTCGTAGCCATGGCCGGGGCGACGCGTCCGAACGCGGGAAGAATTTGCCGCCGAAAAGCACTCGTCTTCCCGCGCTCACCATTATGCAACCAGAGGGGCTAGAGACCTCTACTCAACGCCATTCGACAGAGGAAGGTTTGTGGAACATTATTCTTTTTTATTCACAACATTACATGCCATATTCATTGACTTACAGAGTAGTTAACATAGGCCAAAAATCGTCAAAACACCCGGTACCGCAGCACAGTCGCAAGCTATAGCCCCCGGGGCTGGAGGGTTAATGTGAAACAGGATTTTTTTTTTTTTTTTTTTTAATATATAAAATTAGTTTAACCAGACCACTGAGTTCCACAAAATAATTTTCATAGGGCTGGCCCGAAGGATTAGATCAAGATGGACAACTAATCAAGTCAAGATAGATAGGGGAAGGGCAGGAAGTGAATAAATCGAGGAAGGCGAAGACACGCAGACATTTCTGACCATTTCACCAGTTCAGCCGGACCACATGAGCTCCACAGCAGAGCTCTTATAGGGCAGGGCCGAAGGATGAGGCAAGAACTGCTACTCTGCAGCACCAACCAAGAAGTAATCAAGGGTGAAAAATTAAAGATCGGGACAAGGGTAGACAAAAAAATCACTACTGAGGGGAATCAAGTCAGCTCGGCCGCATCAACGACCAAAGAGACAAATCAGGTCAGGGGCCTACTACTGGCCTAGCCAGGCCAGGGAGGCATGTGATATAGGCTGCCTGAGGACAACCAAATGGGACAGAATAAGAACAGAAGGCGAAAAACATAGAAAGAGGAATGAAAAACTACACAAAAGTATTTAAGCCAACGACAAAAGCTTGAAGGGAGAGGGAGAGGGAAAACCCCAGACACTCCCCCATCAAGCCCCAGTCGCCGGCCCCGAAATGCTTTATAAATACTGTACATTAATTTCTTATAAAATGCAGCTATAAAATTCTTCATATGCACAATGGTATCACAATACTATAGCTCAAACTGTGAACTTTGCACAAGTATTAATTGCACTTGGAATAGATAACATAGATACAAAATAAATAATCACAGCTTTGCCTACAGCATTTATACTATTATAATATTTATACTATTTATATTATTTTGTAATAGTATAGATATCTTATCAATATTTGTATTTTGTACTATTGTTAATGTCTTGTCATGTTGCAAATTTGATTTTAAATTATATTTTGACATTTAACATGTAGTTTCTTTATTCATGCAGAGTTTAGTAAAATTTGCCAGAACGTCCCGGACTTCCCAAACTTGACTACTTCCTTTAACGTGACGATAGTGCGTTGTTATATGTGCGATTAGTTTGCTTGGGAAACAGATTAACTTGCTTATGTAGTAATGTACGCCCTATGTGGTGGATTGTGTTCTTTTATTTAATAATTTTCATTTTAGTAAGCGTTGTTTCCACATAGCGATTTTGATAAACTACTTTGACTCCTTATTGTCCTTGTCCCAATTTTGGTTTGTTTAGTTTGCAAGTTTTACATTTTAATCACAGAGTAAAGCCGATATCACACAAGAGATTTTATAGTCAACATTCGATGATCAAAAATTTTCTGGCAACATTTCTGGAGTATTTTACACTGGTATCTGAAACTTGACTGATGATAGATGAACTTAGGTGACAGAAAAATATTAAATGCTTATCTCATGAGCTGCCAGACCAGTGTTGAGGATAAATGTTGAGTTAAAAAGCGTTTGTGTGATACCGGCTTTAATGCCATACAACCGTAATGTGAAACAGGAATATATTATGGTGATTTTGAGTTTTATTATTTCATAGTATTGTTTTGCTAAATCTTCAATGTGGAGTTACCTCCACATAGTGATTTTATAATGTAAAACTTGCTCTGTCTGGAGTCCCCCCCCCAAAAAAAAATATATATATATATATATACCGGTATATATAATATAGGAAAAGTGGGGATTGGGCCTGAGTAAATAGATAGATATATAAAAAAACTTGCAAAATATACAAACCAAAACTGTGACGACACAAGATAAAAGCAATAGAACTCATCAAACTCGCTATGTGGAAATAACGCTTAATAAAATTAAATTTTGAAATAAAATAACACAATCCACCACATAGGGTGTACATCACTAGCCTACATGAGCAAGTTAATCTGTTTCCCAAGCAAACTAATTACACATATAACAACGCACTATCGTCACATTCAAGGAATTAGTCAATTTGGGAAGTCTGTGACGTTCTGGTAAATTTGACTAACTTCTGTATGAATAGAGAAACTACAATTTATGTAAACATTTTCTATTAAACTAAATTCACAATCTGAAAATATATTAACAATGGTACAAAATACATACAGCACACACTAACGATAGTGCTATCGGGTAGGTACACTCGGATACCAGTCTCTAGCCCACTCATAAATATTCCTGGACTTGACCTATTTCTAACTATGGAAGTATATCTCTATAAACCAACTTATCAATATAATGTTCTATAAATCAACTACAAAACTATATATATAATTTTCATTATCATCTCCGACGCCTTGCTTCCCCCTGGGAAACCCCCACTAGAGGATGGCCATGACAGAAACGTCTCCAAGCTACTTTGTCAAGACATGCCTCCTTTGCCCGTGCCACAATGCCCCTTCCACTACGTGGAAGTTTTTCTTCAATATATTTTTCCACTTTCTTTTCCCATACCATAGGTGGTCTTCCACTACTAGCGGTTCCACTCACCTGACTCCCATATATCTTTCTTGGCATTCTGTCTTCATCCATTCTCTGAACATGACCATACCACCTCAAAGTACTTCTCTTTATCCACTCAACCACACCACAATCAATGCCCAAAGCCTGCTCTTCCATTCCAAAGGACTCGTACACTTCCCTATTACTTGGCCCATCTAGCCTATTCATGCCAGCTGCCATTCTGAAAAAGCTCATCTCCACAGCTCTTAGTTTGAAGAGGTCCTCGTCACTTGCCGTCCATGTCTCGCTTCCATACGAGAGTGTTGGGAGCAGCACACTGTTTCTCAGTGACTTTTTGACTTCCTGGCTAACCATTCTTCCTTTGAGAATACTATCAAGTTCTCCAATCACTTTTCTCCCTTGCATTTTTCTCTCTTTTATCTCACTCTCCATTTTACCATATTTGCATAGTACAGCTCCCAAATACTTGAAACTTTCAACCTCTTCTAGTACTTCATTTTTCAATTTTATTTTACAACTTTTCTTGTGTTCTGTCTTGATTCTATATTTTTCCTTAAAATCTATAGTTTCATGCATTCTTCTCTCAAACACCATTACCTTACATTTCCCTACATTGACCTTTAACTTTCTCTTTTCACATACCCTGTCAAAGTCAGTGACCACTCTCTGAAGTTCTTCAGCATTTTCCGCCAACAGGACTGCATCGTCCGCATATAGGCATGTTAAAATCTTCCATGTTCTTCCCTCTGATTCCAGTCTAGCTCCCACACCCATTGATACAGCCCTACATTCCCTAATCACTCCATCCATGTATATATTGAACAACCAAGCTGACATGACACATCCCTGTCTTACACCTACATTGACCTCAAAACTTTCACTTAACTTATCCCCTACCTTCACATTTGCCATTGCATTCCTATAAAAAGATTTTACTGCCATTAGCAACTTTCCTCCCACACCATATACTGTTAACACATCCCACAGGCCCTCCCAGTCTACTTTGTCGTAGGCTTTTTCCAAATCCATGAATGCTGCATAGAGTTTTCTGTTTTTGGCCAGATACTTCTCTACCAACAATCGCATTGAGGCTATCTGGTCAACGCAGCCCCTGCCCTTTCTGAAACCTCCCTGTTCCTCGCCTATTTTGTCATCCGTTATCTTCTGTAGCCTCTGTGTTACTACTCTTGCGTGTACCTTTCCAGGTATGCTAAGCAAGCTAATTCCCCTATAATTCTTACACTCTTCTTTACTACCCTTCCCTTTGTACAAGGGTACTATCACTGCTTTCCTCCAGTCCTCTGGTACACTTTCCTTTTCCCATGCTAATTTACATAACCTATGCATTATGTCAACACCTTCTTCTCCTCCATATCTCAGCATTTCACCTGGGATGTTATCTACTCCAGCAGCTTTGCCCATTTTAAGTCTATTGATTGCTTCTTTTACTTCTTCTCTGCTTATCTGGCTTTCAACTACCCTGTTTATTCTACCTCTCTCCATTCCTATGGATGAGATCTTTGCCTTCCCCCTACTATTTACAGCTAAGCTACTAAAATGATCTTTCCATACTTTCACCACACCATCACCCTCTACCACTTCCCCATTCATGTCCCTCATCCTACCACCTGAGACACTCTCAGTCTTCTTCCCTCTGGCTTCTTTCACAGCTCTGTAGTATGCTTTCCTGTCATTCAGAAACTGTTCACTAATCTTTCTCCCATATGCCTCATCTGTCTTCCTTTTAGCGTCTTGTATCACCCTCTTCACTCTTTGTTTCAAATGTTTATATTCTTCTTTCCTCGCATCTCTAGTTTCTCTAGGTATATTCTTTTGCAGCATACTCTTTCTGAACTCTTTCTTCTTTTTCACTATTTCTTCTAAGAAATATAGTAATCAAGCTAATATTTGAACCATTTGAGTCATCTGGGAATAGGTGAGAACATATACAGCCCATTTGCTCTAGCCATTTCTGAGTTACAGGGGTTAGGAGTTACGATTTCTGGCCTATATAAAATGAATGAACTAGTTACTTGTACAACCATTTGGGAAGAGTTGGTCAGGCAATAGGTGTAGAAATTGACAGCTCATTTGTTCTAGCCCCTTTTGAATTACAGAGGTTAGGCATTATGATTTCTGGCCTACTTATAATGAAAAGACTATAGTTATTTGTACAACCATACATTTATTTCTAGCTCGTCAAATGTCTCAACAATACAGAATGTAAACTCTTAGTAACTGTACAATAATTTGACTTGAAATTTATTATTATTTTTGTGCTTAACAAATTGTAATTTTTAGTGTATTACAATTCTGTTTTGCTATTTTTTGTATTGAGACTTTAGTTAATGTTTTGTTTGCTGTGTTCAGCATACATTTCAGTTAAGTTGTTGAGTTAAATATATTTGATGACATATCAAGAATGAACCTGATGACATATCAAGAATGGACCTTACCGGTACCGTAGTTATTTGTACAAGCATAGAGTACTTTTGTTTCTAGCTCGTCAAATGTCTCAACTATATACAGAATGTCACCTCTTACTATAGTCAGTTTGATTTCAGCTGATGGTAAATTGAATCCCTTAGCAACTGATTTTTCTATACTTAATGGGAAAATATGAATCTAGTATGTCTCTATGTCGTATTTATGGCAAGTTTTCATAATTAACAACACTGAGTAACCAAGACAGCAACATAGCAATTTACCATCAGCTGGAAACAAAAAATAGACTATGACTGTATATACAATCACTTTGACTTGGGTATTGGATCTGGAGTAGGTCAACTCTTAGTACCAGTACAATCGCTTTGGCTTGGGTGTTGGTGTTCCTGGTGGTGTTGGAGCTGGTATATTTGGTTGGCCAGGTCTTCTTGCTTCTGGCGCCGGTGTGCAGCCATTGTCGGCTCCACCACTATCTTGTATCTGTAAAACAAGTAAAATTGTAATGTAAAACTTGCAAAACAAACAAACCAAAATAGGACAACACAATACATAGGCAAAAAAACAAACATAAATGCTTGCTCAATGCATGTAGCAGCCCGTCGCAGAAGGTACTGTTGCACGTTCCGAAACCCCAGGATTGTTGCAAATACGTGTTGTTCTTGTTGCTGTTCCCCAAGCTGCCTGGCCGAACAGCCCCAAGGCCCCGAGCAAGGCCAAGGCCATAACCGAGCGCCCCCACAGAACCCTCCCTGCCGACCACAATTAAAGCCTGGGTGACCCAAGCCACTCCATGGCGGGGAGCTGAGGAGGGTGCGGAAACGCCCTGGAAACCAAAGCCCCACCCAGGGCCCTGTGCCCCTCAGCAATTATGAAGAGAAAGTTGAGGGGCAAAGGAAAAATATGTGTTGTTGTTGTTGTCGTTCCCTACGCTGCCTCGCCGAACAGCCCCGAGTCCCTAAGGAAGGCCATGGTCACGGTCGGGCTTTCCCACAGGGCTCTCAAGTAGTGTAGATTATGTTGTTGGTGTAAGTGATACATGTTGCACTGTCCGGCATACAAAGCCACAATTCCTCACGGTTTGGGACCTCTGTAGCATACTTTTAACCCTCTCAGACATATGACGCAATGTTGAGCCTATTAGGG
Organism: Paralithodes platypus; assembly: GCA_032716605.1. Classification (NCBI taxonomy): domain Eukaryota; kingdom Metazoa; phylum Arthropoda; class Malacostraca; order Decapoda; family Lithodidae; genus Paralithodes; species Paralithodes platypus. The sequence continues at coordinate 944,620 of CM064518.1, forward strand.
ATACTTTAAATCCTTTATTACCATCAGGGGTATTGATAAACCTTTAGTTTAGTTACTTCAACCTCTGCAGTTGTCTTTGAGTTAGCTGTGGGCAGAAAACTAATTTTGGAGAGATAATTATAAGAGTGAGAGAATTCTATTTCTTATTGCTAATCTGCCAACCTCTGCGTCATATGAGTCTGAAGGGGTTAATGTCCTCCCAAAGGTGCAAGGGGAGTGATGTCCAGTGACCAAGGTGGTCATGGTACTGGGCTACCTCACCCTATCCATATCCAGGAAACAAAACACTTGCGTATTCCCTTATTTTTGTATATACAGTATATACTGTATATACAGTATGTATATATATATATATATATATATATATATATATATATATATATATATATATATATATATATATTATGTTTTTTTTTGCCAGATGCCGTAATTCCTGAGAATGGGTGACCATGAACATTAGGCGTTTGTCACGAATCGCTAGGTCAAGTTGCCCGGGCTTGACATCTACATTTGGACAGTAAGGGCTCGATCCGCCGACCCTTTGATCAGTAGCCGACGTTCTACTGACTATGCCACAGCTCCCTTGTTATTCTAGCATAATGGGCTGAAGCACCATGATACCTCAACCACATCCACTGCAATATTCCAACTGGCACATTCTCCACCATCAGTGGTAATGTGTTCTCAAGAAAACATCTGTTTTTTGTTGTTGTTGTTGTTGTTCCCCAGGCTGTCTGGCCGAGCAGCCCCAAGGTCCCGAGCAAGGCAAAGGCCATAACTGAGCGCCCCCACAAAACCCTCCCTGCTTACCACTAATAAAGCCCAGGTGACCGAAGCCACTCAAAGGCGGGGAGCTGAGGAGGGTGTGGAAATGCCCGGGAAACCAAAGCCCCACCCAATGCAATTAATTGAGGGGCAAAGGAAAAATGTGACACTTTGGCTCCCAATCTGCCAATCTCGAGGTTGGCTTTAAGGAGGTCAATCCACGGAAGAGACGCCGTCACTCGAGATCTAGAAAATATATAAGTAAAAGGAACAGTCAGAGTAAGCTATGGGTATGGCAGAGAACGCTCAGTTCTCACTCTGATAGACCAGCCCATCACCATATGACTAAAACCCAATCCTCTCAGCATCAGCTAGGAAAGACCCTTTTAGCTCCCCTATTTCAACGCCTTTCGGGGTTGGGCACCCGCCCTGTTGTTATTCCCCAAGCAGTCTGACCGAACAGTCCCAAGGTCCCGAGCGATCCCAAGGCCATAACCGAGCACCCCCACAGAACCTTCCCTGCCCCACCACTAAGAAAACATCTGTTTGTGTCACCTGTCAGCCGCTTTGGTAGAATGTATGGGCCAATTTGCTTTCAATTATGTCTCAGGAAAGCACCCCCTAATTAACGGCACATATATACTGAACACCCTGTATAACGGCACATATATACTGAACACCCTGTATAATGGCACATATATACTGAACACCCTGTATAACGGCACATATATACTGAACACCCTGTATAACGGCACATATATACTGAACACCCTGTATAACGGCACATATATACTGAACACCCTGTATAACGGCACATATATACTGAACACCCTGTATAACGGCACATATATACTGAACACCCTGTATAACGGCACATATATACTGAACACCCTGTATAACGGCACATATATACTGAACACCCTGTATAACGGCACATATATACTGAACACCCTGTATAACGGCACATATATACTGAACACCCTGTATAACGGCACATATATACTGAACACCCTGTATAACGGCACATATATACTGAACACCCTGTATAACGGCACATATATACTGAACACCCTGTATAACGGCACATATATACTGAACACCCTGTATAACGGCACATATATACTGAACACCCTGTATAACGGCACATATATACTGAACACCCTGTATAATGGCACATATATACTGAACACCCTGTATAACGGCACATATATACTGAACACCCTGTATAACGGCACATATATACTGAACACCCTGTATAACGGCACATATATACTGAACACCCTGTATAACGGCACATATATACTGAACACCCTGTATAACGGCACATATATACTGAACACCCTGTATAACGGCACATATATACTGAACACCCTGTATAACGGCACATATATACTGAACACCCTGTATAATGCTATGTGAACGGAGGCATTAGGTGTCAATAGTACAGTCGGCCAAATAAGTCATGTCTCGGCACCAATTATGTTTTGATCAATAATTGGTATCAACAATATTTACATGGCGGGTGCCCAACCCCGAAAGGGGTTGAAATAGGGGAGCTATCACCCCGCCAAAGGCGGCTTTCTAGGGCCTTTCCTAGCTGATGCTGAGAGGATTGGGTTCTAGTCATGTGGTGATGGGCTGGTCTATCAGAGTGAGAGCTGAGCAATCTCTGCCATACCCATAGCTTGCTCTGGCTGTTCCTTTAACTTGTATGTTTTCTGGATCTCAGGTGGCGGCGTCTCTTCCGTGGATTGACCTCCCAATCTACCAAGATTGGAAGCCAAAGCGTCACATTTTTCCCTTGCCCCTCAACTTTCTCTTCATAATTGCTGAGGGGCACAGGGCCCTGGGTGGGGCTTTGGTTTCCCGGGTGTTTCCGCACCCTCCTTAGCTCCCCGCCATGGAGTGGCTTCGGTCACCCAGGCTTTATTGTGGTCGGCGGGGAGGGTTCTGTGGGGGCACTTGGTTATGGCCTTGGAATTGCTCGGGGCCTTGGGGCTGTTCGGCCAGGCAGCTTGGGGAACAACAACAACAACAATATTTACACATGATTTCTTCTTTTTGAGTGAGATATACCAACATGTTCCTTCACTTATCCAGCCTATTCAACATCTGACAGACACTAACACAGCATAGAGAGAGCCAAATGTAATGACAGCTGAGACATGACTTATTAGCGCCACTGTACAGTAATAATACAGTACAGTTGTGCTAATAAAAAGTAATAAGTGATGTCTCGGCACCAAGTATGTTTTGATCAATATTGGTATTAGCAATATCTAAGCTTAATTTCTTCATATCGAGTGATATATATACAAACATGTTCCTACACTTATACCCACCCTATTCAACATCTGACAGACAGCAATACAGCACAGAGCAAGCCAAACGTAATGACAGCTGGGACACGACTTATTAGCACTACACTATTGTACAGTATTAACACATTCACTACCAGGGACGTCCCTTTCATCATATTCTGGCAACTACAGTATTAGACAATTTGTATTTAGCTTTGAAAGGACCTCTAGCAATAATAAAACTTCAAACTATCTCAACCAATCTCGAATCAGCAGAGCGAGTTCTTTGACCTGAATGTTGGTTTGAAACAGGGGTGTGTGATGTCCCCGTGGTTGTTTACTGTATATATGGATGGAGTTATGAAAGAAATACTATCAAGAGCAGTGGATGTTGGTGTATCGCTGAAAAGGGAGGGAATTGAGTGGAAGCTACCTATACTGCTGTTTGCGGATGATACAGTTCTGATGAGTGATAATGAATGGGAGTTGCAGGGTCTGGTAAATGAGTTTGGAACAGTGTGCGAAAAACGGAATTTGAAGGTAAATACGGGGAAGAGCAAGGTTATGGTCTTCGAAAGGGGTGAAGTCACAGAGTGTGAGGTGAAGCTGAACGGTCAGGCTATGGAGATCGTCAACTCTTTTAAGTATCTGGGCAGTGTGTTGAGTAAAGATGGGACTATGGATGAAGAGGTGTGGGAGAGGGTACAACAGGGGAAGAGGGTTGTAGGAACGCTAAAAGCAGTAACAAGAAATAGGGTGGTCAGTATGGAAGTGAAGAAGTCCTTGCATGACAGTGTGGTAATCCCGACACTGACTTACGGAAGCGAAGCATGGACGTTGGTTGAGAGACTCAGACCAAGAGTGAGAGCAGTGGAAATGAATTACTTAAGGAGTGCGTGCGGAGTTACATGGAGGGATAGACAGACTAATGAGGAAGTAAGAAGGAGGTGTGGTGTGGAGGTAGATGTGCTGGAAAGTGTGAAAAGGAACAACTTGAGATGGTTCGGCCATATGGAACGTATGGAAAGCGAGAGAATGACTAAGAGGGTGTACGAGAGCGAGGTGGAGGGATAGAGGGGGAGAGGTAGACCGAATATGAGGTGGAAGGATGGAGTGAGGAACTACATGAACGAAGGCGGTGCTGGTTGGGGGGAGGGGCGTCGACTGACTGGGGACAGAGGTGCATGGGGGCGGTTCGTTCGTGGCCACCCCTTCGGGGATCACGGCGTCAGGCAATAGATAGATAGATAGATCTCAACCAACCCTTTTAACTACCAAAGATCCTTCCTAAGCTGCATAATATTGTCTAAATAGTTAGAATCAAATATATCACACGTGGCTGGTACTGGAAGGGATAATAAAGTACACCAGACCACTGATTCTCAAGAGCCTCTCAATCGGCTGTGAAAACACTATCCAAACATCACCTATCAGAGTATAGGAGACAAAAGGCAAAGCTGCCTGTAACAAGTGTCTCCCCCAAAGTTGAAAGAGTGACAAGGAGCCAAATTCAAGGTAAATTAGAGTAAAACTATCTGGACACACAGAGCTTGAAGCATTTTAAGTCATAGGATGAGGGAAAAAGAGGGAGAGAGTTCCAAAGCTTACTTGCTAAGTAGAAGAAAGACTGGGAAAATCGATTCACTCACAGCTTACAGAGTTGGACAAAGTAAGGGTAGGATTATGTTGAAAGGTGGGTCCTCTTAGTTGTGAGCCAAACATGCTACCCACTGCACCACCACCAGAACCTTAGCTTAAGTTGGTATCACACAAGAGCATTTATAGTCAAAATTCGATGATCAACATTTTTCTGGCAACATTTCTGGAATATTCTGCACTGGTATCGGAAACTAGACTGATGGTAGATGAATTTAGATGACAGAAATATTATAAATGTTGACCTCATAAGCTGCCAGACCAGTGTTGAGGATAAATGTTGAGGGAAAAAGCGCTGGTGTGATACCGGCTTTATAATAAAACCCGGTGTTGGTTTGAACTACAGTACACGGGGCTGTTCGGCCAGGCAGCTTAGGGAACAAGAACAAGAACAACAACAACAACAACAACAACAACAACAACAACAGTACAGTACTGTATATATTTACCAGGGGCGCGTTCGGTAGACCTATCGTTTAGGGCCGATAGCTCTAGCGAACGCGATAGCCGCCGATTCGACGAATCGGCGATCGAAAACGATTGCTGTTTTAGCTATCAGAGCGATCGGTCCTCGGAGGTCGATCGCTCCTCGATCGCTTGCGATCGGTCCTCGGAGGTCGATCGTATGATCGACGAGAATGTAAACAAACCATTTAAAGTTATTATATTGCTAATAATATAGATTGCGTATCGTGTTTCCCCTTCTTGAATACAATGTATGTAAATATTAAACACACTACGAAAAATAGGCGAAAAATAAACAATTCTTGTTGCGATGTCTTCTTCTTTCTTGGGTCAAAGGGCTATTGTTATTGTTTACAAAGCTCTGGCAGACCGATCGGCGATCTGTGTCGTTCGGTAGTGAAATCGAAACACCGTTCTATCAAGCGCTATCAGACGAATCGGCGATAGGTTTACCGAACGCGCTCCAGGACTGAGTTTGGTTGTGGGTAGGTCATTACTAAATATAGTTAAGGGAGCCCACCTCACTTTCTTTCTCTTTCTCTACCTCTCTCTTTGGCTTGTATCCATTCGGCCCCATTCAGCCTATTGTTTTAGGACGCTTACCCCCATCCAGGTGTCAATATTTTCCTGGTGAGTGGTAGCGAGCCATCATATATATATTTTTGTTTTGACAGCAAGCTAAATTTGTAAATTTTTTGATAGAAAAATGTCTCCGTCGAAGCCGGATTTCTCCATACAATGCTGGCTCGCTATCGCTCGCCAGAAAGAAATCGACACCTGGATGGGGATAAACGTCTTAAAACAGTTGGCTGAATAGGGCTGAATGGATACAAGCCAGGGAAAGAGAGAAAAGGAGAGAAATTAAAAAAAAAAAAAGACGGTGATCCCCCTTAACCCTTCCCGCCCGGGCTCGCTGTCCTAAGGACATTGTCGAGAGCCGGGCGATATGGCCGAAAAACTTCAACGCCTAGGCTACCATATCTTTGTTATTTTAACTGCTAGAAAATTCCCACACATTTCTAAACGTACTGTGGTTTCCAATCTGTAGACTGGCATTGAGTAGAGCTCTCTAAGTCAACTGGTTCAGTTGTGATGACGATTTCCGTGGCGTGCATTTTTCCGCGATTTTAGCAATGTGACACACTTTTCAAGAGTGAATCTGTCTTTGACGACACACAACAACACAGCTCCGACGTCTGCTTGCTGCCAGAGGTGTGCGTCGCTTCAGACAGGCTTTGTTTACATACGTCGGACGCGCGGCTTTCAAAACATGCTGAATAGGCTTTCAAGCTTACGGATATATATAAGGACACCCGGGTTCCTGCCCATCTTCCGCGGGGTCCTTATATAATGCTGCCCGGGCGGGAAGGGTTAATTAACTCCTTGAGGATTATGATGCATTGTGACAGTTTATTCTGGCTATGTTTAGATGATTTCATACACTTTAAGAAGGATCTGTGGGAATAAAAAGGTGAACACTATCTCAATTAACCCTCTGAATTCCACTTTTTTTATAAAATTAGCTGTCTCGAGTCAGCCACCCCCAATAAAAAACAAAATATACAGTATACAGTATACAAAAACTAAAAATGGGGTATGTGCCAGAGTATATACATACTGTACTGTACATATATAAAATTAGTTTAACCAGAATGCCGAGTTCCACAAAAGAACTCTCATAGGGTTGGCCCGAAGGATTAGATCAAGATGGACAACTAATCAAGTCAAGATAGACAGGGAAGGGCAGGAGGTGAACAAATCTAGGAAGGTGAAGACACGCAGACATTTCTTGCTATTTCACCAGTTCAGCCGGACCACATGCGCTCCACAGCAGAGCTCTTATAGGGCAGGGCCGAAGGATGAGGCAAGAACTGCTACACTGCAGTACTAACCCCCCTTCACTCACTCAACCCCACAATTTGCCGGAGGATAACAGGTTTTTCACAATACGTAGACGGAGGTCTTTTAAAAAAAAAAAAAAAAAAAAAAAAAAAAAAAGTGATCAGGGCGAAGAATGAAAGATCAGAGCTAAGGTAGAAAAAATCACAGCGAGATGCAAACAAAAAAGCACTACTGAGGGGAATCGAGTCAGCTCGGCCACATCAGCAACCGAAGAGAAAAATCAGGTCAGGAGCCAACAACCCCAGGGAGACATGTGATATAGGCTGCCCGGAGGAGAACCAAATGAGACAGGATAAGAACATAACATAACATAACACTGGCATATCGGAGAAAGAGAGGGGATATGATAGAGACTTTTAAGATAGTGTCAGGAAAGTACGATGAGGATGTGTGTGAGGGTATCTTCTTGATGCAGGAGGGAACAAGAACGAGAGGACACTCTAAGAAAATTTACAAAGAAAGAAATAGGCTTGAGAAGGCAAAGAACTCATTTTGTGATAGAGTGGTAAATGAGTGGAACGCACTGCCCCAGTATGTAGTCGATTCCAAATCAATAAGGGAGTTTGAGAGTAATCTTGATAAAGCATGGGGAAGACAAGATTTGAAGTTTGATTATAAAACAAAAATACAGAATAGTAAAAATGTTGCGTCTGCTACCGCCGCCGCCAACACCGTGAACGACCGCAGCAGTGCAAGTACTGGTACTGAGCTGGATACACAGGCCTAGTTTGACTTTTTTCAGAGGATCTACTGTAAGAAACTGTAAGAATAACCTAACATAACATAACATACATATATACATACATAAAATTTTAAGACTGAGTGCTCCTCACATACGTGCAGTTTCAGTCTCTTGTCCTAATGGCGGCGTTCCAGGCAACCCTGTTAAGGGCTACTTCACTTGTCAAGTTTTTGGATTTGAGATCGACACGTATAGTCCGATCCCAGGTCTTCCCCGGTCCACCCCTTGGTGCAGCTCCCTCCACAATCACAGACCTGCATCTTTTCACCCAATTTTGTTCGTCCATTCTCTCCACATGCCCATACCATCCCAGTCTACTTATATGCATCTCCTCGCTAATACAGTACTCTTTATACCTAAACGTCTCCTCAGCTCATCATTTGTTATTCTATCCTGCAGCCCGGCCCCACACATCCATCTCACCATTCTCATCTCATTAAGAGCCGCAGCGGTCGAATGGTGAGCACGCTCACGTGTGAATCTGCAAGACCTGGGATCAAATCCCTGCCACAGCGGACATTTAGTGGGTGTGGTAGTACGTCCTAGCATGTTTCACATGCTCGCACCCAGTCAGGGGACATCCTGACAACGTATACAGACTAAACACACATAACAAAGGCACTCCAACAGCTTCCTCTCTCTCCAACACCCCTTCTCTCCTCTCAACAATCTTCTCTGAGCTAGTGCCGGTACATACGAACAGTCCTGTATAGAATCGTAAGATTCAGTCGTAAAGATTCCGGGACAAGCTCAATAGACGAAGAAGAAGAAGAAAACATTCCATTCTGTTGACATCCTCTACTTTAACAGCCCATGTTTCTGAAGCATACGTCATTGCATTTTAACACATGAGGCATACACCTTTCCCTTCAGGGGGAGAGGCATTCTTTTCATGGTCAGAATTGGCAGCAGTTCTCTGAACTTCCCCCAGCCACATCTAATTCTAGCGACAGTGGCAGCCTCGGCCCCACCAACGGCAGAGATGGTATCTCCTAGGTAACAAAACTTGTCCACCAGCTCCAATGACTCATTTCCAAAATTCACAGCCACAGGATCATCACTTAACACAAGCTCGCCTTTGCACACTACGCACTTAAATTTCTCGACTTATGACTCATCCTTCGGCAGGGATCCTTTTTTTTCTACTACAGCGCTTACTCCCATGGTGCACCCAACATCGACAGATGCTACACCGAATCAAGTTAGCGCCCACACCCTTTCTACACACTGCACTGCACATGGGTATGCACCGCTCTTTTCCACATTGCCTGGTCTCAATCTGCAATGCATAACCTTGGTTTTGTTAATATCGACTCTTAAACCCTTGCTCGCCATGCCCTCTCTCCATCTTCTGAATTTGGCCTCAGCATATTGCATATTGTCAGCTATTAGGACTAAATCGTCTGCATAAAGCAGTTCCCACGGAAGTCTGGATCTAAAATATCTAGACAGTGCCTCCAGGACCATAATAAAGAGGAGGGGGCATAACACTGAACCCTGATGAACTCCAACACGGACTGTGAACTCCTCACTCAGTTCGTGCATCATCATCATTATCATTATTTCTGATTAGAGACCTTATAACAACAGAGACCAGCCAGACAGAAACTTCTCCAGGCTACTTTGTCAAGACATGCTTCCTTTGCCCGTGCCACAATGCCCTTTAACCTACGTGGAAGTATATCTTCAATATATTTTTCCACTTTCTTTTTCCACACCATAGGTGGTCTTCCACTACTAGCTGTTCCACTCACCTGACTCTCATATATCTTTCTTGGCATTCTGTCTTCATCCATTCTCTGAACATGAACACACCTCCTTAAAGTACTTCTCTTTATCCACTACAGTATGTCTCTATGTCTCTGCATCATACAGTACAGTATTTACATATTGTGCTACAAAAACCGAAAAAATAACCGAAGAATGAAGATGCGGACATAGCCTAGCAGTTTACCATCAGCTGGGAAAACAAAAATCATAGTGGTTGTTGTTGTTGTTGTTGTCGTTCCCTAGGCTGCCTGGCCGAACAGCCCCAAGTGCCTAAGGAAGGCCATGGCTTTCCCACAGGGCTCTCATGGAGTGTAGAGTATGTTGTTGGCATAAGTGATTGTGTAGAATGCAGTTTTCTATGATGTGTTTAATAGTATGGGGTGGGGGTGCTGTGTTGCATCCCGGGCAGGTGTCGACGACGGAGTCATCCAGTCTCTTCTGATAGCTCAGAAAAGCTGGATGGTGCCCACATCTCAGCCTGGCCAGGTTGACTCTATCCTCGTGAGAAAGGGAGGATTCAGAAGGATGGATTTCGGGAGGTCATGCTTGCAGATGTGTGTTGTCTATGAGTGAGTGGATGGAATGGCGAGTGATACGAGTATGGATGTGCTTCAGGAAGCTGGTTTATTATTAATTATAGTTACCAATATCACAGAGTGGATAGAGAAGGTTTGTGGAAAGTACTTAGAATATACGGTGTAGAGGGCAAGTTGCTGAAAGCAGTGAAGAGCATGTATGAGGGTGCAAAGGCGGCAGTACGTGTGGAGAGTGAGCAGAGCGAGTTCTTTGACCTGAATGTTGGTTTGAAACAGGGATGTGTGATGTCCCTGTGGTTGTTTACTGTATATATGGATGGAGTCATGAAAGAAATACTATCAAGAGCAGTGGATGTTGGTGTATCGCTGAAAAGGGAGGGAATTGAGTGGAAGCTACCTATACTGCTGTTTGCGGATGATACAGTTCTGATGAGTGATAATGAATGGGAGTTGCAGGGTCTGGTAAATGAGTTTGGAACAGTGTGCGAAAAACGGAATTTGAAGGTAAATGCGGGGAAGAGCAAGGTTATGGTCTTCGAAAGGGATGAAGTCACAGAGTGTGAGGTGAAGCTGAACGGTCAGGCTATGGAGATCGTCAACTCTTTTAAGTATCTGGGCAGTGTGTTGAGTAAGGATGGGACTATGGATGAAGAAGTGCGAGAGAGGGTACAACAGGGGAAGAGGGTTGTAGGAATGGTAAAAGCAGTAACAAGAAATAGGGTGGTCAGTATGGAAGTGAAGAAGTCCTTGCATGACAGTGTGGTAATCCCGACACTGACTTACGGAAGCGAAGCATGGACGTTGGTTAAGAGACTCAGACCAAGAGTGAGAGCAGTGGAAATGAATTACTTAAGGAGTGTGTGCGGAGTTACATGGAGGGATAGACAGACTAATGAGGAAGTAAGAAGGAAGTGTGGTGTGGAGGTAGATGTGCTGGAAAGTGTGAAAAGGAACAACTTGAGATGGTTTGGCCATATGGAACGTATGGAAAGCGAGAGAATGACTAAGAGGGTGTACGAGAGCGAGGTGGAGGGACAGAGGGGGAGAGGTAGACCGAATGAGAGGTGGAAGGATGGAGTGAGGAAGTACATGAACGAAGGCGGTGCTGGTTGGGGGGAGGGGCGTCGACTGACTGGGGACAGAGGTGCATGGGGGCGGTTCGTTCGTGGCCACCCCTTCGGGGATCACGGCGTCAGGCAATAGATAGACCAATATCACCATCAAATAGTCTACAAAAGTTTTATCTACAGTATCTATTTTTTGCCAAACGCCCGAGGGGGTGGCCACGAATGAATCTCCTCCATGTACAGTACCTCTGTCAGTCAGTGTCCCTCCTCCCACCCAACACCCCTTTCACTCCTATACTGTACCTCTCAACTCCATCCTTCCTGAAAAATTTCACTCCTATACTGTACCTCTCAACTCCATCCTTCCTGAAAAAGTTACCAATATTAATTTACAGGTCAAAAGTTAATAATAAAGGTCACACAAAAAACTTGCAATCAGTGATTTGCTGTGTACCAGTACATACATACATACATACATACATACATACATACATTCAATACTCATTAAACAAGGGGGAACTTCCCTTAGAATGGAAACAAGCAAATATAACTCCAATATATAAAAGTGGAAATAAAGAAGACCCGCTAAATTATCGACCGGTATCCTTAACGAGTGTTATATGCAAGCTTTGTGAAAAGATTATTAGAAAAAGATGGGTGGGTATGTTGGAGGAGAGGGAAATAATTTCAAGCAAGCAGTTCGGGCTCAGAAAAGGTCATTCGTGTACCACAAATTTGTTGAGTTACTATGATAGGGTAATTGACATTGTACAAGGGAGGGAGGGGTGGGTAGATTGTATCTACTTAGATTTCAAGAAGGCATTTGATAAGGTGCCTCATAAGAGATTGTTGTGGAAGCTCAGGACTGTGGGGCGGGTTGAGGGAGTATTATTAAAGTGGATGGAAAACTATTTAATTGGGAGGGAAATGCGAACAGTAATAAAAGGAAAGTTCTCCTCGTGGAAAAGGGTAAAAAGCGGAGTGCCTCAAGGATCGGTGTTGGCCCCAATCATGTTTTTGGTTTTCATCAACGACCTTCAAATGGGAATAGGCTCATATATATCTATGTTTGCTGATGATGCAAAATTAATGAAGCATATTACAAGTAGGAGTAGTTGTGAAGAATTACAGAGAGATCTAGATAAGTTATATGAGTGGAGTCAAACTTGGAAAATGGAATTCAACACGAGTAAGTGTCAGGTTCTTGAGATGGGAAAAAGTAAATATAGACCTTCTTGGGGATATAAAATAGGAGATGAAATAATTAGTAAAGCTGTGAAAGCAAAAGACCTAGGGGTAGTTGTGGCAGACAGCTTGTCACCTGAACAGCATATAAATAAAATAACTGGTGAAACCTATGCAGTGTTGACTAACATGAGAATAGCTCTGAATTATTTAGATGAAGAGATGTTAGCAAAAATAATAGGGACAATAATACGACCAAGACTGGAGTATGCAGCAGTGGTGTGGTCTCCACACCTTATAAAACATAATAAAAAACTGGAAAGAGTTCAGAGAGTTGCCACTAAGATGATAGCTAGCCTTAGAGACCTACCTTATGAGGAGAGATTGGAGAGGCTAAAGCTGCCAACGCTGAGGGAGAGGAGAGAGAGAGGTGACATGATCATGATGTTTAAGTGTGTGAAAGGTTTTGAGAAGATCGACAAGGGAGATTTTGTGGTGAGGGACGAGGGAAGAAACAGGGGTCATGATTGTAAGTTGAGGAAAGTTATATGTAAGTCTGATGTAAGAAAGTTCAGCTTCCCGTATAGAAGCATTGAGTGTTGGAATAAGTTGGATGGGGAGGTGGTGGGAGCAAGAAATATCCAAACTTTTAAAGCAAAATTGGATAAATGTAGAGAGAGAGACAGGACAACACGAGCTTAGGCTCAAATCCTGTATACTACAATTAGGTGAGTACAATTATGTGAGTACATACATACATACATACATACATACATACATATGAAGGGGGAGTTGAATGTTTGTGGGTGTTAGGGTGTTGTTTATGGTGAGGCGTGGGGCATTTCTGTATTCGGCAGTCCAGCTTGTGAGGAGGGTTGCTGTGAATTTGGCTGGGGCTAATTTGAGTCTGTTTGTAGTGCACCCGTCATGTAATGTGTTGAGATAGGGTTGAAGGAGACGTGTTGCTGTGTCTGAGTCTTGGTATGTACATGTAAGTGTTATGTCGTCTGCATAGGAAGCTATATTTATTTTGGGTGCGTGGGGTGTGGGTAGATCATAATATACATGTATAGCTTGGATAGTGAGGGCGACAAGACGGATCTTTGCGGGACTCCGTTTGTGAAGTTTCTGATGTTAGATGACTGACCGCCGGTGACCGGCAAATTATACATGTGCACATCTGCCTGCTAGGAAGTTGGCCAGCCACCTTTTCGTGTTGTGCATGTTTGTGTCGTAGATTTTGTTTGTTAGGTTGTGGAGGGGGATGGCATCGAAGGCTTTACTAATGTCGAGTGTGGCTAGTAGTGATCTGTGTGGTGGGCTGGCTGAGTTGATACCGTCAAAAACTCTTTGTGTAAGTTCTGTAAGAAGAGTGTTTGTGGAGTACAGAGGCCTGAAGCCATGTTGTGTAGGAGCCACAGGCCGTAGCTCGATTGGTAGAGCGTTCGCCTGCTAACCGTGAGGTTGACGGTTCGAGCCTCGGGCCAGCCAGTGAGTTATTGGCAGACGTCAGTGCTGTTGGTGAACGGTGCGGTCTAGCAATCTGTGGCAACTATTCACTAAGTCCCTGATTCATCAGGGCACCCACCCTAGCCTTGCTATTCAGCAGGGAGTGTATGGTGGTAAAAACTGCATCAGCTAGGGGTACAGCGTGTGTGGTCAGTTGTAGTACAAGGCGTTCTGAGACTTTGGAGGGGGTGCAAAGGAATGTGATGGGGCGGTGTGAGGAGGGCAGCGTGGGGTCGTGGGGTTTGGGGAATGTAATGATGAGACCATGCTTCCAGATGTCTGGTATTGTGTTGTGTGAATAACTGTACAGTGTAGTTTGATATGTTGATGATTGCTTGTATGCCTTGTGGTCCCAGGTGTCTGAGGTGTATGTTGCTTAAGTTGTCTGGACTGCAGATGGGTGAGTACTTGAGATTGTTGATGATGTGCTTTGTCTGGTTGTTGGTGAGTTGTTGGTGAAGGGTGCATAGTCAGAGTCTGTGAGGAATTGTCTAATACGTCGAATGACACGTCGTTTTGTAAATTTTGGGGGTCTGTTTTGTGATCAAGTGTTTGGAAAGTAGTCATTCCAGTTTAGTTTTTGTTGTTCTAGTATTTTGTTGTTAATCTGGGTGCTGAGTGCCTAGATTTGTTGTGTTATGTCCTGTGTGTGGGGTGCTGGGGAGTGTTTCAGTGTGCCGCGTTGTCTGATGAGGTTTTAAATTTCTGGTGTGAAGTTGGGGTTGTGTCTTTTCCTGTAACCTCTTGGAATGTGTTTCTTGTCAGCGTTTTGGATAGTTGTGTTGAATATGTGGACAGCATTGTTGAGGTTAGTGATGGGTGCGCTGTTTAGGGTTTCAAAGTGTTGTTCTGTCTCGTTTGTGAAAGCTTCCCAGTTGGCTCTTTTATAGTTGGTGTAAGTGTATCTGTGGCTAGCTGGGGTGAGTCTGGTTTTGGTGGTGATAATGATCGGGAGGGTGGTCAGAGCCTAAGGCTTTGACCACCCTCCAGGATGGAGCTGTAAACAGAATTACAAGCTAAAATACAGTACGGTAGTACAGTATATTTATAACCAGCTATGAGGTATGTGCCTGAGTATATACATACAGTATATATATTCATTAAACCAAAACCATCATACAGTACATTGTAGCCATCAGCAACCTACATAATTATTGAATTCTTGTTTCATATCAATGATTACAGCTCCAACTTCCTCGAGTATTGCAGGTGGCACAGCATTATAGAGTACAGTACTGTAGCCTACATGGTTTAGGTGTTTTGGTTGTTCCTCCCCATACCTGACAGTGAACAGTTACCAAGACATGAACCTTGGACTACTGTTGTGGAGAGTTGGCTACATTACATTATTATCACACCTATATTCATAATATTAAGGCGGTGTCCCACAAACAAGTTTATCAGCTATATGGATGTATCTCAGCCTTGAATCCAATACAACTTATTATATGATTTTGACTGATATTCGCAGTTTATTCGTATATTAAATATGACTGCAATAGGGGTAAACCAAGAAAGACTGCCATACCCAAACCAAGAAAGACGGGTGAACAGACCATATACAAAAAAACTGACAAGTGAGGCAGCTCTGAACAGGGCTGCCTGGAACGCTGCCAATAGAACGTGAGACCAGAACCACAGTTTGTACTTACACTAGTTGTATTTGCGGGAGTGAGCATGCTCGTTAATTCCCGCCTCCTAAGATATGTTTGTCATACCGTGCTTTGAAACTATGCACTGATGGTGCAGACACTACTTCGGCTGGCAATTTGTTCCACCCACTATCGAGTTGGTAGGAAATCTTTTACTTTTCAGATCAGATTTACTATTAGGCACTTTCAGTTTGTAGCTGTGACCTCTTGTTATCTCACCTCCATCCCTCTCTATGAAGTTTTCTTGGTCGATTTTGTCAATACCTCTAACACATTTGTATATCTGAATTTTCTGTCCTCGTTTCCTTCTCTGTTCCAGTGTAGATAGATTCAATCTCTCGAGCTTAATAATAATAATAATAATAATAATAATAGTTCTTAAAGCTAGCGCATGCTAAGCTAGCTAAGGATAGCTCAATAAGGCCGATTAGGCGTATTTCCATTGAGGCCCTGTACTACTACCCCATCCCTTTGCTCATGAGGGATGGTAATGACTCAGTGCTTGTGAAAAATCTTTAATGCGCCGAGCGTGGGCGCGAACCCGGGCCTTCTGGGTGGAAGTCCGAGACGCTAGTCACTACACCAAGCGAGCTTCTCTTGGTACTCCAAATTTTCCAAACCTGGGATCATCCTCGTAGCTGCTCTCTGTACCCTCTCAATTTGTGGATATGTTTCTTCATGTGAGGGGACCACACTACAGATGCATATTCCATCCTGGGTCTTATTATTGCCGTTATTATTTGTTTCATGGTGTTTTCATTAAGATAATTGAAAGGCATCCTGATATTTGCCAATAGTGCTAGTGATTCTCTCACTATCTTATTTACGTGGCTTTCCGGAGACATGTTATCCTTAAATTCTATCCCCAAGTCTTTTTCTTTTTCTGCTTTGGGAATCACTTTGTTTCCTAGTTTATAATCTTTTCTAGGTCTGTACTTGCTTTTACCCATTTCTAGAGTCTTACATTTTCCTGCATTGAACTCCATATTCCATTTGATGCCCCATTCATGGATCTTTTGCAAATCTGATTGGAGTTCAAGGTAATCCTCCTGGGTTCTGATCGTTTTAAGCACAAAGTGTACATACTGTACATACATACACACATATATTTAAAGATTGTGTATTTAAATTCATGTGTGTATGTATGTACACAATTAGGAACTCTAAGATACAAAATACTGATACAATGAAATTAAGGAACACCCCATTCTTAACATTAATCCTCCATCACAAACCCAAATGACTAGAATAAATTGGGTTCTAGTCATGTGGTGATGGGCTGGTCTATCAGAGTGAGAACTGAGCAATCTCTGCCATACCCATAGCTTACTCTGACTGTTCCTTTTACTTATATATTTTCTAGATCTCGAGTGACGGCGTCTCTTCCGTGGATTGACCTCCCAATCTACCAAGATTGGAAGCCAAAGCGTCACATTTTTCCTTTGCCCCTCAACTTTCTCTTCATAATTGCTAAGGGGCACAGGGCCCTGGGTGGGGCTTTGGTTTCCCGGGCGTTTCTGCACCCTCCTCAGCTCCCCGCCATGGAGTGGCTTCGGTCACCCAGGCTTTATTGTGGTCGGCAGGGAGGGTTCTGTGGAGGCGCTCGGTTATGGCCTTGGCCTTGCTCGGTGCCTTGGGGCTGTTCGGCCAGGCAGCTTGGGGAACAGCAACAACTCGAATAAATTAATGAAAGCATATGATCTCCTGGGAATCAAACTCGGGACACCACACCCAGAACATAAGCATCTAAAGAAAGACTTGTCACATAGTAGGCTCAAATTTAGCTACTTTTTGACTCAGACACACATGGCTCTGATACATCCATCGCTAAAGTGCTCATGTGACCCCGGCAAAACAAATGGATTAGGATTTTTTGGCTATACAGTACATCCCTGGACCAAGACCACTTTATGTAGCTTAATGTAGTTTATAAAGATCCTATGTTTCTTGAGATAGATGAGCCCTAGAGGTAGATCATAACATACATACATACAGAACATTTTAAGGCTGAGTGTTCCACACATAAGTGCAGTTTCAGTCTCTTGTCCTAATGGCGGCATTCCAGGCAGCCCTGTTAAGGGCTGCTTCACTTGTCAAGTTCTTGGATTTGAGATTGGCCCGTATAGTCCGATCCCAGGTCTTCCTCGGTGCACCCCTTGGTGCAGCTCCCTCCACAATCACAGACCTGCATTTTTTCACCCAATTTTGTTCATCCATTCTCTCCACATAAGTTGAAGAAAATAATCAAATAGCAACCAGAATATAACGAAAACTACGTCATGGAGATGAATGAGTTAAATACCGGGTGCCGATGTGAAGGGTCGCTAGTCTGTGGTCTCGGCTTTATATTATCCCTCTATGTCCTTCGTCTTGAACCTGTAAACAAACAATGGAATATTTCTGAAATTCAACAACTTGACTGAGATGCATGATAACACAGCAAGTGAAACATTAACTGTAGTACTAACACAAAAAATATAGCTGAACAGAATCGCAATACTGTATACTGAAAGTACCCCAAATCTTGTACAGTATTGAGAAGAATACAGAAAAATATCAATACACTGTATTCATATTTTTATAATGGAAGAAAAGAACACAGTAACTTCAATATAATCACTATACAATGGAAAAGACTAAAGAGTAACTTCAATATAATTACAATTATATATTTGAATAATAAAATATGAAGGTACAGTAGCCTACTTCAATACTGTATTTTCATTGATTTCATTAGTTGGGTTTATTTGTAAATTAAATGGTGAGTTGGTGAAAACCAATATGAATATACAGTACTGTAAACACAACTAAATAGGTTACAGTAATAGAGACAACACTACAGAGTAACGGCAATATAATTACAAATATAGAGAAACATCAATATAATTACATAAGTCAATGAAGACTGAAAAAATCCTAAAGAAGAATGCATTGGTGGAAAGTGTATTAGGTGAGTAACTAAGTTACTGAGGTCAACTGTTGACCTCAGGGTTCTTACTTTTAGTCTGGCTATCAATAGATGATTATAATGTAAAACTTGCAAAATAAACAAACCAAAACTTTGACAAATACAGTAAAAAGACAACTAATCAAAATCGCTACGGTATGTGGATACAACGCTTAAGCAAAATAATAATTCTTTATAAATAAAAGAACACAATCACACAATTCAGTCTAGGAAGAACCTGTGGTAGTCCCAAGGGTTAACCAACTGATTTGCTTTCTATAAATTATCCGGAGCAAAGACAAAAATAAAAATAAATAAAAAACAAATATATATATTACTGATGCCTTGGCCCTTAACCATGAGGAGATTGCATTTTTGGCTTGGATTGTATGAACGCTGTTGGGGAGTTAATTGTTTACTTTAATAAATGGAATGTAAGTATGTACAGTATGTGACGATAGTGCGGTGTTATGTGTGCAATTAGTTTGCTTGGGAACCAGATTAACTTGCCCTTGTAGTAATGTACACCCTATGTGGTGGATTGTGTTCTTTCATTTCATAAATTTTATTTTAGTAAGCGTTGTTTCCACATAGCGATTTTGATATTTTGTTTTGACTTTATATTGTCTTTGTCCCAGTTTTGGTTTGACTTTGTTTGCAAGTTTTACATTTTAATATCTATGTAAGTACTGACAGACAGACAAAACTTTAAAAAAAATATACTGTATTACTGGCAAGTTAAACTGTTTTGCTGGTGTAATAGTTAGATAGTGTAAGTTCTGTATGTTATATCCTGGGGAGAATACTGGCAGAATCGCATGCATTAATTGATTTAATTTGGGGTATTATTGGTGTTAAGAACAATGTTAAATAAAATTCCAAAACATGAAAATGACCTGTTAGAATAGTAAGATGAGTCGTAGTTTTGGTAGTAGTTGGCCGGGTATATCAGCGACTGGTCTGAACAATACACCGAGGAACAGTCCACATAACTCTCTGTCCCCCACAGGTTAGTGTATCCAAGATCACCCACCATACCACCACCACCACCATCACCGCTACCCATCAGAACTACACCACCTCCACCTCCACCTACGCCTCCTGATGCCAGCCGTTCCTCTCCGACGCACAACTCTACTCCTCCGCTGCCGCCTTGGTAGTACTGATGGAGAAAAGGCTAACATTAGATAATTTTATTCAGTTTACGAAGGACCTCTACGAACCAATAGGGGTACAAATGGTCTCAATTAACACAACTACAGATTCTCCCTAAACTATACAGTATAATACACTATAACAAATATAATGGTTATCAACATTCAGTATGTATGCATGCATGCATATAATTATAAACGATTATTATTTATGTTATTGTGAGGGTCAAATGTAATTCCTAGGATGGTGGGGTTCTGGTTTAGAGGGTTTCTTTGGTTAAATTAAAATGTAAAACTTGCAAACTAAACAAACCAAAACTGGGACAAAGACAATATAAAGGCAAAATAACTAATCAAAATCGCTATGTGGAAACAACGCTTACTAAAATTAAATTTATGAAATAAAAGAACACAATCCACCACATAGGGTGTACATTACTACATGAGCAAGTCAATCTGGTTCCCAAGCAAACTAATTATACATATAACAACGCACTATCGTCACGTTCAAGGAATTAGCATTCTCGGTAGATGTACAGTAGTGGTAAAAAAGGTAAACAACATACTGTACTGCTTGAACTTATTACTGTACACCTGCTCTGAATTTCCCTTGTGATAAGGAAGTTCTATTTGGTCTGTCGGATTCAGTGGACAACCAAGCCACTAACTGGGAGGGCAGTATTTTTATGGCATCTTCCCGAGGGAGACTCTAACCCACAACAACTCTTTGGAGCTGGCTCGTCAGTCAGGTACAGTTCTCAGCATATATAAAGTTACACCACTTTGAATCTTTGAACCTTTAAAGCCAAGTTCTGAAGCATCTGGGCTATAATTATGCATTGTGTCAGTGAAGTGATGCGAACGAGCCAACTTGGTTGGTTTGGATATGTGGAGAGGATGGATGATGGGTGAGGAAATGCCAGACTGTGAACGTGGTGGGAGCTGCACGTAGGGGTGGACCTAGAATGACGTGGGATCAGGTACTCCAGTCCGATTTCAAAATAAAGAGCTTGACAACAGAGGCAGCCCTTGACAGGGCTGCCTGGAAAGCCGCCATTTAGGACGTGAGACTGTAACCACATTCTCTGTGGTTACAAAACGGTCTTTACACTTGTATGTATGTATGTATGTATGTATGTATGTATGTATGTATGTATGTATGTATGTATGTATGTATGTATGTATGTATGTATGTATGTATGCATTGTGTCATTTGCATTCGATACTGGTTCAAATGGGTGGGTCGCCATTTATACTCTTGACTGTATCTTACCAATGTTGCCACCCAGCAGACATACCCAGCACGGGTCAGATGCGCTCATAAATTCCTTCCCTCTATGCGATTTTATGTAAAGAACTAAATTTTGTGAGATTGAACTAAGAGTGTAGTTTGTTATGCAGTAATATATTAATATAATATAATAAATATCAAACTTCTTGAACTACTACTCTAAATTAATGAGCATACTGGTTAAGAGGAACAGAGGAGGACGGGTAGAGATAATTCCTGCCGATGATGGATGAAGGTAGCCGACAGTACGAGCGTCCTTCATAATTATAGTTCTAGTAACGCCCTTTAGCCCTATTTGATGTGAGGTGGTTCTTTTTGGACCCTAATACTAACACTAATAAACATCTATCAATTCATCTACCATTCATAATAAAAGTTAGTGAAACTGAACAAAATTCAAGGATTTGGCTCAATATTGTTCTTGATTTTACCTGGTTAAGAGGAACAGTGGAGGTCGGGTAGAGATCATTCCTGCCGATGATGGACGACGGTAGACGACAGTACGAGTCGTAGCTGTAATAATCACCCCCGCCGCCATTACCACCACCACCGCCAGGAGTTGCCACGGACGCTACCGGGGTGGCTGAGGCGGCTAGGGTACTGACGGAGGTTGTGGCGGCGGAGAGAGCGGTGATGTAGTCCAGGCTGGCGTCATCTTCAACATGTAGGCTGCCGTCCAGACCTGAGGATAATGTATATATGTACAGTATGTATGTACTCAGGCCCACTCCCCATTTTTCCTATTTTTTTTTTCTGGGGGTGGCTGACTCGAGACATAGCCCGAACAGGGACAACACAACACAACAGAAAATAATGAACACGCACAAAAATAAAAAACACAAATTCACACACATCTAGGTTACCCAGAAGACCCAGAGACCAGGGATCACCAAGGTCCCTCCAGCTGTCCAGCACTCCCCCGGATAATGATAACAAATATAAAAATGAATGTAAACACCATTTGAGGAGGAACACTTTATTGACAACGTTTTGTAGATAGGTTGTTCAGGTCACTGTAAAACGTTGCCAATAAAGTCATCCTCCTTAAATGCTGTTTCAATCCATTCTGTCAACTTTCTAAAGTTCATTTATAAAATACTAACAATCTTAGGACTTTTCTTAAGTGACAATTTTTCATGGGACTTGAGTAGCGCTGGGAACACTTTACCATAGATTATTAACCCTTTGAGTACCAGCGACGTGCGATATGTTTTATTCTAGTTATATTTATACGATATTATGTAGTTTAGGAATGATCTGTGGTAGTTAAAAAGGGTAGGTGGAGATAGTTTGAAGTCTTATTATTGCTAGAGGTCCCTCCTAAGCTGAATAAAACCGTATAATTGTTGTTAGAGTACAGTATAATGAAAAGGACATCTCTGGTACTGAATGGGTTAACCTAGATAGGAAGTCCCAAATGAATGCTAACTCCAGGTTCCTATTTACTGCTAGGCCAACAGAGGCATCCGGTGTGAATAGACTGCCCAAAAATCTCCATTTACATTAACTCTCAAACCCAGGTCCTCTCGGTTGTGAGCCGAATGTGCCACTAACTAAACCACAGCTGTATTAGTACCAAGTTGTCAGCTATGTTAATTGTTGTTGTTTCCCAGGCTGTCTGACCAAACAGCCCCAAGGTCCTGAGCAAGGCCAAGGCCTTAACCGAGCGCCCCCACAGAACCCTACCTGCTTTACCACTGAAAATGTCCAGGTGACCGAAGCCGCTCCCAGGCGGGGAGCTGAGGAGGGTGCGGAAACGGCCGGGACACCAATGCCCCACCCAAGGCCCTGTGCCCCTCAGCAATTATGAAGGGAAAGTTGAAGGAAAAAGGAAAAATGTGATGCTTTGTTACTGATGCACCACAAGCTATCATCTGAGCTGGTTATGATCTTGTGTCACCAAGGTCACCAAGGCCAAGACACTAACCACAACAGCAGCTTTTTTTTCCCAAGACGTCGTAATTCCGTGGCCATCCATATTAGGCGTTTGTCACAAATCGCTAGGTCAAGTTGACCGGGCTTGACATCTACCAATAACAGTTTGACAGTGCTGGTTCGATCCGCCGACCCTTTCATCAGCAGCCGACGCTCTACTGACTATGCTACGGCTCGTTGGTTTTAAAATAGTATAAAGTCCTCGGTACAATTTTGTCTTGATTACTGTATTTGTATTCGGGCTAACACAAACTTATTTTGCTACATTCAATAAAGGCCTTCTATACTCAAAGTTTTGAATTATAAATATACATTATCTGTTATCTTATGTCAGACCTACACCCCCATTCACTATACACTAATGGGCGGTTGGGCTTAAGGGGGTAGTGCTTGGTATTTGGTCTATATTTTTATTTATTTATTTATTTTTGAGTTTCCTCGCTAGACCTCCATCAAGCTTAGAAAAACACCCCCTAGACCCCCTTTAACCCTCCTCTAGCGGGTGCTCTGTGGCCGTTTTGGGCCTTTCTGGGCCGTTCTGACTGCTATATCAACCATCAGTATGAAAGGAACTGTATTGCGCCGAAAACTAGGTGGAAATCGCTACACAATGACGCCACATACAGCTACGTAGCACTCGTGGAGCACTGACAGTGTTACCTCGAAGATGGAAGTTTAGCTGATTTTGCTACCTTGCTCACTTTTAGCGAACTATTGGTTACACTGTCATCCTCTCGCGCGGTGGGGGAACTGGAGTTAGTGTGGGCCGGGAGGCCACAGATGTCGGACGTATGGATCATTACTATCCCACCCATTTTCACTCGATTTCCACCCTTTTTTCACCGATTTTTTGCCAGTTTTTTCAACTCGACTTATGTGGTGAGCCGCTTTTTAAGGGTTAAACCTGTCTAGCGGGGTGTTTTGGGCTCATTTGGGAATATTCAGGCCCTCTTGCATGATAAATCTAGCATCTGCATGAAAAAAAAAATATTTAGCAAAAAATAGGCACTAAAAGCTTCAAAATGAGACCAGAACGAGCTACGTAGCACTCGTGGTTCTCTTGCAGTGGTGCCACGAACATGGAAGTTTAGCATATATCGGTATTTTTCCCAGCTATGCTCACTACTGGCTACAATGCCGGCCTCTCGAGAACACAGGGAACTTGAGTTAATGGGTGGCGGTAAGCCCTGGGAGTCGGCTGTCTGGCCCGCTATGCTCCCGGCCATTTGCACTCGATTTTAACCCTTTAAAAGCCTTAATAATGCTCCTAACTTGCTGCAAATTGGTGCACGACTTAAGTCGAGCGCCGCCAATAAGGGGTTAAAGATAAATTTGTAAATTTTTTGGTAGAAAAATGTTCAGGCCGAAGGCCGGTTCCTTATTAAATTAGAGGCTTGCTATCGCTACCCAGGATAAAATCGACACCTAAAGGGCACCCGTACAATCCCAGCGACGGCTGCCAGCCGTCAGTAGATAAATCACTCCCCAGTCCCAGCGACAGTAATATACAGTCCTTGTGAACTGCCAGTATCAGGCAGTGGCTGGTACCATGACTTGTAAACATTGTTCTAAGGATTGGCAACACTTCTTAGGTTGGCTGCAAGGCTGTCTGGGTCAGTGTTTCATCAACTTTTTAGATGGGAGGTTGTTATATCTTGCTTTTAAAGTCATTTTGGCCACATTGCTCTACAGTGGAACACATTCTATCCATTTCTCCTTTCTCAGAAATCTCCATCTTAGGAGATTTCAACGATCACCACCGCCAATGGCTCTTCTCTCACACTACTGACCCATCTGGTGAACAAGCCTACGTCTTTTCTATCCTAAATGACCTAGAGCAGTCAGTTCAGCAACCCACCCGTATCCCGGATCGCATCGGAGATCGGCCCAACATTCTTGACTTGTTTCTAACTTCTAACCCTTCTTCTTATACTGTCGATCTTTTCTCTCCTTTGGGCTCCTCCGACCATAAACTTATCTCTGTCACCTGTCCTATCTCTCCAGTACGGCCACCCGATCCTCCTAGCCGGCGGCGCTTGTGGCACTTCGGGGATGTTGTGCAGTGGGCTATGAGGAAACTTGGTGTGGAAGAGTGGCTGGTGCGTGTGATAATGAAGATGTATGAGGATTCGTGAAGTGCGGTGAGGGTGAAGGATGTACTGAGTGATGAGTTCGCAGCCCGTGTTGGAGTCCATCAGGGTTCAGTGTTAAGCCCCCTCCTCTTTATTATGGTCTTTGAGGCGCTGTCTAGAGTTTTTAGAGGTGGAGTCCCGTGGGAACTGTTTTATGTAGACTATTTAGTCCTAATAGCTGACAGTATGAAAGATGCTGAGGCCAAATTCAGAGAATGGAGAGAGGGCATGGCGAGCAAGGGTTTAAGAGTCAATATTAACAAAACCAAGGTTATGCATTGTAGATTGAGACGAGGCAATGTGGAAAAGAGCGGTGCATACCCATGTGCAGTGTGTGGAAAGGGTGTGGGCGTTAACGCGATTCAATTTAGCATCTGTCGACGCTGGGTACACCATGGGAGTAAGCGCTGTAGTAGAATAAAGGGACCCCTGCCGAAGGATAAGTCAGAAATAGAGAAATTTGAGTACGTAGTGTGCAAAGGCGAGCTTGTGTTAAGTGATGATCCTGTGGCTGTGAATTTTGGAAATGAGTCATTGGAGCAGGTGAACAAGTTTTGTTACCTAGGAGATACCATCTCTGCCGGTGGTGGGGCCGAGGCTGCCACTATTGCTAGAATTAGATGTGGCTGGGGGAAGTTCAGAGAACTGCTGCCAAACCTGACCATGAAAAGAATGCCTCTCCCCCTGAAGGGAAAGGTGTATGCCTCATGTGTTAGAAGTGCAATGACGTATGCCTCAGAAACATGGGCCGTTAAAGTAGAGGATGTCAACAGAATGGAACGTAATGAGATGAGAATGGTGAGATGGATGTGTGGGGCCAGGCTACAGGATAGAATAACAAATGTTGAGCTGAAGAGACGTTTAGGTATAAAGAGTATTAGCGAGGTGATGCGTACAAGTAGACTGGGATGGTATGGACATGTGGAGAGAATGGATGATAAAGTGCAGGTCTGTGATTGTGGAGGGAGCTGCACCAAGGGGTGGACCAAGGAAGACCTGGGATCGGACTATATGTGCTGATCTCAAATCCAAGAACTTAACAAGTGAAGCAGCCCTTAACAAGGTTGCCTGGAATGCCGCCATTAGGACAAGAGACTGAAACTGCATGTATGGGAGGAGCACTGAAACTGCATGTATGTGAGGAGCACTGAAACTGCATGTATGTGAGGAGCACTGAAACTGCATGTATGTGAGGAGCACTCAGTCTTAAAATGTTATGTATGTATTAGAGGCCACCCCCTCTCAGTGACTACGGCATCTAGCAATAGATAGATATATAAATTAATGCGAGAGTTTTTGTTCTGACCTAGAATGGTGAAGGGTGTGGGAGATGCGTGGTGGTGGTGGTGGAGATCATTGTTGGTGGTGGAGGGTGGTGGTGGTGGGTTGGGAGAGACCCCTGGTGTGGTAGGGTTGGAGGAGGGAAGGCCCACACCTGGTACCCCTCCGGCTCCTACCCCCGGAGTAGAGGAACCCCCCATCAGGAAGGAGAGGGTGTGCAGACTGTCTTCACTGTCTGGATCTGCAGAGAAAGAGCAGGTGTTAAGGGGGTCACCGCCTTTTTTTATCTTTCTCTCCTCTACTCTCTTTCCCTGGCTTGTATCAACTCGGCCCCATTCAGCCAACTGTTTTAAGACGTTTATCCCCATCAAGGTGTCGATTTCTTCCTGGCGAGCGATAGCGAGCCTTCATTGTATGGAGAAATCC
Source organism: Paralithodes platypus (assembly GCA_032716605.1). Classification (NCBI taxonomy): domain Eukaryota; kingdom Metazoa; phylum Arthropoda; class Malacostraca; order Decapoda; family Lithodidae; genus Paralithodes; species Paralithodes platypus. Next base: position 971,335 of record CM064518.1, read on the forward strand.
TGCTTCGCTCGAAAAATGTACAAATTTAACTTGCTGTCAAAACAAAAAATATATACAGTATATCCTGACTCGCTCCCGCTCGCCAGGAAAATATTGACACCTGGATGGGGATAAACGTCTTAAAACAGTAGGCTGAATGGGGCCCAATGGATACAAGCCAAAGAGAGAGGGAGAGAAAGCAAGGTGGGCTCCCTTAATCCAAATATAACCATCTGGCTGTAGGAATATAGTAGTATAGTTGTTGTTGTTGTTGTTGTTGTTGTTCCCCAGGCTGTCTGGCCGAACAGCCCCAAGGTCTCGAGCAAGGCCAAGGCCATAAACGAGCGCCCCCACAAAATCCTCCCTGCTTACCACTAACAAAGCCCGGGTGACCAAAGCCACTCCAAGGCAGGGAGCTGAGGAGGGTGCGGAAACGCCCGGGAAACCAAAGCCCCACCCAAGGCCCTGTGCCCCTCAGCAATAATGAAGGGAAAGTTGAGGGGTAAGGGAAAAATGTGACGCTTTGGCTCCCAATCTGCCAACTTCTAGGTTGGCAGTAGGGAGGTCAATCCACGGAAAAGACGCCGCCACTTGAGATCTAGAAGATATATAAGTAAAAGGAACAGTCAGAGTAAGCTATGGGTATGGCAGAGATCGCTCAACTCTCACTCTGATAGACCAGCCCATCACCACCCTAATGTCTAGTTTGAACCATCACCTCAGTCCAAAGACACAAAACAAAGTTTTGACTTTGCCTTTTCAGGAAACTCCCCAAAAGGGATGGCCATTGCAAGAACTACCTCCAGGCTCCCAGAAGTGCCACCACTGTCCACTCCACAGTGTTGTTTCTGCTATATGGGGTAAGACCATAAACACAGAACTACCTCCAGGCTCCCAGAAGTGCCACCACTGTCCACTCCACAGTGTTGTTTCTGCTATATGGGGTAAGACCATAAACACAGAACTACCTCCAGGCTCCCAGAAGTGCCACCACTGTCCACTCCACAGTGTTGTTTCTGCTATATGGGGTAAGACCATAAGCACAGAACTACCTCCAGGCTCCCAGAAGTGCCACCACTGTCCACTCCACAGTGTTGTTTCTGCTATATGGGGTAAGACCATAAACACAGAACTACCTCCAGGCTCCCAGAAGTGCCACCACTGTCCACTCCACAGTGTTGTTTCTGCTATATGGGGTAAGACCATAAGCACAGAACTACCTCCAGGCTCCCAGAAGTGCCACCACTGTCCACTCCACAGTGTTGTTTCTGCTATATGGGGTAAGACCATAAACACAGAACTACCTCCAGGCTCCCAGAAGTGCCACCACTGTCCACTCCACAGTGTTGTTTCTGCTATATGGGGTAAGACCATAAGCACAGAACTACCTCCAGGCTCCCAGAAGTGCCACCACTGTCCACTCCACAGTGTTGTTTCTGCTATATGGGGTAAGACCATAAACACAGAAACTACCTCCAGGCTCCCAGAAGTGCCACCACTGTCCACTCCACAGTGTTGTTTCTGCTATATGGGGTAAGACCATAAGCACAGAACTACCTCCAGGCTCCCAGAAGTGCCACCACTGTCCACTCCACAGTGTTGTTTCTGCTATATGGGGTAAGACCATAAACACAGAACTACCTCCCGGCTCCCAGAAGTGCCACCACTGTCCACTCCACAGTGTTGTTTCTGCTATATGGGGTAAGACCATAAGCACAGAACTACCTCCAGGCTCCCAGAAGTGCCACCACTGTCCACTCCACAGTGTTGTTTCTGCTATATGGGGTAAGACCATAAGCATAGAAGGTGCAAAGCCTCACCTGGACGGCACTTCCAGTTCCATTATTGTTTGAATAATTTCTTAATGCCTGCACGAGCCCTGGCTGGCATTATGCTGAGCAAACAACTGTTTTGATGAGGACAACTGGTCTACAGCTACAGAAACTCAGTCTTTTGGACAATATCCCCCCCAAAAAACAAAAAATAAATAAATAAATAAATAAATAAATAAATATATAAATAAATAAACAAATATATGAATCTATCTATCTATTTATCTATATGCTCAGGCCCAATCCCCATTTTGGGGGTAGCCGACTCAAGACAGAGCAAGAACAGGGAAAACACAAAAACAACATAAAACAAAAAATAAACACTGATAAAAAACACAAACTTACACACATCCAGGTCACCCAGGAGAAGACCCAGAGACCAGGGTTACCAAGGTCGCTCCAGCACTCCCCCGGCCCCTGACCACCCAGAGAGGTTCCGATCTCGGCAGGCAGACATGCAGCGGAGCCAAAGCCACACGCCCTCCCACCACACTTCCAGGCGCACCCTTCATATTAATCGTCTCCCCGGGCCAGGTGCCTGATGGACTATTATCTAGTCCAACTTGCGCCCGACCCCTTACTCCAAATGACCACGTGTTCACTCAACTATTCACAAGCATTCTCCATTCACTCCTGTCCACCACCACTTCCCCTGCCTGATCTATAGTCATTCCTCTATCATCCAAAGCCTTTCTTACACAGTCTCTCTATCTCAATGGGGGTCTTCCTGCCCTTCTATCTCCCCTTGTACCTGACTCACATATTCTCTTTGTAAGCCTTTCATCTCCCATTCGTTCAAGGGATATTACACACTAATCTGCTGCTCTCTTTTAAACACACACACACACACACTTGATCGGCATAAATCCTTCATAATCTGTATATAATCGTCTAGAGTCAGGAGTCATCCAAAGCCTTTCTTACACAAACAAATAAACAAATATATACCGGTATATAAATTATATAAAAAAAAATTAATAATAAATAAATAAATATAAAATAAAAGTACTGTAAATATTTCAGCTTCACACTTCCAGAAATTTTGCTCATTCAGACCAGGCCCCCTACGGATTCGTCCAAAAGAGAGACAGGACTTACCTCCAAACCCTGGGTCGGAGCAATCTGGAGGCGAGTCGGTGGCAATATTGTTGAGCAGTTCCCGAGCTTTGTCTTCAGCATGTAGGGCCTCCACTATGTACAGGACGTAGTCATCGAACATTAGGTGCAGCAGGTGGAACGAACCTATGGAAATAGTTGAGTGGTAGTTACAGAAATATAGGCTATCTGTTCTTATATCGCATGAAAAGGTTGTTGTTGTTGTTGTTGTTCCCCAGGCTGTCTGACCAAACAGCCCCAAGGTCCCGAGCTAGGCCAAGGCCATAACCGAGCACCCTCACAGAACCCTCCCTGCTTACCACTAAGAAAGCCCAGGTGACCGAAGCCGCTCCCAGGCGAGGAGCTGAGGAGGGTGTGGAAATGCCCGGGACACCAAAGCCCCACCCAAGGCCCTGTGTCTCTCAGCAATTATGAAGGGAAACTTGAGGGGCTGTTTAATGCTTTGCTTGAGTAAATATTGTCAATCCTTGGATCAAAGGATAGTGTCATAACACTGATGACTTTGACACTAAAGCAAGATCAAGCACTTTTACCACAAACTTTATTCTGAAACAGTTGGGACTACTTCATGGTCATCTTAGCAACTACAATTGGCGACATAAATCTTATAAAGCTTACTTCTGAAGCTGCCAAACATTTAATAGTCGAGTGGATTCATCTGAATGTAGATTAATTCATGTCTCGCTCTCTCTGTATGGTATGTATATACTGTACAGTATGGTATGTATATACTGTACAGTATGGTATGTATATACTGTACAGTATGGTATGTATATACTGTACAGTATGGTATGTATATACTGTACAGTATGGTATGTATATACTGTACAGTATGGTATGTATATACTGTACAGTATGGTATGTATATACTGTACAGTATGGTATGTATATACTGTACAGTATGGTATGTATGTATGTACTGTACAGTATGGTATGTATATACTGTACAGTATGGTATGTATGTACTGTACAGTATGGTATGTATATACTGTACAGTATGGTATGTATGTACTGTACAGTATGGTATGTATATACTGTACAGTATAGTATGTATATACTGTACAGTATACAGTATGTATGTGTACAGTATGTATGTGTACAGTATGTATGTGTACAGTATGTATGTGTACAGTATGTATGTGTACAGTATATGCATCATGTACTGTATGTGTATGTATACACATACATACAGTTACCAAGATTTCTTGTTGCTGCCTTATTGTAGCATGGTGAGGGCTGGTGTGGTGCGGAGTCGCCAGGTGCAAGTGCTTCAGGGGGACTTTGTTGAGTCTTGCTGAGACACTGTTAGCACTAGACCAACATCAGCCACTGTGATGACATGATGGGGCTGTGTTGTGGCAAATCTTTGTTGTACTGTTGTATGTCATCATCATCAATCTGACGCCTCGCTTCCAGATGAAGCGTCCTAAAAGGGATGACCATGACAGAAACTGCCTCCAGGCTCCCAGACATGCCTCCACTGACCCACTCCACAGTGCCATTTCCACTAAGTGGATTATGACCCTTAACACTGAAGGAGCAGACCCAGAGCAGTCCCTCACCTGGATGGCAGTTCCACCAATGTTTGGCTATTATTTACCCCAGTGGGGCCCTGGTTGGAAGCATACCAAGCACAGGAATGTTCTGAAGATGGGAACCAGTGGTCCACTGCTCAAGAAGCTGATTGCACCACCAAAATGGCGGGTGTTGGGGTCGCCGCATCCCTACGCCAGAGAGAGAAAGGCTGACTTGTGCCAGTGGGTTGTGAGAGTAAGACACTAGGGAACCATGGGGCACACCATTATGGCCCCACTGCTGCCACCACTCTCAGGAAAAGAGTTAGAAATAATAATGATGAAAAAGGTAAAGTGAGAACTGGCTATGTAGTAGAGGACACCAACCCTCACTCTGACAGATCCAGCCCACCACAATTAATGAACAGTGTAATAATGGAACAACATAAAATGAGGCGCCTTTAACCACAGATTTTCACTTAAGTTTTTTTTTTCTGGGCCCCCTTCTCCTTCATGTTTGGCCCCATTAGTTTTGAGATTTTAAGACTTTCACCGTATTAGTTTGGTGATATTTAGACCTCAAGCCCCATTTATGTATTTTTTTTAGATGTATCGTACCATTTAGGTGTCAAATTTTTCCTGGCGAGCAATAGCGAGTCTGTAATTTAGGATGAACTGGCCTTTGGCCGGAACATTTTTCTAACGAAAATTGTACATATACAGTATACTGTACCTCAAAGGAGAGTCTTGGGGATATTTTTTCAAGATTGATGGAGGTCTAGAGAGCAAACTAAATACCTCCCTTTAACCTAAGATGTGCGCATGGGGGGTATGAGACACCACACTCCTGTGCGCACGTATTTGAGCTGTTCCCATCACCTTTGTACTCCTTTGTACTAACATCGTTATTTTACCATAAATAGCATTAATACTTATCCATATGCGCCTATTATAGGTTGATTATAAAGGTATTGTTTACAACAATAAAACAAGTGGAAACAGCGTTTGGATGGTCAAAATTGGCGATACAGGCCGGGAGTTACATAATGTATGGCTGAGGCAACCTCCCTCCCCGCCACTTTTCCCCACGTCTGGAGAGAGACTGTCGATCGATACCCTCTCTTTCTCTCTTGCACTCGCTTGCTAACAGTGATGACAATGCCCTGTTTGCAACTCGCTAATGTTAACACGAAAATAGACCACAGAATAAGGGAATAACAGGGAAAATAGGTGATAACTGAAGGAGGTGAGGAAAGTGGGGAAGGAGGGGAGGTGGAGGAGTGATATTTCGCATGGCCCACAAAAAAAAAAAAAAAAAAAATTTTTTTGGGGTGTATTAAATGGATTTTTGTTTTCCCAGACTCTTAAGTCTTCCCGCAGTCGCCCGGGGAAACTCTTAAGAGTCTTCCCGCAGCTCCTGGGTTAAATGAGGAGTGTCTGTTCATTCGGCCTAATAAGTGATGTCTCGGCACCAATTATGTTTTGATTAATACTGTAATTGGTATCATCAATATTTACACATGATTTCTTCTTTTTGAGTGAGATATACCAACATGTTCCTACACTTACCCACCCTATTCAACATCTGACAGACATTAATACAGCACAGAGCGAGCCAAACGTAACGACAGCCGAGACGTGACTTATTAACGCCACCGTACATTAACAATTGTTGTTACTTACCAAAGCTTGGAGCCGAGTGTAGCGTCATATCCCTAATGACTCTCGTTCCGAAACATGACCATGTGAGCAGGAATGTATGAGCTAGTTTGTGTACTGGAGAGCGCGACCTTCTAGCTCCCGCCACCACACAACGCTCAACCATAGCCTCCAACCACTCGCTGTAGGCTTCCAGTGGGGCGCCCTCTTCCAATAGTCGCTCAAACTCGTTGTATACTGTGGGATAAATATACACTATATAGTCATCTTTGTTGTATGTTGTACGAAGGAGACAAAAGGCACATCTGTCTGTAACAAATAACTCCCCCAAAGTTGAAAGATTGAGAGAGACAAATTTAACACAACAAATTTGGTTCACAGTACTGGAAAGAAGAATGGTGTGCTTGTTTACTGTGGTGAATTGGGTAGGAGGAGGAGGTATTTGTGAGAACTAGCTGGATTACTCTCTGTGTAGGTGAGCCACAAACAGAAACAGTGGGGGAAGCCAGACAAATGAAACAAGAGTTCCAGCTACTCCTTATCACATGCCTATGAGGCCTCCTCTGGGTATTGCCCTGCTCGATTGGTGTTTACAATATCACCAATTGATGTTTGTATGTATGTACCGGTATGTATGATGATGTTGTTGTTGTCGTTCTCTAAGCTGCCTGGCCGAACAGCCCAGAGTTCCTAAGGAAGGCCATGGCCACGGTCGGGCTTTCCCACAGAGCTCTCAACGAGTGTAAATTGTGTTGATGGCGAAAGTGATTGTGTGGAATGCAGTCTTCTATGATGTGTTTAATGGTATGGGGTGCTGTGTTGCATCCCGGGCAGGTATCGACGACAGAGTTATCTAGTCTCTTCTGATAGCTCAGAAGAACTGGATGGTGCCCACATCTCAGTCTAACCAGGTGGACTCTGTCCTCACAATGAAGGGAGGATTCAGAAGGATGGACCGGTATGTATTTACCTATTTGTATTTACCTATTTGTAGTTTACAGGAATTGAGCAGCGCTCGTGTTGTCCTGTCTTAGTTACTTTATAATCAATCCATTTTACTTAGACAAGTATCGTAATGGATATTCCCAGTTCCCAGTATTTTGGACTAACATATCAAAACTTATGTTGCCCCATTTCCACATGTATGTATGTATTTATGTATGTATATGTATGTTTGGAGGTAGATATATACAGTAGCACATTTATTCAACACTTTAAACTATTGATTCTTAGGCAAAAATTAATTGGCTTCCCATCAGTGACTTAATGAAACTAATGAGTAACATCAAAGGCTGCTACGGGAGGGAAGGGGGTGGGTGGGAGGCAATATTGGCTATAACTCTAGGATACTTACACACCCTTATCATTCATTATTTTTGGTCCAGGCTTTCAGAATACACTTATATATCGATACTAACTTTTTGTTCTCTCTCTCTCTCTTCTCATTTCTTCCTCCTTTTTTACTTTCTCACATTTAAAACTGAGATCGAGACATGCCTGGAAGTGCTGTGGGATATAATAATTTGATTTATTTTTTGTAAAACTAACACAAAACAAAATGGTGAGCATTAACTAGTGAATCTCAGTAATTTTGGGGAACTCCAGGAGCTACACGGAATAAATTAGTCTGTAGTCTGTTCTAATCGTAACCCCTAACCTCTCATAACTCAAAAAGGACTAGAGTAATCAAGCTAATATTTCTACCAAGTAGGAAGACTTGGCTAGGAAATTCATACATTGACAGCTCATTTGCTCTAGCCCTTTTTGAGTTACAGAGGTTAAAGGTTACAATTTGTACCCAACCTAGAATGAACGGAATATAGTGAATCTCGTTAATTTATTCCGTGTAGCTCCTGCAGTTCACCAAAATAGTTCACCTGTGTATCATAATTACCACTTCAAAAATTGTCCAGATATTCCTGACCACGACTGTACAAACTGGAAGACTGGCAAAACCTATCTTATATATCAATTCTCCATTACAAACACAAATGCACTTGAATAAAAAAGCATATGATCCTCCCGGGATTCGAACTCGGGACACCACAACCAGATTATAAGCATGTAAACCATTACACCACCAACGCAGTTAAAAGCTAAGTACACGATCACGATGAATATCCATTTTTGAATTCTGGATATTAATATAATGATGTACTGTACTTAGACCCTTCTCCATTTTGGATAACCTAATGGTATTACACACTCATGAATTCATCCATATGACAGTGTTCCCGTATGGTGAGGTTGGGTGTCACTGAGAGCACGGCTCAGAGTCTGAATGTTGCAGAAATTTAGTACTGTACTGTACTTCCGTGCAGGGTCCGAAAAACAAAGGCTTTACTCTGATGACGATAATTATGCAGTTTTTAATGCTGTGCACTCCCTTGATTAACCTCTGTAACTAAAAAACAACTAAAGTAATCGAGCTAATATGTCTACCATTTGGGAAGAGTCAGTCAAAGAATAGATGTGGAAATATACAGCCAATTTGTTCTAGCCCTTTTTGAGTTACAGAGGATAGAGGTCATGATTTCTTGCCTACTTACAGCAAATAGACTATAGGGGGTGCTCTTGTTACAGGCACTTCACTGGACATTTGCCACGAATCACTAGACCTGAGTGTCCAAACTCTTGACATCTACCAAAGGTGGGATCGAACTTTACTATACAGTAAGCCTATATATACTCACAATTTATGATGAGACCCACAATAATGCTGGCATAGGAGTGTTTGTCCATGGATTATAATGTCTGGTGAGTGATGGTTTTTAGCACCACTTGGTACCAATCATTGAGCAACTGTTGTGTGATGTGTAGCGAGAGCAGTACCATACATACTACAGGTCTCCCTCACTATCCGCTGCCCCAATTTATGATTATTATAGGTTTGTAGGGGTTTGGGTTTTGGCTGGTCCCAGAACACATCCACATTTACCCTATTAATTTTAGGGTTCGCTATACGATTTTTCTATTTAAGATAAGGTTTCAGGCACGTAACCCAATTGTAAATCGAGGGAGACCTGTATATATATACTTTATAATATATATAAATATGTTTCTAGACTGGTAGCCTATAGGTTCTTTTGCATGGGTAGGATAACATCACATATAGCCTATAGAACACACAATGCAGCTAAATATATCACTGGGAAGTGATATACTATAGCAAACTATAGTAATTACGACTGACAATGATGAGATTTGTATAGGTATATGGGGCTAATTTTGTACCTTTAATTGACTACTCGCGAGTTTCAGGCAATAAAGAAGCCAGAGCCGGACACATTGATATTTAGCAGAATTACCAGCCAAAATACCAGTTGAAGTGCTTGATCATGTATGTACATGAAGTATGTAGTGAAGTATGTACATGAAGTATGTACATGAAGTATGTAGTGAAGTATGTACATGAAGTATGTAGTGAAGTATGTAGTGAAGTATGTACATGAAGTATGTAGTGAAGTATGTAGTGAAGTATTTACATGAAGTATGTACATGAAGTATGTAGTGAAGTATGTAGTGAAGTATGTAGTGAAGTATGTAGTGAAGTATGTACATGAAGTATGTAGTGAAGTATGTAGTGAAGTATGTAGTGAAGTATGTACATGAAGTATGTAGTGAAGTATGTAGTGAAGTATGTAGTGAAGTATGTAGTGAAGTATGTACATGAAGTATGTAGTGAAGTATGTAGTGAAGTATGTAGTGAAGTATGTACATGAAGTATGTAGTGAAGTATGTAGTGAAGTATGTACATGAAGTATGTAGTGAAGTATGTAGTGAAGTATGTAGTGAAGTAGTGAATCAAACAGGCACCGGCACTAGAACTAATAGAGTTTTCCCATGCTAGAATAAGAAGGGTTATAGAAAAAATGAACAGAAGTAAGTCACCGGGACCGGATGGGATACACCCAAGAATCATAAAGGAAGGAGGGGAGATGTTAGTAGAGCCATTGAAAATTTTATTTGAGGTATCGTTTAATACAGGACAAATCCCGATGGACTGGAGAGAGGCGAACATAACAGCTATATTTAAGGGAAAGAGAAATGACCCAGGGAATTATAGACCAGTCAGTTTGACAAGTGTTGTGTGTAAACTAATGGAAACGGTAATCCGGGAGGTGGGGGGGCGAAACCATATTTTGGACCTAAAATCTTTGCATAAATTCAAAAAATCTTTTTTGACTGACTTTTGCATTCACGCAAAAAATGTTTGTGTGAAATTTGGTGAAAATCCGTCTAACGGTCTAGGAGTTCCAAGACAGACGGACGACGACGACGACAGACATTTTTTTCGTGTGGTACCCACTATACGGGGGGGCGATACCAAACTCTGCTTACGCAGAGTTGATAAGTTAAATTTCTCAGAACATTTAGTGGAAAAGATAAACAAAGCCAATAGAATTGTAGGGCTAATAAGGACATTTGTGTCACTTGACGAAGAAATCTTCAGGAATCTCTATACGCTGGTTAGGCCGCACCTGGAATATGCGAACCAGGTGTGGGCTCCATATGGTAAAGGATATAGAAGCAGTGAAAGTGCAGAGGAGAGCTAGCAAGCTGGTACCAACGTTGAAGAACGCGGGCTATGAGCAGAGGTTGAGGACACTGGAGCTTCCGACACTGGCATATAGGAGAAGAGAGAGGGGATAGAGACTTTTAAGATAGTGTTAGTAAAGTACGACGTGGATGTGTGGGAAGGGATCTTCTTGATGCGGGAAGGAACAAGAACGAGGACACTCCAAGAAATTTACAAAGAGAGAATGGCTTGAGAAGGCAAAGAACTCATTTTGTGATAGAGTGGTAAATGAGTGGAACGCACTGCCCCAGTATGTAGTCGATTCCGAATCAATAAGGGAGTTTGAAAGTAATCTTGATAAAGCATGGGGAAGACAAGATTTGAAGTTTGATTATAAGCAAAAATACAGAATAGTAAAAATGTTGCGTCTGCTACCGCCGCCGCCAACACCGTGAACGACCGCAGCAGTGCAAGTACTGGTACTGAGCTGGATACACAGGCCTAGTTTGCCTTTTTCCAGAGGATCTACTGTAAGAAACTGTAAGAATGAAATTGGTCGATAAACGAGACCGTTCTATGTGATTTCGCTCTATGTGATCGCGGCATTTTGGTGGCCCAATATGGTCAATGTTCACTGTAAGCGTAATTTCCGTCAGGAGCGTACGATATTTCGGCGCTCTATATGAGAACTCCTCGGATTGCCCTACTTTGATGGCGAAATCGTTCTATATGATCACATTCGTTCCTAACGAAATTTTGGAACAATATTTTAGGTCGGTCGTTCTATAAGCGACTCGTTCTATGTGAGCCCCTACTGTATATACTTGGGCACATACCCCATTGCTGGAGGTGGCCAACTCGAGACAGAGCCCAAACAGATATATTTTTTATATATATAGGCCTACAACTAGTGTGAAAAAGGAACACATTGAGACGGTTTGGATCGGCCATGTGGAACGTATGGGAAGCGAGAGAATGATTAAGAGTGTACGAAAGTGAGGTGAAAGGACAGAGAGGAGGGGTAGACCGAGTGAAAGGTGAAAGAATGGAGTTAGAAGTACAGTACTGTATATGCGTGAAAGCGATGCTGGATGGGAGAGGGGACGTCGAATGACTGGGGACAGAGGTGCATGGGGCGTTTCGTTCGTGGCCACCCCTTCGGGGATCACGGCGTCCAGCAAAAGATAAATAGATGATAATTCAATAGACGAGTTCCCAAATAGAACTCCCATAGGGCTGGCCCGAAGGATCATGATGGGTGATCAATCAATGCAGGAATGGAAAGATCAGGAAGGGATTAAATGAAACCAAGGAGAGAGAGAGAGAGAGAGAAGAGAGAGAGAGAGAGAGAGGAGAGAGAGAGAGAGAGAGCGAGAGGGGAGAGAGAGAGAGAGAGAAAGAGAGAGAGAGAGAGAGAGAGAGAGAGAGAAGAGAGAGAGAAGAGAGAGGAGAGAGAGAGAGAGAGAGTCTTTAAAGAAGCGGAAAAGTAGAAAGGGGAGAAGGACGGAGATTCTTCTAGTATGGCACAAAGGTAATTACTGTATTACCAAAATAAAGGAAGCGTAGACGGGAATACAGTACTTTCGACAGTCTATAAAAATTTGGTGAATCATCAGAGGCGTGCCGCATGTGGAGCACTGAGGTTGAATACCGTATGGGGACGACATCAAATAGCCATGGGTTACGAGAGAGAGAAGGAGCTATTTTACAACAGCCTACTGGGCTGCAGCCCTCATAAGACTGGTTGGTTAAACGCGTATGACCAATCCGGGGCCGGGTCAGAAGAACTTCGCAATGACGGGTAGATTGAAATGATGATTGCCAAGGGCCAACTGTAGGTTTGACAAGGCGAAGGAGGTTGGCGGTAGAAGATTGAGAGGAACAAAATATCTGCCATCGCTGGCAACTGGTCGTAATGCTGGCGTTCCCTCGCCCCCTTTCTCCGTCTCGTCGAGTAGGAGAATTTTACAAGGGGAGGAGGATTCCTAGCCCCCTGCCCCCAGAAGGAAAAGTAGGATAGTAAAAGAGACAGACAGAAATGGCTAAGGCGGGTAGAGGCTGCCGAACCTCACTCTGGATAGAACCAGCCCTCACCCCTAATAATCATAAAAACAATCATAAAAATGCATAAAATTATATTTAGGCAAAATTTCTGTCCATCACAAACTCACAAAACTTTTGTATTTCTGCAAATATCAATGGTTACAATTCCAATTTCTTTATAGCTAGAAACTCGCAAGTAGTCAATTTAATGCTATGTAACTTACCTTAATTTCTAACAGGATAATGAAAACTCTACATAATAAGTACAGTACAATCTTTTTCTATTTGCTTTTCCCTGTTTTACTAATAGGGCATTAAAAAATTTAAAATATAAATTATTACAAGTTTATTTACAAAAACTGTATAAAACACTAGCTGCCACGGCAACTATACATTCATCCATAAATTTGCTCTATTAAAATTGTTACGTCTGAAAACTAGTTTACAGTAAAAATATGAATTCCTCCTCCTACCACTCCAGTGTTCAGTACACCTATTATCACAAGTACTTTAACTAGTAATGTAACTTATCAGAAACGGAATGATGAAAGGATGCGATAGTTTAACCCTTTTATCACCATTACGTACGGTACTTTTCTGCATATTCTGGTTAAAATTTGACGATTTTCTTTAGTTTATATTCTACCTCTATGGCTCAAATACGTAAATACGATCTCAATAATCCCTCTGAAACTGCATACAATCCTCTCAATTTAGCCAGGGTGAAAGGTAAAAATACATCATGGTGCTGAAGGGGTTAGACATAAATGAAACATTTTGATCTTACCAGAAATAAATGCACCATAGCACTAATGCACCATAGCACTAATATGTTCTTAAAAAAATTATATCCAGTCACATGTTTTTTTTTTTGTTTTTTTTTTAGTATTTATCAAACTCAGTCACTTCAGTTTTATAATAATGCATAAATTTTTGCAAAGGCGGCAGTACGTGTGGAGAGTGAGCAGAGCGAGTTCTTTGACCTGAATGTTGGTTTGAAACAGGGGTGTGTGTCCCCCCGTTTTTACTGTATATATGGAGTTATGAAATACTATCAAGAGCAGTGGATGTTGGTGTATCGCTGAAAAGGGAGGGAATTGAGTGGAAGCTACCTATACTGCTGTTTGCGGATGATACAGTTCTGATGAGTGATAATGAATGGGAGTTGCAGGTCTGTAAATGAGTTTGGAACAGTGTGCGAAAAACGGAATTGAAGGTAATACGGGGAAGAGCAAGTTATGGTCTTCGAAAGGGTGAAGTCACAGAGTGTGAGCTGAACGGTCAGGCTATGGAGATCGTCAACTCTTTTAAGTATCTGGGCAGTGTTGAGTAAAGATGGGACTATGGATGAAGAGGTGCGGGAGAGGGTACAACAGGGAAGAGGGTTGTAGGAACGCTAAAAGCAGTAACAAGAAATAGGGTGGTCAGTATGGAAGTGAAGTCCTTGCATGACAGTGTGGTAATCCCGACACTGACTTACGGAAGCGAAGCATGGACGTGGTTAAGACTCAGACCAAGAGTGAGAGCAGTGGAAATTAATTACTTAAGGAGTGCGTGCGGAGTTACATGGAGGGATAGACAGACTAATGAGGAAGTAAGAAGGAGGTGTGGTGTGGAGGTAGATGTGCTGGAAAGTGTGAAAAGGAACAACTTGAGATGGTTCGGCCATATGGAACGTATGGAAAGCGAGAGAATGACTAAGAGGGTGTACGAGAGCGAGGTGGAGGGACAGAGGGGGAGAGGTAGACCGAATATGAGGTGGAAGGATGGAGTGAGGAACTACATGAACGAAGGCGGTGCTGGTTGGGGGGAGGGGCGTCGACTGACTGGGGACAGAGGTGCATGGGGGCGGTTCGTTCGTGGCCACCCCTTCGGGGATCACGGCGTCAGGCAATAGATAGATAGATAAATTTTGTATTGGTCAAGCAGTGATATATATGAAATGTAACAGCAACCAGCAAGAACAGGAAAACTGGTCCAGTCATGATTAATAAAGGAAGATCATTGTAGTGGAGTGTGATGCTTTCCCATAGTCACTAAAATTAAACAGGTTAAGCCCTTCACCACCATGATGTATTTATCATCATATTCTGGTTGACATTAGATGATTTTCTTTACTTTATAATGTACACTCGGTCAAAGAAGTATCTGCACCCCTATGCTGATCATCTGGTGTGTACAGCTCTGTAGGGTTGGCACCTCTGCCTGCAACTATATCCATGTGTCAGAGACGATCGTCTCTGACACATGGATATAGTTGTAGGCAGAGGTGCCAACCCTACCGAGCAGTACACACCAGATGATCAGCGTAGGGGTGCAGATACGTCTTTGACCGAGTGTACCTATACGACTCAAATGTGTAAATATGATATCAATAAACCCTCTTAGTAACATAGGTCCTTCATAATCTGCATAAAATAATTTAATTTTAGCCAGAATCAAGGGTAAAAAGGGGTCATGGTGCTGAAGGGGTTAATATGGTGCTATGAAAATATTTCTGGTCACTGGTGAGGCGGTCACACTGAGTTCTTTCAGAGTTTTTTCGAGCCCGTCATCAATTGTTTCACCAATTTTGTCTCAAATTACCAAATTAGTGTAAGATTGTCATCAATTCCAGATATAAACTAGATACAAGAGTGAATGAATCAACCCGTGTTTCTGAATTAGGTGTTTTTCAACCAAGAACAGGGTAATGAAGTGGTTAAGCCTCCCAGATGGTACCAATTTTCCCTCCGGCCCATGGACCAAAGGGGACTATCACGAGAGCTCTTTGTCCCTCATTTTCTCCCACAACTCTGATCAGGTACTTGGTACACTTTTATACGATTCCAGTCACCTATAAAAATGTACCTCCAGTCTAGTTGCCAATATCAGTGCAAAAGTCTTAACACATTCAGTACCGGTGTTAGACGATATTATTCAGTTTAAAAAAGGCCTCCAGCAATAAACAGGCTTCAAACTAGCTGACTCATCCCTTAGATCCTTCTTAAACTGCACAAAAATGTCTAAATATGGCTAGAACAAATTTAAAATGACGTCGCCAGAACAAAAGTTTTAACAAGTTGTGAGAATAAAGTTGATGATAAAAGCTTCAGTGCTATATGTACACCTTTACTTGGACAAAAGTCTCTGGTGGTGACCCTCCCACTCTCCCTGCTCTGCTCAAGGACACTTGTGGACATAAGAAAAATTAATGCCAAATTTGGCACCAGGATTATTAGTACAAATGCAAAACTATACTCTATATCTTTTCAACTGACGGTAAATTGCAAAGTTCCCATCAAGATTTCTCAGTTATTTTGAAAATTTTGTAGTGAAATATGGTGCTAATTATATAAACTTGGTCTCGATATGGAGCAGCCATAGCAGTTTCATACTTTTCCATTAAGTATCGAGAAATTAGCTGCTAAGGGATTCAATTTATCGTCAGCCGAAAAGAAAGAGAATACACATAAAAAACTATATAGAAATAAGTGCACATAGAGTAACTAAAATTATTCTAAGCATGGTGCTTGACTTAGCAAATTATAAAATTATAATTCTATTGAAAACTAGGCACTATTAGAACAAGGACACAAACATTTTAATATAGCAATTGTACACATAATCAAATGAAAAAAAAAAGGGTAAATGTATTTAAGGATAATGCATTGGTAATCATTAAATGCATTGCTTACACAAAGTGAAATGCATCAATGTGATCATACTAAGAACACATAAGTTAAAACATTAAGGTAAAATGGTAGAGTCTACAGCAGACTAGTCATCATTCAGCCCAGACGGGAGCGACCCTTTCACCACAACCCAGATTATATTCTTACCTAACCAGAAACACAAGACATATATGTGCCCATCTTCAATTAAAAAACTTGACAAGTGAAGCAGCCCTTGACAGGGTTGCCTGGAACGCCGCCATTAGACAAGAGACTGAAACTGCATGTATGTGTGGAGCACTCAGTGTTAAAAATTTAATGTATGTTATATATATATATATATGTATATTCCAGAAACTTAGCATACAGTACTGTATACACACATACTGTAAGGAATTACGAATAGCCTAAATGACATACTGTTCTGTATGCTCCTAATTGCAATGCATATTCAACTTATGCCAATTATTTCTAGTAAAAGCTTGGAATATGTCTTGTCTTGCCATATAATCTGAAGCTTGTCGTGAGTTGGCCTCATAGTTGCACATCTTTAAGTCCACACACGTAGCGGAACATACCTGAATTGTCTAACCCTGTCTGTTCGCACGGCCAAAAATATATAAGATTTGTTGAAAATCAGTTCTATTTTTATTTTTTTAGATACTATATACACTTTGTTATATATACAGTATATATTTATTTACATATGTATGTACAATTCATATACACCCCTCCCCCCACCAGCAAACTTCCATTCAGCTGCTATAGTCTATTCGCTGTAAGTTGGAGAGAAATCATGACCTCTAACTCTGTAACTCAAAAACAGCTAGAGCAAATTGGCTGTAAATTTTCACATATATTCCTTGACTGACTCTTCCCAAATGGTAAAAATATTAGCTTGATTACTCAGGTCGATTTTGAGTTACAGATGATAGAGGTCATGATTTCTAGCCTACTTACAGCGAATAGACTATAGTTAGAGTAGAACATCCTTTCAAATAGCACCATGGATCTTGAGAATCTACACATCTAAAAGGGCTATCACACTAAACATTATTTCTTGCAAGAGTAAACAAGTATTTATACCATAATGTGGCCGAGTTACCTAGCATTTCTTTGTATAGATGATATACAGTATATACAAGTCTTCATAATGATATACAGTATATACAAGTCTTCATAATGATATACAGTATATACAAGTCTTCATAATGATATACAGTATATACAAGTCTTCATAATGATATACAGTATATACAAGTCTTCATAATGATATACAGTATATACAAGTCTTCATAATGATATACAGTATATACAAGTCTTCATAATGATATACAGTATATACAAGTCTTCATAATGATATACAGTATATACAAGTCTTCATAATGATATACAGTATATACAAGTCTTCATAATGATATACAGTATATACAAGTCTTCATAATGATATACAGTATATACAAGTCTTCATAATGATATACAGTATATACAAGTCTTCATAATGATATACAGTATATACTGTAATTACAGTATTAATTAGCAATTATTTTTAGTATTTTATATACCGTATTTGAATTGTGTAAGTAAAGTGTATTATAATAATATAATAATAATACTTTATTTCACTCACACAGTACAGAGGGGACCATACTGGGGTCCATATATACCTTACAGTAACATAAATATATATAAATATATATAAGCTACTGTACATAGGCTACATAAAATAAAAATAAATTAAATTATACCCAGCTTGCTATCATGTAGTTCACAGCACTGCCTCAACCAAAAACAGTAGTCATCAAACTACTGTGTTACCAAAACCACTGTCCTAATTGTGTACAGTACCATGCCTCACATCATTTAGCTTCCGGTACAGTATGTTGCTACAGTACAGTATAGGAATATCGGTACTGTACTGCACTATGAGGATCAGTACCGGTATGCTAATTCTGTAGAGTAGCAGACCTGAAATCATTACTTAAGGTTAAATATAGAGCAACTTCCTCCAGTGTGCCTGGATCCTGGAGGTGTACACTATGCTTGGAGTTTGTAGCATTTTAATGATCCTGTTCTCAGAAGTGTTAAGGCGCTGAATGAATTTATATGTTAGCTTTCTAATGAGTGATTTGGTAACAGTGTAAGTTCATATAGGCACATAGCGTACTTGTACTCTCATATTTTGAGAGCCCCAGAAACATTTTCATGATATTGTGATATGAGATACTTAGTCTATTCACTGTCATTTTCTTATAGTTCCACCATAGTTGTGCTGTATACATTGGTGAGCAGTAGGAGTTGAACAATGTTATTTTTGTATCCCATGTGCACATATGAAATTTTCTTAATATTGAATTTCCCTGCATGTAAAGTTGCCTTCGCTGACGACCCATATCCTCATCATCTGAGCGATCACATGAAATATATTGTCCTAGATACTTTACTTTACTTACTTCTTCTATAATTTCTTCATACAAATGGAATTTAGGTAGCTTTGATTTCAATAGAAGGTTAGATTTAAATATTATGATATTGCTCTTTATAGGATTAAATTTGACTGAATGTTCGATTCCAAATTTTTCACATACTCTTAATAATTTATCCAGTCCTGCTCCAGAGGGCACGATTAAGGCTAGGTCATCAGCATACATGAGATGATTTACAATGGTGCTGCCAATACAGCACCCAGTGCGAGTCTTGTTCAGCTCCAGACTAAGATCATCCATGTAGACGTTGAAAAGATACGGAGACAATATCCCCCCCTGCCTAACACCATTGGTTACGGCGAAAGAGCCTGACAGGATGTTGCCCCATCTTACACACATTTTTTGATTAGCATACCAGAAAATAAGTATCCTAACAATATAGCTAGGCACTCCCCTGTTAACTAATTTTTCAAATAAGGTTTTGTGACACACCCTATCAAAAGCCTTACTTGCATCAAGAAAACAAGAGAAAATTTAGCTATTTAGTTTGTTGTATGTATCAATCACTTCTTTCAGCACATATATGCATTGGTCTGTGCCGTGATTTTTCTTAAAGCCAAACTGATTGCTGCTGGTGACAATATATGCAGACATTCTTTCTAGCATTATCATTTCAACTACCTTACTCACCACACTAGCAAGTGCTACTGGGCGGTAGTTGTCTTTTGCTATAATTTTACCTGATTTATCTTAAAGACAGGAACAAGTATTACGGATATCATAGACTCCGGCAGGACACCATGCGTAAATAGACTGGTGATGCAAGAACTAAGTTTATCTATTAACAACTTATCTGCATATTTAAGATGTTCTGCATATATACCATCCAGCCCACAAGCTTTATTTAGGTTAAGTTTTCTTATGGCATTCTCAAGATCACTTTCAGTCACTTTAATGTCTTCATAATTATTATCTTTCACATATTGAATTGCACCATTAGTAGACCTTTGGTTTACACTGTTAAGTAGTTCCTTAAAATGAGTTTTCCATAAGTCAGCAATGTTCTCTTCACCCGTAACCCCCTCAACACTGACAGGTAATGGTGTGTTACAATTTTGCATGGATCTGATGTCCTTCCAAAAACAGTTAGTATCCTTTTCTGCCAGACTCTTTGCAAGGGCTTCCTTCCTTAATTGGTTTTCATTTTGCTTAATAAATCTAATGGCATATTTGGTCCTAGCCTTTGCTCTTTTGTGAAGTTCAAATATAGGCCCCTGTCTAGGCTGACCTACTTCAAGCCAATGAGACCTAGCATATCTGGAGGCCTGATACAGGTCAGCCACATAGTCTTGCCAACCTGGCTTATTGAATGAGGACTTATATTTACGGCTATTAAAAATACTTTCCCCCGCTTTTGATAAAGAATCTATTATACTATTGTAAAATTTAATAATGTCCTTTCTGTGTTGTGCATCACTACATTTTGGATCCCTGCATTGTGCTACACCATTACCATCATATTGCACCCTATTTAATAAGTCCTTGGTTTTATCACAGTACATTTGGCACTCTTCATTTGAGATTACATTCCATGGAACTTTTGCCTTGATGCTATTGCTAGTTTCTGTTATTTCCGGTGCTTTATTAATTTGGATTGTTAATTCTATAGGTATGTGGTTGTCATCCGTAATGTCGTATCTTATGGCCATTTCTGAGATAGAGTCATGAAAGTCAGAGCTAGAGATTGCATGATCAAGCCACGACCTGGTCTCCCATGCTTCACTAACATATGTATAGCTATTTTCTGGAAGCAGGTTTTTGGAGGACAAAATTAAACCTTGCTCCTCACAAAACCTTAACATATGTTTAGCAAACATGGAACCACCCAACTCGTGAGGGGTAGCATTCCAATCACCTACCACTGAGTAACACGTTATCTCTAATTCAGAAATTAGGCCACCAAGCTCCCCTAACTTTTCCAAATAAAGTTCTTCATTTTCTGCACACTGATACGGTAAGTAAACACAAAATATTGCAAATTTTCTGTGTCCCACTTCCAGCTGTATTCCCACACACCAGCTTAAATTTGTCTCAATGGTTTTAATTACACTATCTAGGCACGATCTCCACATTATTGCAACTCCCCCTGGGGGTGACCTGCCACAATACCATCACGTGTGTCCGTAGTGGAGACCCCGTACCCATGGAAATCTTTATCTAATATGTTCAAATTACCTAAGTCCTGTTTTGTGTACCAGGTTTCCTGAAGGCAGACTATGTCACTGGTCCTTAATGTAGATACGATGTCAGGTCGCAACAGGAGATTCCTCTTTGTTTTGGGGAGTCCTCTGCAATTGTATGAAGTTACTTTTATACTTGCTGCTGTTGTTGGTATCCCCTCCATTACTGCGAGTTGTAGTGGTGTGCGATGCCTCCAAGTCCCAGAAGCCTCTGCACTGTCCTCATTGGGATATTGTCTTGGTTCTCTGTACCAGTTGACATATGCATCTTCTGGCCACAGGTCAGGATTCATGAAAACATCTGGATCTGGACATTCGCTAGTTATACAAAAGGAGGCACAGGTAGTGGACCTGGAGAGGGTGGTCAGCTGTCTTACCTCTATATTTATATGTAGATTATCAGCCAAGTATGTCTTGAGATTCTCAGCAGTAACACTAGGGTTGAATCCTGTGGCAAACACCCTAGCTAGTCGGGGCCTTTTGATGGTATTGAGGCCAGTATCCTTGACCCTACCTTTAATTCCTGGCTGGTTTCTCGGTCTAGGGTGAACCTGCTCGCCTTCCCTAGAGTAGCGAGGCTTGCCATTCACCCATTTGACCATAGTCCATGGGTTTTCCCTTGCATTGGCTCCTTCATTTGGTTCAGTTTGTGTAGGTAAATTTGAGGATGGTGTAGCTGGCACTGTATTATCTTCTCTCGTTGCCGATGATAAAGATTGCTGTTGTGTTCGGTGTTGTTGCTGTTGTGGTCGCTGCTGCTGCCACACCTGGTGTTGCCTTTGATATGAATGCTGCTGCTGGGTTAGTTTGGATTGTTGTAGTTGTCGCTGGTGTTGTTGTTTTTGTTGATGCTGTTGCTGCTGCTGCACCTGCTGTTGTTGCTGCTGCACCTGCTGCTGTTGTTGCTGCTGCACCTGCTGTTGTTGCTGCTGCATCTGCTGTTGTTGCTGTTGCACCTGCTGTTGTTGCTGTTGCACCTGCTGGTGCTGCTGCTGTTGTGGTTGTTGCTGCTGTTGTGGTTGTTGCTGCTGTTGTTGTTGTTGCTGTTGATGCTGTTGTTGTATGGGTCGCTGTTGTTGCTGGGGCTGTTGTGTTTGGAGTTGTTGCAGCTGTTGCTGTTGTAGTTCAGCCTGCTGTTGCTGGTGGTGGTGTTGTAGGCCTATGGGTGGTTGTTGTTGTTGATGCTGTTGTTCTAGATGCTGCTGCTGTTGTTGTGTCACTTGTGCCTGTGGTTGAGGTGGAGTGTTAGTAGAGTTATTTTCTAACTTATTCACTCTGTCAGCTACATTTGAAACCACACTGCTTATGTCCACTATGGTTTCTTTTTGACCTGTGGTACACTCTCTCAGTAATTTAACTTCCATTTGGGTCTTCTTGATTTCACTAAGTAGCACTGACACATCTATCCTATCAAATTGTATAGGTGGTAGGTCCTTTAGGTCCATGGCCACGAAAGTGGGTAAGCCCACAGCCTTACTCTCTTGTAGCAATTTAATAATGTCTTTAATGTTCTCAGCACTTTTGTTTGCACCAACTCGTTTAATATTTCGATAATTGTTATCTTCACTAGTACCAATAAGATCGAACACTCTGTTCTTGGCTGCCACAATTTTATCTTCATCATAAAAGGGCACACACAGCTGCACAATACTGTCTGTAGGTAGACTATCTATTTTATTTGATATAAAGCATAACAGTTCGTTGATTTCAAGGCCATCACTATTTCGTCCCTGGGTTGAGATTGTCCCACCTCGCCCCGCCATCTTGTTTGATACCCAGATGACCAGGGGGGTATTGTGATAGTTGCCTTATTAGTCACCTCATGGTTGATAGTCTAGTGTCTCCAGTGCTATGAAATGGTCCACCCTACTACACTGACCACTTGCGAGTTTCAGGCTATAAGGAAGTTGGAGCCGTAAACATCGATGCCAAACAGAAATACAGTAATGATCAGAGGTGGGCAGGTGCGCGCCATTTGGCGCTCTGAGCTCTGCGATCCGGTGCGCATTACCAATATAGAGGAGCGCGGAGCGAGGAGCGGCAAAATTCTGAAATCGGAGTGCAGGCGGGGAGCGCAGCTAGAAATTTGCGCTCCTTTCTGGCGCTCCGGAGGCGATTTTTCCTGTCAACAACAGGTACAAGAACGTCATTATCGTGTACAGTCATCGTACCGTTCGTACGGTGTTACCCACGGTGTTAGTGAACTGTGATACAGTGATACTATGATAGTGACAGACTGACAGTGTTACAGTTGTTAACTTGTTATTTTTGTTTTTTTGGCTTTTGCTAACGCAAAGTAAACCTTACGGGCAAGTTACAGCTTACGAAGGGGCCTAAGGGTAAGTCTGGCAGTGGTATAGCCCGAGCCTGCCTGACTGTCTGAGTGTCTGTGGACAGCTTGGACGGGTCCAATAATCATAATATAATCAATTAATCATATCATATTAAATTATTAATGATATTATGATATTAAATTATTATTCATTTTTTATTTTTTATTTTTTTATATGTGATTGAGGGAGGCAAAAGGCATAACTGCCTATAGCGAGTGCCCCCCCCCATAGTTGAAAGAGTGACAGGGCCAAAATCAAGGGACGTTCGAGCCAAAATGCCTGGACACACAGAGTTTGAAGCAATTTAAGTCATAGGAAGAGGGAAAGACTGATTCTGGGAGAGAGTTCCAGAGCTCAGCTGTTGAGTAGAAGAAAGTTTGAGAGTAACGTTTCACTCTTGGGTTGGAGAGTTGCACAGAGTAGGGGTGGGATTGAGTTGCAAGACGGGTACCACGTGCCCTACGTAAAGGAGGTGGTATGCACTGGGATAGCTCTGAGGAACACTGATTATTATAGTAGCGATAGAATAGCGAGAGAGATGCAACATTGCGGCGGAGAGAGAGAGATTGCAGAGAGTTGGTGAGTGGACGGGAGTTAATGATACGAAAGGCCTTCCTTTCAACTTTGTCTAGGAGAGCGGTGTGAGAGGAACCTCCCCACACATGTGAACAATACTCAATACAAGGGCGCACTATGCCCCTGTACAGAGCAAGAAGCTGTGCAGGGGAAAAGAACCCCCTAAGGCGGTTGAGCACACCCAGCTTCTGGGAGGCTGCCTTAGCAAGACTGGTAATATGGTCCTTCCAAATGAGAGCAGAAGAAAAAGAGACACCAAGAATATTGAGAGAAGATGAAGGGTTGATTTTTGTATTGTTGAAGAATAAGGGATAGTCCGCTGGGAGATCCTGACGGGTAGATAGATGGAGAAATTGGGTTTTGGAAGCATTAAAGTTAACAAGGTTTTCTCTGCCCCAATTGGAAATAGTATTTAGATCAGAATTTAAGAGTTCTATGGCTTCATTACGTTTGTCGTTGAGGAATTGCTGGCTGGGGCGTTCTGAAAAACTAATGGAGTAGTGTAAGGTTGAGTCGTCTGCGTATGAATGGATGGGAATTAAGGTACAGTTAAGGAGATCATTTATAAAAATTAGAAAGAGAATAGGAGATAGGACAGAGCCCTGAGGAACACCGGAGTTTATAGGGTGAGGAAGTGAACAATGGCCGTCCACAACCGCGGCTATGGAACGGCCGGAAAGGAAATTAGAGACAAAGGCACAGATGGAGGGATAGAAACCGAAGGAGGGTAGTTTAGAAATTAAAGATTTATGCCAGACTCTATCGAAGGCTTTCGATATGTCTAGTGCAATAGAAAAAGTCTCACCGAAGTCCCGAAAGGAGGATGACCAAGAGTTAGTAAGATATGAAAGAAGATCACCAGTAGAGCGACCCTTAAGGAAGCCATACTGGCGATCTGAGAGCAGATTATGAGAAGAGAAATGCTTAAGAAATTTGGAAGCAAGAATAGTTTCAAAAACTTTAGAAAGACAAGAGATGAGAGCAATTGGACGATAGTTGGAGGGTTGAGAGCGGTCACCCTTCTTTGGGACAGGTTGAATGTGAGCAAACTCTGTCTAACGCAGTGAGTTCTCCTTCACAGTGATGGCCATAACAGTCTGCGTTCTTGCGGAGAGGAAACTGTGCAGCCACACACCTATTTTGCCTTGGATGCCGAGTTTCTTAATCTTGTGAAGGAGGATGCTGTGATCCACCTTGTCGAATGCTTTAGCAAAGTCTAGAAACACGACATCCACATTTTCTCCCTCTGCAAGCCTGTGGAGTAGCCAGTCATGATGTGCCAGGAGCTTCGAAAGGCATGACCTGCCTTTCCGGAAGCCATGCTGGCTGGAGTTCATAAGGCCATTTTTCTCCAGGAAGTTGACAAGCTTGTTCCTCAGGACTTTTTCAAATATCTTGATGAGGTGGGATGTTAGAGCTACCGGTCGATAGTTCTTCGCCAGGCTCTTTTCACCACCCTTGTAGACTGGAGTAATGATGGCCTGTTTTAGTGAGGATGGAATTGTGCCTGTGTCCATTGAGTGTCTCCAAAGCTTGCAGATAGGAGGAATCAGGGCATCACAGCATTTAATCAGCAGTATGGCTGGTACCGGTACTCCGTCAGGACCAGCAGCTGCATTCGTTCTCAGTTCTTTGATGGCTTTTCGTAGGTCTGCCTGAGTCAGTTCAATATCACTTAGTTGAGTCGGTTGTGGAGTGTCTTCCGTGAAGAAAGCTTTGGGGTCCTGGATTGCAGTTGCTGGCCGTGGTGTGCTGAAGACATTCTCGTACTGTGTTCGCAGGATCCGACATACATCTTTGGGGTCGTTTACAGCTTCACCATCCTCTGTTCTTAATGGCCCCGCTTGCGTCTTAATTTTTGAGAAGCGCCTGCAGTAACTGTAAAAGAATTTGGGGTTCCGCTTGATGTTCAGTACTGCACGATCTTCCTCTCTTTGCTTTTGACGCTCATGGGATGCTTTAATTTGAGTCTCTATGCTTGCAATCTTGGTAGATAGTGCAAGCTTCCTCGCTTTGTTTTGGGTGTTATTGAGCTGTTTGTTGAGTGATGATCTTTTCTGCATTAGGATTTTTCGGTCCCTCGGGATTTTGAGGTGCCGAGCGTTGGAAGGTTTCCTCCTTTGGGGAATGTGATGCTGACACTCCTTCAGTAGGGTGCTGAGGATGGTGTCAAGCATGGCATTTGGATCCTTGTCATGGAGGATCAGGTCCCAATTTGTCTGGGAGAGGGAAGTTTGGAGATTTACCCAGTCAATTGCTTCACTGAAGAAGTTCAAATTGGAGAATGGGTTTGTTGGCGGAGTTACAGTTTCAGCTTGAGCCCCAGCCTTCCTCCCAACTCCCAATTCACAACAACTCCCAGCAGTTGTTGAGATTTTTGGGTTGGTTTCGTATCAGAGGTTATAGCAAGGTAGGGAATGAAGCATTGACATTGAGTGGTGGTATGTTTTGTTGACAGGAGTCTGGTTGTGGATGGAGGGAAGAATTTGCAGCAGTGTCCAGGTGTGCTAGCCTAGCTGCCAGGGCATCATCAGTGCTGGATGGCACCTAGCTGGTTGTGGAGGTTGACCTGAACTGTGGAGAGGTGTAAAAGAACCAAGGTCCAAGGAGCAGTCAACGGGTATAGCAAGTGACAACCGGCTGGAAGAGGTTGTATTTGGGTGGGACTGGACAGAGGGGGGCAGTTGGGTGTGGTATTATAGGCTAGGCCTATTGTGAGCTGTCAGGTTTTTATTCTTGCAACTTTCTTGGGACTCAGTGAGTGACTGGTGTGGTGGTTTTGGGACAAAAATATTTATCTACAGTACAGCGAATATGATATGGTAACCCCGTATAAATAATGACAGTAATGGTTTATGGTTATATGGTAAGTCCTTGGTTATAGGCTATAGCCTACTGGTACAGTTTGAATTTCTGATAAGTCTGATTAAGAGGTGATCATTTTCCCAGTGTTATTATTTTTACTACTGCTATTTTTATTATCGTTACTACTGTTTTTTTCTATTGTTTCTATTTGTTTTGCCTTTCATATGATTATGTTATAGGACCTAGGCCTAGCCTGGTGTGGTGGTGGTAGCGGATAAAGCAAAGTTTATTTATTGCTAATATTATATAACCCTGTGTCCCTGTATGATGATAATGTTATGTCACTGTTTAGAGGCAATCCTGGTACAGTACTGATTTAGAGGTTATTTCTTCACATTGTTAATATTTCTTTATTTTTCACCATTGTTTCCACCACTATGATTCTACAATTATGTTTAGTATGATGCCAATGTACAGTCTGCCTACTGTAACTATTCTCATAAATTAGTATATAATAATTATTCTGTGAATTTATTGTTTTTATAACCTAAGCAGGAGTTTGTTGTCAATAAGGGGAGGGTGCGGTCAGGGGAGCTCTGCTATTTGGGGACCAATAATCTTTCCATCTTATTACATATAGATGTACAATTGCCGTGCATCTGCATGAAGTAAAAGTTAGGCCTTGAAACAACAAAAAGAAAGCTCTCCTTACCCGTATTTTAATTAATCCTGAAGAAATTGTGGGCATCGTCCCCAATGAAGTGGTATGTGACGTCACCGTAACGGCCCGAGTCCACATCCCTGGCAGAGACCTGGGCGATGGTGGTCTTGATGGCCGTGTTCTCCTGCAGGACGGCACTATACTGGGCGGCCTTGAAGGTGGGGGAGTGGGAGTTAACGGGGGTGATGGAGACGGCCAGGCGGGTATAGGCCGTGAACACACAGTCGCTCACAGAGATGTTCAGAATGTGTTGGTTTACCTCCCGCAGCTTCTGGCTGTTCCACACACTCACCATGCCTGATAAATTGGTGGTAATGATAGAATTAAGGTTATTTTATAAAATTTCAACCTAACTGCTCATCACAACTGAGAAGTTATAATATTTAATTAAAATTTGTATTTCAAACCTAATAATAATAATAATAATAATAGTTCTTAAAGCTAGCGCATGCTAAGCTAGCTAATGATAGCTCAATAAGGCCGATTAGGCGTATTTCCATTGGGGTCCTGTACTACTACCCCATCCCTTTGCTCATGAGGGATGGTAACGACTCGGTGCTTGTGAAAAATCTTTAATGCGCCGAGCGTGGGCGCGAACCCGGGCCTTCTGGGTGGAAGTCCGAGACGCTAGTCACTACACCAAGCGAGCCGCTTGGTGGCTCTCATGGCTCTCATGGCTGAGAGTGAGTGGGTTGTTGTTGTTGTTGTTGTTCCCCAGACTGTCTGGCCGAACAGCCCCAAGGCCCAGAGCAAGGCCAAGCCATAACCGAGCGCCCCCGCAGAACCCTCCCTGCCGACCACAATAAAGCCTGGGTGACCGAAGCCACTCCATGGCGGGGAGCTAAGGAGGGTGCGGAAACACCCGGGTTTGCTACTGTACCTTGTGAGCATCAAATTCACAAACCCTAGGGTAGCCTAAGAAGCTTTGAGCCCTTACCATTGCTGATGTCACCCAGACTGGAGACCAGAGAGTGACTCTCACACTAATAAAAACCAAAACTTTAACATATTAAATAAAACAAAAACAAAATTACCTGAGCCTGAATTCATGGCAAACACCTGAAGATCATTGCCATCGACGACGGAATATGTAAGCTTGTTGATGTCTGTAATGTCGCGGTCCGCAGCGGCCACAAGGGTAACAAAGTGGCCCCGGGTGGCATCCTCCGTCACCACACAACGCTGGGACTGTTGCTCAAATACTGGCAGGTTGTCGTTCATGTCCAACACTGAAACAAACACAAGGCATTCTAAAATAGTTGTAATTATAATGTAAAACTTGCAAAATAAACAAACCAAAACTTATACGAACACAGTAAAAAGACAAAATAACTAATCAAAATCGCTAGGTGGAAATATTAGGCTAATTGTTTTA
Source organism: Paralithodes platypus (assembly GCA_032716605.1). Lineage (NCBI taxonomy): Eukaryota > Metazoa > Arthropoda > Malacostraca > Decapoda > Lithodidae > Paralithodes > Paralithodes platypus. The sequence continues at coordinate 1,000,126 of CM064518.1, forward strand.
ACATTTTCTGATAAATATTACTTGAACTATCACTTACCTGTTACAAATATATGTGCAGTTGAGGAGAGTGGTGGGGTGCCCTTATCAATGGCTTGAACCAAGAAGTGATGTAGAGTATCTGTCTCCCTGTCCAGCCCCTGCTTCAGTATAAGAACCCCCGTAGTGCTGTCCATGTAAAAATTTACCGGGAGGCTTCCGTTGAGTCCCATGAGACGATAGCTGACACCAGCATTGGGCCCCGTGTCCCGGTCCGAGGTTGTGACAGTCAAGATTTCCGTGGCGATGGCAGTGGCCTCGGAGACGGAGATGTTGTAGAAGTGTCGGGGGAAGGCGGGAGGGTTATCATTGACGTCCATCACCTGTACGGACACCACCACTTCTGCCCACTTGCCGGAGTAGCTGTCCGTTGCTCGCACCGTCAGCTGGTATGCTTTTTGATGCTCGTAGTCCAGTTCGTCCTGAACGCGGATGAGGCCTGAAGTGAAAGAGTAGAATTATGGTTAACCCTTACAGTACCGGTGACGTATTTTTGCTTTTATTTCAGCTACATTTAGACGATTTTATGAAGCTTATAGAGGATATATGGTAGCTAAAAGGATTAATTATTATGTTCTCTCCACTAACCAACTTTACTCCTAAACCCGATTAATGAAATTAACAAACATATGTGGCAGTCCGGGGATTCGAACCCAGGACGCTCACACCGAAAATCAACATACTTATGCATTGCACCACGAAGACAGTTTAGTTCTTAGCCCCTTAATGGGTATACATCCTTCTTAAGCTGAATAAAATTGTCTAATAGTTGCCAGCATATAATGAAAAGGACGTCACCGGTACTGTAAGGGTTAATCTGTGGTGAAATCTGGAACACCACTGATTAAAGACCTCATCTCTATCCTCAATTTAAAATCATAAAACTTCAAAGCAATACCAATATATGAAGCACATAGGACCAGAAGTTGTATCACTCAGAATCAAGATGAATTATTAAAGGGATAGGAAACCGACTCTGTATCCCAATAAAGTTTCATTTATGCACCATGGAAGTAAAAGAATGGTTGATTTTGCTATTACAGTACAGTACACGGTGTGACGGTGTGATTGACTCCAGTTTTCACCTCACATTTTCCACATAATGGGCCATCCAGCAAGTACTCTACCTGTCACATAGGTGCATGAATACCTAGTGTTCACACTCTGATAAAGGACATAGTAGTTTCTTAATGGAGTGTGTGAATTTACTCTAAATAAAGTGCCGTCGAAAAGTGATCACAACAACATGGCTCCCGAAGAGACAATCTCAAGCCAGGGACCAACTCACCCCTCCCAAGATGGACTTATTATCGATGAGCTACTGTGTTTCCTGACTAATAAATCCAATTTTCTGAGTACTGACGTGTTAACAAAATTGTGTGTTGAATTCTATGATGAGGAAGTGATTGTGTCCTCCAAGAATAGACTGTTTGAACTGTGTGCTGACGACAATAGTGACCGGAACAGGAAAAGACAGGGTCCCAACAAAAATAGTGAGAATATTAAAGACATAATTAAGCTGATTCTGGAAAAAGGTAATAATATACCCACATTTGTTGCCCATAACCTTGGTAACCTCCCACCCATCCAATTTGATCATGTTGACGTTACTGTGCTCCTTAGTGAGATCAAGAAAACTCAGTCAGAAGTTTCTAATCTGAGAAAGTGTTCCTCAGCCCAAAATGACTGTATGAAGGACTTATTGAGTGCAACTGGTGATCTGAGTAGTAGAGTGCTAGTGATTGAGGACTACAGCCAATCCCAAGGAAATTTAATATCTTCAGGTGGCTTTCCCTCAAATAGGCCTAGGCCTACTGCATCTGTAAATGACACTAATCCAGAGCCTATAAATACCACACCTGCAGTGTCCACTACCAGCCGCACTACATCAGATAGCGCCCCCTCCACTACACAGGAGACCACGGCCACATCCACAACTGTCCACGACACAACGATCAGAACCGACGGCGACGACTCCGACGAGACAACCCGAGGGAGGCCTAACTCCGTTGAAACCTTTGCCACAGGGGAAATTACTGATGCCACCACCAGCTGCTCCACACCAGGTGCCAGTGGCGCCTCCTCCATCACACAGGAAGCCACAGCCATAACGAGTAGAACCAACGAGACAACCCGAGGTAGGCCTAACATCAACGTAACTTCTGCCACTGAGGAAATTAATGAAGTCAACCCTGCAGTGAGGAGCGTCGGAAGCGGTACACCCGCTATAGTGAGGAGCGTCGGAAGCGGTACACCCGCTATAATGAGTATAGCAACACCTGGGGCCTATAATGTAGCTGTAAGTACAGGCAACGCGCAAGGCATCACTACAGCACTTGCGACGGGAAGGAGCTCGACGACAACCCCTATCGACAGGATCACAACGCCTCCACCCTCAGGTGATAAGGGGGAGGGTACTGTTCAAGGATAATGGTTTAGGGTACATTCCACCAAAGGTAAAACTCATCACATACCTGAGGGGGAACAGAGGCTGAATGGAGGTACCGGTACTGGTACCACAAACAATGTTAGGAATTCTATGGCTGTGCAAATTCAACCTAGGAACTTTATGCATCAGGGGATTAAGGGTAAAAATAAAAGTACGGGGATAAGTACAGTTAAAAAAGTGAAAAGATCACGCATAGCCAAAGTATTCGCGACAGGTTTTAAGCCAGGAGTGACGGCATCCGACTTGAAAGAATATCTCTCCAATAAACTCAGTCTTAGTATGGATGTTGAACCAATTATTCCCTGGTCTGATAGGCACACATATATTTCATTCAGAATAAACTGTGAGTGTCCAAATCCCGAGGTGTTTATGGATGAAGAACTTTGGCCAGAGGAAGCATCGGTGTACTGGTGGAGAGAACGTAGGGCACAGGTACCGGTATCAACAAATGAGGACTCTATAACTACGGTAACCCACCCTCCCAACAACTCTTAATCATGGATATAAAGTCTACTTCATCTCCCAACAATTTGCGTATTGCTACTTATAACTGTAGGGGGCTCCCTAAAACCAACAGAGGGCTTCTCCTACGCCCTGATGTAGTAGACGTATTTAATACCAGTGATATTGTGTGCCTGCAGGAGACTTGGTATTTTAAACAGGATTTGGGTAACCTCAGTACTATCTGTGATAATTTTCATGGGTTTGGGGTCTCGACAACCGATGCTATGGATGGTCTAGTAGCAGGTCACCCACCGGGAGGAGTAGCTATTTTGTGGAGGGACTCTTTAGACAGCCGGGTTAAACCACTTGTAACAAATTTACCATGGTGTACAGGTATAGAAATAGAAGATATCCAACGGAAAGTAGTTATTCTTAGTGTGTACTTGCCCTACCAATGTAATGAAAATGAAGAACAATACCTGGAATGCCTTGGAGAGCTAAGTGCTCTTTTACAAGAACTAAATACCACCTGCTACTCTGTAATAGGGGACTGGAATGCTAATCTGAAGGACATGAGTAACTCTCTGTTTGCTAGTCATATGACTAACTTCTGTGGTGAGCATGATCTAATTATCTCTTCTCAGCTCATGCTCCCTCATAGTAGTTACACATGTGTCAGTGCAGCATGGGGCTCAACGTCTTGGCTAGATCATACCGTAGCTAGTGCTGATTTCCATGATATGATAACAAATATGGAAATTCAGTATACATATACAGATGAAGATCATATCCCATTGACCTTAACAGCTAGTTTGGAAAGAGCGCCAGAATTAACCCAGTCAAACAATAGTGTAAATCCAAAACTGCCATGGGGCAGGCTTGACGAGGAGGAGTGTGAGCAATTTTGCACTTTAACACACACTCTCCTTTCTGAGCTTGATCCTGGCAGTGAGGATGCCATTACCTGTGAAGACCCCAATTGTGTTAATGCTAGTCATCGAGAAGAAGTCAGCAAGCTGTACAATAATATTATATCTTGTCTTACTAAGGCTAGTGACATAGTATTTCACAAGCATAACAAAAATTACTCTTTTAACAAACCTGGGTGCAATGACCATGTTTCAGAACTATACCAGGCATCCCGAGATGCTCGTAGTGTATGGCTGGATCATAACAAACCGAGACAGGGACCCATTTTTGACATGTTCACCAGACTAAAGGCTAGATGCAAGTATGCAATCAGATATATAAAAAACAATGAAAATGTATTAAGAAGAGAAGCATTGGCCAAAAACTTTGCTAGCAAAGACACATTGGCCTTCTGGAAGGATATTAAAAAAATGCATAATAGCTGCACACCTCTACCCGTTAGTGTAGATGGGATCTCTGGTACTAATAACATAGCCAATCTTTGGAAAACACATTACCAAACTTTGTTTAACTCTGTTGGGCACCAAGGAAATACCATTGCTGCTACAACAGAGTGTAACAAAGAAGAAAAATATGACACAATTAAAGTTACAAGTGAAAAAATCAAGGCTGCAATAAGTAGGCTAGATGCTAACAAATCCTGTGGTTTTGATGGTATATATGCTGAACATTTGAAGTACTCCTCCACTCTCCTCTTGGAGAAACTCAGCAGTTGCTTTACCAGCTTTCTAATCCATGGTTTCCTACCAGAATCTATGATGTCCGTTACCTTGATACCAGTAATTAAAGACAAGGCTGGCAAAATTACATCAAAAGACAACTATAGACCTATTGCCCTTGCCAGTATTGTAAGTAAGATACTAGAGTTAATCATTTTAGACAGAATCTCAGTGTATATCTCAACTAATAGTAATCAATTTGGTTTTAAAAAGAATCATGGTACGGACCAGTGCATCTACACTCTGAAGGAGCTAGTGGATGGGTACATCAAAATGAACAGCTCTATTTTTGCATGCTTTCTTGATGCTAGTAAGGCATTTGACAGAGTCTGCCACAATATCCTGTTTGATAAATTAGCAACAAGGGGAGTGCCATCCTATATACTGACAATCTTGAAGTACTGGTACGCCAATCAAACATTTAATGTAAGATGGGGTAACATTATTTCGGATTCCTTTACAGTAACCAATGGAGTGAGACAGGGTAGTATTCTCTCACCTTACTTATTCAATGTATATATGGATGAATTAAGTGATAAATTGAATAAAGAGCAGATTGGATGTTATGGTGGGAATAAAATCATCAACCATCTCATGTATGCTGATGATCTGGTCATTATTGCACCGTCTTCTGCGGGTCTGAGCAAACTTCTTGATATATGTGAATCTTTTGGTAGTAAACATTGTGTTAAATTCAACCCACTGAAAAGTGCTGTTCTTATATTTAGATCAAAATTACTGTATAAAAGTAAACTGCCAAATTTCTCACTCAATAATCAAATTATTCAAGAAGTAAACAAAATAAAATACCTGGGACACATTATCTCAAACGATTGCTCAGATGATGCAGATATCGGCCGTCAGCGCAGACAGCTATATTTACGTGGTAACACCATCTTGAGAAAATTCCACATGTGTAATTGGGAAACTAAAGTCACTTTGTTCCGGACATATTGTTCCTCTATGTACACGGCCCATTTGTGGTGGAAGTATAAGAGAGCCACCATAAATGGTCTGTGTACATCCTATCATAATATACTCAAGATGTTCATTGGTCTCTCCAAATATGAAAGCACTAGTATGGTGTGCACACTGTTGGATGTGCAGTGCTGTCGGGCTGTCATCAGGAGACTGGTGTACAGCTTTTCGCAGCGACTGCAATCCTCCAGTAACACGCTGATTGTAGCTCTTTGGTCTAGTGATCATATCTATGAATCCCGTATTATATCTCACTGGCAGAAGCTGCTGCACACATAGTATGTACTGTAATGTAATATATAGGTCTAATTGAACTATGAGCAATGATCTGTGCAATAGGTGTTAACCAACATTGAGCAATAGCCTTAGTTAGCCTATCTGTGTTATATTGTGACAAAATGTGATATGTGCTCTATTCTGTAAATAGGCCTACTGTATATTTTATTTTATTGTTTCTTTATTAATATATCTTTGTGTATAATTATTATCTGTGCTCTGACGAGAAGTGTATGTGATATGGACCATTAGGTCGTACTGTATTTATACTGTATCTATCTTATGTGTCTGGAATAAAGAATTATTATTATTATTATTATTATTATTACACATTTATCTCAAAGGGTACTTGGGGGTACTGTATTTGTTTAAGCTTGATGGAGGTTTAGGGAGTAAGTTAGAATACAAAAAATCTCCCTTAAATAATTATTAAAATTAAAATGTAAAACTTGTAAACTAAACAAACCAAAACTGGGACGATACAAGATCAAGGTAAAATAACTTATCAAAATCGCTATGTGGAAACAACGCTTACTAAAAGAAAATTGATGAAATAAAAGAACACAATCCACAATAACGATCTAAAGAAATATAAGTTTAAAGGAGGCAGTGTTATAAGCCACCGTTAAACTCTCTAAATATTTGGAAATACCTGTAAGTAACACCCCGTTCTTAACATTAATAATCAATGGAAGGATGGAGTGAGGAAGTATATGAACGAAGGCGGTGCTGGTTGGGGGGAGGGGCGTCAACTGACTGGGGACAGAGGTGCATGGGGGCGGTTCGTTCGTGGCCACCCCTTCGGGGATCACGGCGTCAGGCAATAGATAGATAGATAGATACAAACCCCAATGTACTTGAATAAACTAATGAATAAAAGTTACCCGAGAGTGGCAGACCAATGTTTGTCAATATTGTTGCCGATGTAGTCCAAGTGGGGGACATTATTGAGTACTATCCCCGCCACCAACATGTCCAGGAGTGCTGGTAATCGTAGCGGTGTCACGGCTGCCACCGCCACCAGGAAGAGGACCAGGAGGGAGAAGAGGTTCCCTCCGAGTAGCGCCGCGGCACCCACGATCCCGACGAGGGCTCCGTACGCCAGGCATAATATTACCGTGCCTGTCATTATTTCACCAACCTGTAAGAAAAGGATGATTCAATATAACAGTCATACAATCATTATTATACTTATTGGTCTGGATTAGGGGACAATGATGTTTATAAGAAAGGAGGAGAAATAACCTGTAATATTCATCAGCACCCACGATCCCGAATAGGGCCCCGTACGCCAGGCATAATATTACCGTGCCTGTTATTATTTCACCAAACTGTAAGATAACGATGATTCAATGTAACTGATCCCCACTAAAGCCGTTATCACACGAGACCCTTTATCTTACAGTTTCTTACAGTACAGTATAATCAACATTCGATGATCAACATTTTACTGGCAAAATTTCTGGAATATTTTGTACTGGTATCGGAAACTAGACTGATGGTGGATGTATATAGGTGACAAATACGTTAAATGTTGACCTCTTAAGCTGCCAGACCAGTGGTGAGGATAAATGTTGAGGGAAAAAGTGCTGGTGTGATACCGGCATGGAGTGCCGTACGCCAGACATATTACCGTGCCTGTCATTATTTCACCAACCTATACTCACAGCTCTACTCCCAGCTCTATACAGCTCTACTCCCACTAGTTCTGTATATTTCGATAGAACTAAACTTAAAGATGCCCTTAAATTCCTCCTTTTCAATACTTATGTTAGATTCGGGCCGTACATTTTCAAACAAATATTAGGAATTCCTATGGGTGGAAATGCTAGCCCTTTAATTGCAGACTTATTCTTGCTTGCTTTAGAATTTAAATATATAAAAGACTTAGTTGACAGTAGCAAGAAAAATAAAATTCCAGAAAAATTAGCACTTGCTAAACTGTTAAGTAATAATAGTAGATATATTGATGATATTCTTGTTTGCAATTTGTTAAATTTTAATCAAGTTGCTAAACTTATTTACCCTAATTCTATTCCCCTCACACAATGTAACGTAAATTATAAAGTTGAAAATTTTCTTGATATAAATATAGAGATTGTTAATGAACAGTGCATACTTAAAGTATATCACAAAGTTGATGATTTTAATTTTAACGTAATAAACTTTCCTTTCCCTAGTAGTAATATCGATAGTAAAATAACTTATAACTGTTTTTATTCCCAATTAATAAGATTTTGTAAAATCTGCACTAAAGTAGATGACTTTTGGGCTAGAGCTAGGTTACTATACAGACTCTTAGTGGACAGAGGTTTTGAGGCAAGTAAATTGTTCCATAAATTTAATCTTTTTAGGGTCAATTATTGTGACTGTATTCTAAAATTTGACATCAATAATTTTAATCAAGCATTTTTAACTTGAAGTTTCTTGTATAACCTCTGCTTACTTTTTGTCTGTATTTATTGTTTATCTTTTTCTTTTTCTATTATTATTATTATTAATATTAATATTGATGATTTTTTAAATTTATTGTTCTTGTTAAAAGAGTACTCTTTGTTTAAATCTGTTGTTACTTCATATTTTGTAATTATTTGTCTTTATATTATGTATTCATTGTCGATAGTATCAATTGCTTACTTTTGCGATTTCCTTAGTTTATTTGTGCTATAAATGTAGGTTATTTGTAGGGTAGTTATTGATAGGGGTCACTTGAGGCATGCTATGCTTACAGGTACCTACCCGATAGCACTATCGTTAGTGAGTGCTGTACTGTATTTTATATATTATTTTGTAATAGTATAGATATCTTATCAATATTTGTATTTTGTACTATTTTAATGTCTTGTCATGTTGCAAATTTGATTTTAAATAATATTTTGACATTTAACATATAGTTTCTTTATTCATGCAGAGTTTAGTAAAATTTGCCAGAACGTCCCGGACTTCCCAAACTTGACTACTTCCTTTAACGTGACGATAGTGCGTTGTTATATGTGCGATTAGTTTGCTTGGGAAACAGATTAACTTGCTCATGTAGTAATGTACACCCTATGTGGTGGATTGTGTTCTTTTATTTAATAATTTTCATTTTAGTAAACGTTGTTTCCACATAGCGATTTTGATAATTTAATTTGACTTTATATTGTCCTTGTCCCAATTTTGGTTTGTTTAGTTTGCAAGTTTTACATTTTAAATTACATGGATATAAATCGTAGTCATGTACATAACCTTTAATTGTCTTGATGGTGTAATGGTTTCAATGATTAACCCTTTCACATTTTTATGACACAGTGGTTGCCAGATTAGCAATAATAAATAGAGTTCTCTCGCTCTTATAATTACCTCTCCAAAATTAGTTTTCTGCCCACAGCTAACTCAAAGACAACTGCAGAGGTTGAAGTAACTAAACTAAAGGTTTCTAAATACCCCTGATGGTAACAAAGGCTTTAAAGTATCCCTAATAGGCTCAAAATTGCGTCAAGAATGTGAGAGGGTTAAGATCTGTATGTGGTAACCCAGGTTGGAATCCCGGTAGGATCACACGGTTTCATAAATTTCATTGGGAGGTGTTTGGTGTTGAGTGAAATAAATAATCTAATACAGTATATTAGTTTCACTCCCAACACCAAACACCTCCCAATGAAATTAATGAAATCATGTGATCCTACCGGGATTCCAACCTGGGTTACCACATACAGATCTTAAACACTCTAACCATCACACCATCAAGACAGGTAGACAATGATATTAACAGATTAACTTGCTCATGTAGTAATGTACACCCTGTGGTGGATTGTGTTCTTTTATTTCATAAATTTTATTTTAGTAAGCGTTATTTCCACATAGTGAATTTGATCAGTTATTTTACCTTTATCTTGTATCGTCCCAGTTTTGGTTTGTTTAGTTTGCAAATTTTACATTATAATTCAACTGACCATACTGTGGGGCGGACAGAGGAAGGCATGTCCACAGCGCTGTAGCTTGGTAGGAGTTGGCTGGAAGAGGGTTGTGCTTCGCGGAGAACGGCCGGAATAATGACAAGTTCCACGCCCGACACTGCTCCCTCCCTCGCTGCCCGCCTGGCCCGGCAATACCCACGCATCGCTCGCTTACCCCTGCTCCACTCACGGGCGTCATCTCGTGAGCATCCATATCCGAGTCTTCTGTAAAATGTGACTGTTAGTCCTTTGATTTTTATAATGTATCAAAATATATAATTAACTGTCTGTATTAAAACTAGCTATTGCTCTGAGCGATAGAGTGGCAATATGGTATCAGTTAAATGTGACCAGTTAAATGTGACAACAGTAGATGTTTTACCAATACTTTTTCATCGTTTATAATCAACACTTACTGAGCACTGTATTTCAAAACACAAACACCAATCTTACAGAGACTAAATGTACTGTGGAACAAACTACACCTACAGTACCGGTACTGTACATCTCTTACTAAAAAAATTGGGATGGATGTAGTTGTTGTTGTTGTTGCTGTTCTTCAGGCTGTCTGGCCGAGCAGCCCCAAGGTCCCGAGCAAGGCCATAACCGAGCGCCCCCACAGAACCCTCCCAGCTTACCACTAATAATGCCCAGGTGACCGAAGCCACTCAAAGGCGGGGAGCTGAGGAGGGTGCGGAAACGCCCGGGAAACAAAAGCCCCACCCAAGGCCCTGTGCCCCTCAGCAATTATAAAGGGAAAGTTGAGGGGCAAAGGAAAAATGTGACGCTTCGGCTCCCAATCTGCCAGGGTTGGCAGTAGGGAGGTCAATCCACGGAAAAGACGCCGTCACTCGAGATCTAGAAAATATACAAGTAAAAGGAACAGTCAGAGTAAGCTATGGGTATGGCAGAGAACGCTCAACTCTCATTCTGATAGACCAGCCCATCACCAGGGATGGATGTAGTTACCGGGTGTACCACTACCGACATACAACATAAATCATCTATACAGTTTCTTACAGTAGATCCTCTGGAAAAAGGCAAACTAGGCCTGTGTATCCAGCTCAGTACCAGTACTTGCACTGCTGCGGTCGTTCACGGTGTTGGCGGCGGCGGTAGCAGACGCAACATTTTTACTATTCTGTATTTTTGCTTTATAATCAAACTTCAAATCTTGTCTTCCCCATGCTTTATCAAGATTACTTTCAAACTCCCTTATTGATTCGGAATCGACTACATACTGGGGCAGTGCGTTCCACTCATTTACCACTCTATCACAAAATGAGTTCTTTGCCTTCTCAAGCCTATTTCTTTCTTTGTAAATTTTCTTAGAGTGTCCTCTCGTTCTTGTTCCCTCCCGCATCAAGAAGATACCTTCACACACATCCTCATCATACTTTCCTGACACTATCTTAAAAGTCTCTATCATATCCCCTCTCTTTCTCCTATATGCCAGTGTCCTCAACCTCTGCTCATAGCCCGCGTTCTTCAACGTTGGTACTAGCTTGCTAGCTCTCCTCTGCACTTTCTCCACTGCTTCTATATCCTTTACCATATATGGAGCCTACACCTGGTTCGCATATTCCAGGTGCGGCCTAACCAGCGCTGTATAGAGATTCCTGAATATTTCTTCATCAAGTGACACAAATGTCCTCCTTATCAGCCCTACAATTTTATTGGCTTTGTTTATCTTTTCCGCTAAATGTTCTGAGAAATTTAACTTATTGTCTACCACTACTCCTATATCCTTTTCTGCATTCACTTCCTCCATCGCTTCATACATACTGTATCCTACCTTGTCTATCTTGCTTGTCCCAATCTGCATGTACTTGCATTTTTTTGGATGAAAAGGCATTAACCAATGCTCAGACCATCCCTTCATGCCATCCACATCTCCTTGAAGCAAACCCACATCTTCCTTACTCCTCACTCTTCTAAACAGCTTAGTGTCATCCGCATACAGGTATACCTCACTTCCATTAGTTATAACTTCAGGTAAGTCGTTGATAAATAAAACGAACAGTAGTGGTCCCAACACAGATCCCTGAGGTACCCCACTTGTAATTTCCCTCCACCCCGAGCCTATTCCATTCACCAGTACCCTCTGTCTCCGATCTTTCAGGAAGGCTTCTATCCATTTCACACATATCTCCCCTATATTACAGCTTCTAACTTTCTCTATTAACCTTTTATGTGGGACCTTGTCGAAGGCCTTCATAAAATCGCAATATACCACGTCTATTACATCACCATCCTCTAGAATTTGCATCCAATCATCTACCACCTTAATTAGCTGTAGTACCGTCGACCTCCCCGGCAAGAATCCGAACTGTCTCCCACTGAAAAGTTGGTTTGATTTCATATGCTCCATTATTCCTTCTCTAATTACCGTTTCCATTAGTTTACACACAACACTTGTCAAACTGACTGGTCTATAATTTCCTGGGTCATTTCTCTTTCCCTTCTTAAATATAGCTGTTATGTTCGCCTCTCTCCAGTCCATCGGGATTTGTCCTGTATTAAACGATACCTCAAATAAAATTTTCAATGGCTCTACTAACTTCTCACCTCCTTCCTTTATGATTCTTGGGTGTATCCCATCCAGTCCCGGGGACTTACTTCTGTTCATTTTTTCTATAGCCCTTCTTATTCTAGCATGGGAAAACTCTATTAGTTCTAGTGCCGGTGCCTGTTTGATGGGAATAGTAGGCACTGCATCATCCGACTCCACTGTTAGTACCCCCCCAAAGTATTTCCCCAGCACCTCTGCTTTCTCCTTATCAGTCTCCGCTCTACTCCCATCATCCAACCCCCCTACCAGCTCTGGGATCCCTACTCTTCTTGTTAACTTTTCCTGAATGTACTTCCAGAATATTTTTGGATTATCCTTCACATTTCTAGCAATCTCTCTCTCCCTCTCCTTCACCCCCCTCCTTGTCTCCCACCTTATTTTATTGTTTATTTGTCTGCGTTCCAGATCCACTTCTTTAGCTTCTATACTAGACCCCCCGTTCTTTTTTAACAATTTTAGTCTTTCCCACAATCGTTTCTTTCTTCTAATCAATGTCCAATGCCTTCTTTTCATTGGCAATTCTGGGTTCGTTCTTTTCCTCAATTTTGTTTTATCCTTATATTCCCTTACTGGTACACTTTTGGATACAGCATTCTCAAGTTTGACTCTAATTTTCCTCCACATTCCTTCAGCGTCTTCACCGTTCAAGTATTCCCCCCAGTCAATGTCCAAACACCGTCTCAGCAGCTCATAATCTGCTCTATCATACATATATATTTTTTTTTATTGCTTCTATTATCCCTGTTTTAATATTGCAACTAAAGCTTATACAGGCATGGTCACTACGACCTATAGGGCTATCCACATTGACATGTTCCACTATATCCTCCTCATTGCTAAAAATCAAATCAAGTACACTCCCCTGCGTCCCATCTCTATATCTTGTCATCTCTGTAATATGTTGCGTTAAAAAACAATCTCTCACTTTCTCTATAAACTTGTTTTCCAGGCTACACTGTCCCGCTGGAGTAGTACAATTTGCCCAGTTGATCCTTGGCAAGTTGAAATCTCCAATCAAAATCTTATATTTGTTTTCTCTATTATCTATTTCCTCCATTGCTTTCAGTAGGTTATCATCCTCTTCCCTACTATTATTTGGGTTTCTATATATAGAGGCAATTAGAATTGATCCTTTTGCACATTTTACTTCAATACACAAATACTCACAATACTGCTGTCTCATATCCACCTCATTAACCTTGAGCTCTTTTCTTACATAAATAAACAGTCCTCTTCCGACCTCTGCTCTAATAGCATTCCTCTCATATAACTCAAAACCCTCCAAACTATACTCCACCAGTTTCCTTTCAATTCTAGCATTTTTTGGTCTTACTTCCTGTAAGGCTATGCCATCAGGTTTTTCCTCTTCATCCTGCAACCTACATATCAGTTCTCTTTTCTTGTCCTGGGTAAACACATCCACATTACTAAACATAATCCTTAATCCATCTACTATTCCTTCAGCAACTACACCATCCCGCTCCTGTCCGTACCCTACTCCCCCCTTAGCACTACTGGGTCTGCAACTTTGTCTCCTGTCTCTCCCTGTGATACCTCCACCCTGTTCTCCTCCTCCGTCACAACTCCTATCACATTCTCTTCCCTCCCTGATCTCCCCCTCCCTTCTATTCGTATAAACCACTTCTTCAATTTCCGTCCCTCACTCTCCAGTAAACATTTCTCTTATCCTCCTCACCCAACTTTCCTTTATTTTCATCAGCCTTTTCTTGTAATTCCTTTATTTTTTTTCTTTGTTCTATGCTCAAATCCTTCTTTAGTCTTATATGTTTCAGTTCTTCATTTGTGTTTAGCCTCCAACTAAAATTTGTCACCGTCTCTGCCACTGCCCTGGTTTTAAACTGTACCCTTATAGGTCTCATCTCTCCCCTTTTACATCTACCTATCCTACTGACTTCCTCCACCTGCCCTTCCCATCCATATCCATCCACATCCACACCTTTCATGACCTCCTTCACTTTCTCCATATCCCTCACTTTTCTCACTCCATTATCATTCATATCCTCAGGGATCTGTGTTGGGACCACTGCTGTTCGTTATATTTATCAACGACTTGCCTGAAGGTATAACTAATGGAAGTGAGGTATACCTGTATGCGGATGACACTAAACTGTATAGAAGAGTGAGGAGTAAGGAAGATATGGGTTTGCTTCAAGGATATGTGGAGGGCATGAAGGGATGGTCTGAGCATTGGTTAATGCCTTTTCATCCAAAAAAATGCAAGTACATGCGGATTGGGAGCAGCAAGATAGACAAGGTAGGATACAGTATGTATGAAGCGATGGAGGAAGTGAGTGCAGAAAAGGATATAGGAGTAGTGATAGACAATAAGTAAAATTTCTCAGAACATTTAGCGGAAAAGATAAACAAAGCCAATAGAATTGTAGGGCTGATAAGGAGGACATTTGTGTCACTTGACGAAGAAATCTTCAGGAATCTATATACAGCGCTGGTTAGGCCGCACCTGGAATATGCAAACCAGGTGTGGGCTCCATATATGGTAAAGGATATAGAAGCAGTGGAGAAAGTGCAGAGGAGAGCTAGCAAGCTGGTACCAACGTTGAAGAACGCGGGCTATGAGCAGAGGTTGAGGACACTGGGGCTTCCGACACTGGCATATAGGAGAAAGAGAGGGGATATGATAGAGACTTTTAAGATAGTGTCAGGAAAGTACGATGAGGATGTGTGTGAAGGTATCTTCTTGATGCGGGAGGAAACAAGAACGAGAGGACACTCTAAGAAAATTTACAAAGAAAGAAATAGGCTTGAGAAGGCAAAGAACTCATTTTGTGATAGAGTGGTAAATGAGTGGAACGCACTGCCCCAGTATGTAGTCGATTCCGAATCAATAAGGGAGTTTGAAAGTAATCTTGATAAAGCATGGGGAAGACAAGATTTGAAGTTTGATTATAAAACAAAAATACAGAATAGTAAAAATGTTGCGTCTGCTACCGCCGCCGCCACACCGTGAACGACCGCAGCAGTGCAAGTACTGGTACTGAGCTGGATACACAGGCATAGTTTGCCTTTTTCCAGAGGATCTACTGTAAGAAATATGAGCCTCTATATCTCCATGCATGATTACACCCCTATCTCTGTCCATGGCCTCCCTCACGACACTCTATAAATACTTAACCTAACTAAAAAGCCTCACCTTTAAGGTTAGGTTGTTTGGTTAGGGTAATGTATTTTTGTATCCAAAGGCAGTCAAAATAGACGGGAACATGATGGTGAGCGTCCGCGTAGTGTAAACAAGACGGGCGGTACACCCGGTAAACCTGACTTTTTGGACCGACAGCGATTTCAGTAAGTTTTATTTTGTTTTTTGTATTTTTTCCTTCAGATATAGTGTTGTTTTATACTGAAGAGGAGCGGAAATGAGTATTTACCCATTATCCAACAGTCTAAAAACACGCCCCTATTAGACTTTTTTTTTTGTTTTTTTTTAATGTTCTAGGCTATTAGCCTAACTTAACAACCTAACCTAACCTAACCTAGTATATGGGTGGGGGCTGCTGCCCCCACACCCCCGCTGGTTGAGTTACTTTTTGTGTTTTTTTGTTATTTTTATGTGCTATTAGCCTAACTTAACAACCTAACCTAACCTAACCTAGTATATTGGTGGGGCTGCCGCCCCCACACACCCGCTGGTTGGGTACTGGCTGAAAAACGTATTGTTTTACAGTATATTGTATAGGCTAGGCCTATGTATTTTAGCGTTTTTTTTTTTCTCCCTTATAATACATTTCAGCTCTTAATGACATATATAGCAATCATGTATATGCTCTACCGAACCTATTAGGCCTAAAAAGATCGATGAGCTAACTGTCGGTCCAAAACATCAGTATAACCCTACATTCTTGCCAAAAGATATTATAAAGCTACTTGTAGCGTAGTGCAGGCTACATGTACTTTTAACTTTGAAAATCCATGTACTGAACATGGATTTTAAAAGTTAAATATATACAATATTTATACATAAACAGTACTTATCTTGCTCAAAAATGATTATACTGTATACTAGTAGAGTACAGTGCATGTAAGTATATTTTCCAAGTTAAATACATACAATATTTATATAGAATACCCAGCTCTAATTACTGCATTACACCTTTTTCATTATAGGTAGGCCAAAAATCCTGGGCAAGAATGTAGTTACCGGGTGTACTGCCCGTCTTGTTTACACTACGCGGACGCTCACCATCATATTCCCGTCTATTTTGACTGCCTTTGGATACAAAAATACATTACCCTAACCAAACAACCAAACCTAACCTAGTATTATAGATTTATAAGTATTTATTTTATTATAAGTATTTATAGATGATTTATATTGTATGTCGGTAGTGGTACACCCGGTAACTACATCCATCCCAAATCCTGACCTCAACCTCTCATTAATTAAATAGGAATAGAGAAAAGGTAATCAACCAATTTTACTACCAGTTGGGAAGAGGCAGCCAGAGAATAGACCGTGTGGAAATTGACAGCTCATTTTCTCTAGCCCTTCTTATTTTACAGAGGATATATAACACAAACAAACCCTGATTACTGCACTAGCTCCACCAAAGCTCAATACATCTAACATGGAAATTTACAGCCCATTTTCTCTAGCCCTTCTTGAGTTACATAGGATATATAGCTCAAACAAACTCTGATTACTGCACTAACCACTTACGCCAACAACACAATCTACACTCAATGAGAGCTCTGTGGGAAAGCCCGATCGTGGCCATGGCCTTCCTCAGGGACTCGGGGCTGTTCGGCCAGGCAGCTTAGGGAACAACAACTGCACTAACTCAACCAAAGCTCAATACATCTAAAATGGAAATTTACAGCCCATTTTCTCTAGCCCTTCTTCAGTTACAGAGGATATATAACTCGAATAAATTCTGATTACTGCACTAACTCAAATAAAGCTCAATACATCTAACACAAGTTCATAAACCCACCAGAATCAAAAGAGGCCAGAATATTTCTCACAGCTGAAAAAATTGAAGTGCATTAATGTACGGTATGTATAATACTCAGGCACATACACCATAGATGGGTGGCCGACTCGAGACAGAGCCCGAAAAGGTACAACACAACATAAAAAAATCACATATAAATTCTATTTGGAAGTGTATTAATAGTTGTTGGACATGTATTAGAGTCTCAAAGTTATTCAAGCTTTAGTAGTTATATAAGGCTCACAATTGGATTTTCACAGGTTCACCCAATAATAGTACAGTACTACCGGTACTGCCTAAAATTGTTCATCAGTCAGTCAGTCAGTCAGTCAGTAGCCAAACCCTTTTTACTTTAACCCTCTCACATCCTGACGCAATTTTTGAGCCTATTAGGGATACTTTAAAGCCTTTGTTACCGTCCGGGGTATTTATAAACCTTTAGTTTATTTACTTCAACCTCTGCAGTTGTCTTTGAGTTAGCTGTGGGCAGAAAACTAATTTTGGAGAGGTAATTATAAGAGTGAGAGTAATCTATTTCTTATTGCTAATCTGGCAACCTCTGCGTCATAAGGATGTGAGAGGGTTAAAGAGGTAGGGAGGATCAGCCAGAACTGGGTCCTTTGCAGGCAATCGGCCCAGCTCCGAGGCTTGCTGATCCATCATTTGGAGTTAATTCTGGAGGTGGAACTCCCAGGCCCAACCTCCAGGGGCTATTTGCTCCACAAATGATGAGCGATGAAGTAAAGTCAGTAAAAATAGGTTATCCTAAACTGAACAAGATGCGGAATTTCGGAAATATACCTGAGCCGACCAGGCCAAGTGAGATATCTCTATTGGTCTAACTGGTAAGGTGTCTGCCTCGTACCCAAGGGTCCCGGGTTCAATTCCTGCCCTCGGTATATTTTCGGGAGGTTATTTTCGCATCAAACGATGTTTAGGTGTGTTGGTAAAATTGCCATGATGGTTAAAAGTAAGGTCGAAGCTCCAGAACCTCCCTTTCGGGCATAGTGTAAAAACCTAATCCTACAATGGGGTTGCCACATCCCTATGTTTATAGATAGCCATACCGGTAATCAAATTTAAAAGATGGCATAGTATTATAGAGGTAATTTTGTTCAATTCTGGTGTCCTTATTACAGAATGGACATAGATTCATTGGAGAGAGTACAACGTAGAATGACAAAAATGATCCAAAATATTAGAAATCTTCCGTATAAAGAAAGGTTGAAGAAATTAGGCTTACATTCGTTAGAGAGACGCAGAGTTAGAGGGGATATGATAGAGGTGTTCAAGTGGTTTAGTGGGATTAACAAAGGGGACATGACAAATGTACTAAAGCTCAGTGATAGCGAAAGAACTCGTACCAATGGTTTCAAATTAGATAAATTTCGTTTCAGAAAAGATATAGGCAAATATTGGTTTGGTAACAGAGTTGTAGATGGGTGGAATGGACTACCAAGTGCTATAGTGGGATTAAAAACGATAGGGAGCTTTAAGATAAAATTGGATAAGCATATGGACGAGAAGGGTTGGGTGTGAAGGGGGATCAGCAGGGTTGGGCCAATCAGCGCTCTGCAGACCCCCGTAATCCTGCGTTAATCTCTAACAGTTTTGGTAAGATTTTTTAAAAGGTATTAGAGTGTTGAGCCTATAGCTTTGATGGACAGGGATCTGCCTTGCTTGGGCCAATCGGCTTTCTGCAGACTCCCATTTTCTTATGTTCTTATGTTCTTATGTAATTGTTAGGGATGGATGTAGTTACCGGGTGTACCGCTACCGACATACAACATAAATCATCTATACATACTTATAATAAAATAAATACTTATAGATCTGTAATACTAGGTTAGGTTAGGTTAGGTTGTTTGGTTAGGGTAATGTATTTTTGTATCCAAACTTCCAAAGGCAGTCAAAATAGACGGGAACATGATGGTGAGCGTCTGTGTAGTGTAAACAAGACGGGCGGTACACCCGGTAACTACATTCTTGACCTCAATTCCTAATTTCCTTGCATATTTCCTCCCACCAAGTCTATTGTTGGACACACTCAAGCAGTCACCATTGCTCAACTATAGGCCTAGTACAATATGCCTGACTGTCTTGACTGGCGTGTCCTTTTTTAACAAACTGGGCTGCTTGATCCTGGCGTGCCATGCGCTTCCGATTGGTGGCCCTACCAGGTGAGTGGGCGTACCTGGCCGTACCACAATCGAAATACAGCATAACTCATCTATAAAACGTTAACCTAACCAAACAACCTAACCTAACCTAACCTAGTATTCATGTAGTAATGAGAATACTAGGCCAAGGTTAGGTTATGTTAGGTTAAGTTTTTATAGATGATTTATGCTGTATGGTGGTAGTGGTACGCCCACTACTCCTAATCTTACCCTGATTTTTCTCGGCAAGAATGTAGTTACCGGGTGTACCGCCCGTCTTGTTTACTCGGTTATTGTTACTCCCAGATCGGTTTCTCTGTTTACATTCTTAAGCTGAGTGCCATTCATCGAATAGTTTGCTTTCTCATTTAGGTATCCGATATGTAGTACTTTACATTTATCCGCATTGAAACTCATTTGCCAAATTTGGGCCCAATGTGACAATTTATCTAGATTGTGTTGCATATCGTCAACTTGATCTTTTGAGAGTACGCTATTTGCAATTTTTGTATCGTCAGCAAATTTTGAGATTGTACAGGTGAGACCCTCATCTATGTCGTTGATGTAAATTAGAAAGAGAATTGGTCCTAGTGATAGGGATGGTTTGGCCTGGTAGTGGCAATGAAGGAATTTCATGCTCAAAACACAGCAAAGACCAGTCCATGTCGGACGAAAGCGATTGAATTGCCTAGCCTAGACGATGTTAGCCTAGGCTAGGCTAAATATGACAATGATAAGTAATCTTCTCATAATACGTATTTATACGTCTTTTCCTCATAATATGTATTTATTGAATGTATTTGGGGCGAAATGGGTACTTGAGGGGTGGCTGGACGAATTTAGAACCTAGGCCTAAAATATTTCGCATGATAGAAACAATGCCCCGCAGCCCCAATCTACAGTATTTATGGTTAGGACTCATTTAGCCATGTCTATATTATTATTTACAATGCATAAGATTTAGGCCTAGGCTACTTGATGTAGCCTAGACAAAAAACATGTTTTCATAGCCTAACACTGGGAAAAAGTGCGGTAATTGTTTAGATATTGGACCTTTTTTTTCGGTCAATATTTACGAGTCACACCACAGCTGGGATCTCATTTTTAACGGTAGTTTTGGGTTCCTATCATTCTATGCTTCATTGCTATATACTTTTTATCCACCAGAAAATATATTTTTTTCTTGGGGTTTTTTTTTTTTTTTTTAGCATTAACCTAACCAAAAAACCTAACCTAATAGCCCCCAAATACATTTAGGTTAGGTTAGGTTAGGTTAATGCTAAAAAAAAAAAAAAATAGCCTAGCCTAGGGCCTAAAAAAAAAAAAATAAATAAATATCCGGTGGATAAAAAGTATATAGCAATGATGCATAGAATGATAGGTACCCAAAACTACCCTTAGAAATGAGATTCCAGCTGTGGTGTGACTCGTAAATATTTACCTTTTTTTCTAGTTAATAAAAACTTATTCTAGCCTAGGCTATGGTGTATTATATGATACAGTATAATGCATAAAATTTAATTTGTGTACAATAAAACATGTTTTCGTAGGCAAAAAATAGAAAAAGACGCAAATTTTGGCATGAGCACGGAACCGATTGAATTTTCCCCATAAGAACAGTGCCCCGATCTTGGCTGTTTCAATCCTAGCTCTATTTCTGTGGAACCGATTAGCAGCTAGGATGGGGGCTCCACAGTCCACTGTATGCTCTTTTGAGATTATTTTTCTATCTTCAACCATCAACCCTTTGTTTCTTGCTGCAAGATCCCTCATCCTTATCTGTCATGCCCAACTTCCTCTTTGTAGTCACAACCACCTTCTCAAAACAGTCACCAATTCCCACATTCATGTTAGGCCTAGGCCTACTTTCATCTTTTATAAATTCTTTTTTTTTCCACTTCAGTGCTATGGGCAGACTTGGAGGACCAGCCTCCTCCTCCTTAAAGTAAACAGAACAAAAGTAGTCAATCAATTGTTGTTGCCTATCTTTCCTAGCCATCAACTCGTCATTTTTCTCCTCTTCAAAACCATGGCCATAGAGAGTGAAAAATATTCTTTTTTTATATTTCAAAGCCGACATGCCAAGTATTGCAAAATTTATATCTTCACGCACTAACATATCTGCATTAAACCGTGCCGACTCTATAAGTATGTGGCAATTTGGAATACAGCCATGGGAGGGTTGCAGTCCAGTTACCGTGGATGTGAAGAGAGGTTTCTCAAACTTCTGCATAAACCTATCAAGTTTGTATTGTTCAGCTAAATGTTTTGGAAAAAATGATTCACTAGCACCTGTGTCTATAATAAATGGTATATTGGAACCCATAATATCGAGGCTACCAAAAGCTAATGCACAAGCCCGCGGAATCGGTGAGGCACGAGTGCTCCTGACAAACAAAAACGGATTTTTTTTGTCAGTATCTATGAAACACCGATGACTGAATAATATATCTCTGCCGAGACAACCAAATCCCATATAAGGCATATCCTGATAGAGATAGACTGTCACATGTGGCCGAAATATAAACCCATTTTTGCACTTAAGTGAGCAAACTCCTACAGTCCCTTTCAGGTTAAGAAATGTTTGCTTAGGTCTAGGGCTAAGTTTCTTGAATTTATCTTTAAGGTGTAATTTTTCTATAAAGTGGATGGGAATTGTTGTAAATGGAGCGCCCGAGTCTATAAGTAATGTTATTTCAGTGCCGTTCACTGTAACGTCCAAATACAAGGAATCATCCGGTTCATCCCTCTGACCCCATCTAAGAAAAATTTTAACCATCGTTGTTTATGAAACGGATACCGGAACAACTAGGCCTATGCTATATTACAACACTTGGCAAACCTAGGACCAAACTGATTAAACAAACAACACGAAATAGACGCGATTATGCTATACCAAACTAGGTTGATCAGCGAGATTCTTGAAGCTCCGTGCAGACAGTACGGCTATCTCTGTTACTATGAAGCCCTTTAAATCTTTCATCAGTACTTCTCCTTCTTCTTCCCACGAAACTCCCTCAACGCAGTGTGCCAAATCAGAGCGCATATTACCCATAGATATCAATGATATTACCACCATAAAGTAATCTGATTACCACTACATTTTTGTTTAAAAGTCACTAGAAGGCTGCTAGATAGTAATTAAATTCCGAAATTATCTAAAATTCATGTTGTTAGATACATTTATTTGTCGCTAGATCAGATTGATCAGTTCAGTTGCTGGTCGGGAAGCTATGCCTTTGCAACTGCGCCTCCCTTTTGTCGTGTTTTCAGTTTTCTAATTTAACAGTAAAGTTTATTGTGTGCTATTTCTTCTTTCTTCTTGCTTGTTTTCCTTTCTTGCTTGTTGATCTTGGTTCTTGTTTCTACTTACGTCTTTATATTTGTTTGCGTTTTTTTCATGTATTGTTTCTTTGTTTTTCTCTTTTTCTCCTAAAAATATATATTGCCTTTTTTACCCTACCTATGCTTTGACTACTGAACATTAAACCTAGTATATGGGATTCATCTTCTATAAATGGTTGTTGGAATAGAGGTTCCCGTCTTCTTTCCTCTGTGTATGCAGGGCACCACATAATGAAATGCTTTATGGTCCAGGTCCTCTATTCCATCCCCACACATATCACATCCTGTGTTTCCTCCTGTAAATCTATTATATCATTTAATTGTAGGTTATTTGTTCTTGCTTTGTATAGGATAACAGACGCTGGTCTATTATCATAAATTAATTAGGGACCGCTTTCTAACTGAAAGATTACACTTGTCCTGAATTTATTTCAGAGATAAGAATAGCACTCCTTTCAATCAAGGATTTACACTTGTGCTTTGAAAGGTTATGTAGTAATTATATATGTGAACTGTTAGGTTTTACCTGCGTAGAGTTGTTCTGGATTTGGGAGCTGAACGTAATTATTGTCCTGTTGTTAATTCACTTTGGTGCTTATGCAGAAGTTAACTTGAATTTATTTGTTATTTACTTTAACAGACTTATTATCAGTAGGCTACTTCCCTGATTTCCTTGGGTTTCACTAGTACTTCCTTTCTCTCGCTTTTTGCATACATGCGTAGTGTCCGATGTTTCCAGAATACTTTTTATGATATACCTAATAGATATATTTGTACTACTTTCACTTTTGATCTTTATATACTTTCTCTCTGATAATACACTAAGTATATATACTTTCCACAGTTAGATCTTCTATAATTTTAAGGTATAATAACTTCACTTTCGATGTGTAGAATTGAAATGCTGGGTGTGAAGGGAATTTTTCTGTCCTGACAACTCCCCAGGCCCACTTAGGGTCAACTTTTCCTGGGGCCTGGCACGGGGCTCGAACCTCTGAAGGGAGTTTAACCCTCCTAAAAACCCACAGGTTTTGAGATGCCTTGGGTGGGGTTCGAACCCTGGTTAGTGACCATGACCATCATAGGTCAACCAGGCCCGCGCGCTAACCCACTGTAGGCCTACTACCACGGACGTACAAAAGTATAGTACCCTTAGTCCGATTTGTAAGAACCAGGTGATAGTCTCGTGGTGATTCACATGATGAGTTTATTGGACTTCCCATCAACGACTATTTTACACTATACCTGACGTCAACTCGGGTAGTACATTATTGGGGTTGCGGGATATTTTCGAGGGCATGAAATGCTGGGTAATATTGGGGTAGTATGGCGAGATAAAGGCAGAGAGGGCGCAATACACAATCACAGTCTTCACTACGGATGGCATCATGGCACTCTCTCCTTCATGTAAACAGTGTAAATTGGTAAATTGGATATTTGTGCCTATTATATTACCTTTCGGGAGTCCGGGTATAATAAAATATTCACAAAAGGTTAATTTACCTACTCACAGATTTCACAGACTACGGGGTGCCGAATTATCAGGAATCTTGAGGGATGGAGTATACTAGACTTTCAAACAGAGCGGTTGGCCGTTGACTGGAGAGATAATAATGAACTGCTGAGTTGTGGCTTGGGCAGAAACTTTTATAGGGTTGGTCAAAGGGGGGTGGTGAATTTTGGTACTACTGGATGTTGGGGGTATTCAGGGGTTTATTTGTTCTTTTGAACTTATGGGGTTGTGCAAGAGGTTTTTGGTATACTTCTCAGATGGTTCATGGTTTTGGGTAAGGTTCTTTACACATTTACTCTAACCAAAGTTAGAATTATGGTCTGGGGGGGGAGAGATATATTGTTAAGGGGAGGGACTACTTTATAGGGCGCAACCTAGGCCCGTGCTGGTAGGCATTTCCAGCATTAAACATAAATGGTCTTCTCTGGTCTAGCGGAAAAGCTATTATGAGTTTGGAACTGAGCTTAGGTATGATTGGGGGTATCGCTAATGATTAGGAGTATAGCATATTGGTAAGTAATGGGACTTTGCTCATCTTGGTATTTAAGACTCACCTGGTGTTTGGCAAGAATGGTTGGTGATCGCTAGGGTCGCGGTATTGCTACACGGGGGGAGGACGCGCATGTTGGGGGGGGGGGTCCCTTGGGGTAGGAGGGAAGGCCGCACCTTAAATAATGCGGCATTGAGTTTATTACTTTATTCGGGCTGTGACAAAAGTCTAGTTTGTCTTTGTAGATACTCTTACTTGGGGCTAATCAATTGACCTAGGTTTTACTGATGAGTGGAACTCAGGCTGGTTAGGAAAAATGGTTTGCTTAGGGTTCAAGGTCAGGGGGAAACAATCTATTTAAGGGGGCAACGGTCTTCGCCCTAGCCTCGCACCGTCCGTCCTGCTGGGTCGGGGTGAGAGGTTATATTTACATGTTAGGGGAGATATATACTTGGGGAAGTAGCAACTCTTTCTTCTATTTAGTTCTTATTCAGTAAAGAACCTATCAGGCTTCTAAAGCTGGTTTTGTAAGGTATGATTGAATGTTGAGGTTGAGTTGTGGAGAGGCTAGCTGGTGTATGTCACAGGTGTCTTTTTGTGCAATTTTAAAGTGATCTCTATTGACGGTCTGGGTCTCATTCAGCAATTGCTTCGATTGTGGATTTATTTGATATAGTTGGAAGATTCTTTTAGTGATTTTCTCTCGTCCTTACTAGTGGTATTGCTTGGGTGGAGAGTTTGAAAAGAGCATAGGGCTATTACTACATCTAGAGGGGAGGTTAGGGGTTAGCATAGTGGTGGTCAAACTTGGTGGATAAAGGTGGCATTCCTCTACGCTTGGAAAAGGGACAGTCGTGTGTGTTGGTGGTTTATGAAGGAAGAGGATACAGGGTGATCCAAAAGGTTAGGCGTGTGCGTACATGTATAGGTATAGCGATGGTGGAACTATAGTCCCGAGGTAGAAAACATAGGTATATTTATGGTATCATCGGTGAGGGATTGTACATGGGAAATAGCAATAATCATTGCACAGGGAGACACATATATACACAACTATAGCAATAATCATTGCACAGGGAGACACATATATACACAACTATAGTATAACAAAGAAATGAAGTATTGTTCCTATGTTTTAACATGATAAGGCATGTACAGACAGGTTTGTATAGTTACCTTACGTACTTAGAATATAAATAAAAGGGGATACAGGGTGAATTAGTCTTAATGTACAAGATCTCGGTATGTGTATTTGAGACATTTCTGCTGGGCGTGACTTATAATAGTGGGGCCGGAAATGTTGGTTTTCTGTGGAGCGTGGGCATACAAAGAAATGGAGATGATATGGGTATCTGAGACATTTCTGCTGGGCGGTATGGGAGGTATAAAAAACGGGGTTTCATGGTAACACAAATAATTGAGATGGTTCAGGTATATGTATGGAATCATCGGTGAGGGATTATACATGTGAAATAGCAGGTGTTTAAAAGGGAGTGGTTGCGCAGGTGATGGTCCCTTCGCTACTCAGGACTTCCGTGTCTTGGGATTTTTTGCTTTCTGGGGTATTCTAAAGATTCTGGAGGGTTGCCTACACCCTTATGATTTTAATATTTAAGATACAAACTATTAGAGGTCTCTATGTTAACCCGGGAACTGCGGGAAGACTTAAGAGTTCCCCCGGCGGACTGCGGGAAGACTCTTAAGAGTCAGAGAAAACAAAAATTGTTTAAACATCGAAAAAAAAAAAAAAAAAATTGGGGGGCCCTTGGGCCATGCAAAATATCAGTCCTCTACCTCCCCTCCTTCCCCACTTTCCTCACCTCCTTCAGTTATCACCTATTTTCCCTGTTATTCCCTTATTCTGAGGTATATTTTCGTGCTAACATTAGCGAGTTGCAAGCAGGGCATCGTCAACACTGATAGCAAGCGAGTGCAAGAGAGAGAGAGAGAGAGTATCGATCGACTGTGTCTCAGTGGCCTTGGGGGAAATTGGCGGGAAAGCAGGTTGCCTCACCCATACATTATATAACTCGCGGCCTGTATCTCCGATTTTGACCATCCAAACGCTGTTTTCACTCGTTTTATTGTTGTTTCAGGTTAATACCTTTATAATCAACCCATAATAGGCGCGTATGGATAAGTATTAATGCTATATATGGTAAAATTAATGTTTTAGTGATGGAAACAGCTCAAATACGTCAGCACAGGTGGACGTTTTCTCTGACTCTTAAGAGTCTTCCCGCAGTCCGCCGGGGGAACTCTTAAGAGTCTTCCCGCAGTTCCCGGGTTAATAGCACAGGTCCTTCTTAATCTGCATAAAAGACGTCATCGTGTTGAAGTGGTTAAAAATCGTCTAGTGGTAGCAGAGGTAGCACCAAGCTTATGTCTACTACTAAATACGACATAAGAGATAGACAAACCAAACTGAAATTATTACTGATTACGGATTACTGATTTTTACTATAGGATGTAAGGTATCTTAAAATAACCCCCTAGAAATACTTTCTCTAAAGTATCTATTTCTTTATCCTCCCCATTTCTTCAGCTAACCTAATCCCACAAGGACCCCAATGGAAATACGCCTAACGGCCTTATTGGGCTATCCTTAGTTGGAATTATGCAAGGCTGGTACATGTCATATTTATAACAAACTATGTGGTACCAACTCTGTAAATTGCTAACTGAATAAATATTATTATTATTATTATTAGAGACGACGCCACATCACCCAGGTTAAACAAATAGAAATCAAAATCTCCCCTCAAAATCGCTTGCCGGTAGGTCGGACGCCAGTGTTCTTGGAACCAACCATAATTAACCCTTCCAGCCTGGGTGTCATTTTAAAATGACACAAAAAAAAAAGGGCCGGAACCCGGGTGTCATTTTAAAATCCTTGTGCTTGAAAGCGTGCTTCAAAATTCGCGCGGCCAATTTTGGCATGGTAGGAGCGACCGCAGCGCCACCAAGCCTCAACTACTAGTGTTATCAGTTCATACGTGGCCACCATAGCGAGTAATACTGAAAAAAACAAATCCGACGTGTCCGATTCGTTGCAACCTCCCGCAGGCCCCAGTGCTACCCCACTCGCAACTTCAACGCCTGTTGCAACCGAGAAGAGAGCTCAACAAAAGAAAGTTAAGCGTTTGTTGAGTGATAGCGCTATACAGCGACAACTTTTTGATTGTGATGAAGAGAGCAGTGGCGAAAGCTTGGTGGACAAGGTACAATTTATAAGTGAAAGTGAAGACGATTTTGTGGGCTTTGGAGACGACGATAATGTCGATTTATTTGAGGGGGGAGACAGTAGTGATGATCCTGATGTGGAAGTGTTTCAGGAAGGTGCCATTGAGCTTCCCAGTGTGCTAGAACTTAGGCCTACCCCCTCGCCATCTTTGCTAGGTCAGCCTAGGCCTAGCCCTAGCTCAGGACCTTCCCCTTTGCCTGCCCGTACGCCCTTGAAAGTGGGCAAATATTTCTACAAACAATCATTGATCAAAAGTGCAGCTAAAACAGCATGCAGGGCAGCCGCAGAAAAGCATAGGGAAGCTGAAGATAGCGATAATGACGCCGACCCTGGCCTAGCAACCACCCGCATTCCATTGTCCCGATGCCTTGACACGGGACGCCGCGTGGGTCACCCACAGCCCTCGCCTTCATCTCTCGTTCAGGATGACCAAAGGGCCTCTTCAAGTGGTATTGGTGATGTGCCACAGGCCTCAACACACCGCAGAGCATTATTTGCTGCTGAAAAGCCCTCGGCTCGCCGCAAAAGGAGCCCAACTCCCGAGGCCTCGGCTCCCATTCTTGAAGCTCCCGCAGGATCCCGCGCCCCACACCGCCGACGCCCGGTCACTTCTTCACCAGAATTGTCTCCTGAAGAGGATGCTGACGACCCCAACATTGCCCCAGATGACCTGACGTCGCCTGAGGAGGAAGAGGAAGAGGAAGAGGATGTGCCGACAAAACGAGCGAGAGGGCGAGGTCGTGGACGTGGTCAGCCTGCCGACGCCGCTGCCCCTGGGCCTGGGCCTGGGCATGGGCGTGCAGGGCGTCCGCCTGGGCATCCACGTGGCCAAGGGCGTGTGCCAGGGCGTCCAGGGCGTGTGCCTGCTGCAGCACGACCTCGAGCATCAGCATCCGACCTGTTTGTGTGGACAGATGGAGCTGATTTTGAGCCAGATTGTCCTGCCTTTGACGAGGTACAGATGGGTTCTGGGGTGTCACCAGCATATCCCTGTGGCCCAGATGCTACCCCCAGTGAACTTTTCTGTGGCTTCTATGACAATGAAGTCATGGAATACCTCGTCAAAGAGACAAATCACCACCATGCTATCTGTGCCAACTTTCTTGGGAGGAAGACCAGTGCCAAGATGGTGGCATGGAGAGCTCTCACTGTGGCAGAACTACATGTGTTCTTGGCACTCACAATGCTGATGACTCATATAAGGAAGCACGTTCTGGCTGACTACTGGATCACTGGCGACATCATAACGACACCATCATTTGGCAAATACATGTCCAGGGACAGGTACTTCGACATCCTCTCCTATCTCCACCTGACAAACAACATGGCAGTCCACCTTCCCGACTCATTATGGAAGATCAGGAAGCTGTATGACATGATACGTCATCGGTTCACCACATACCTGATTCCTTTCCAGAAGATGTGCCTCGACGAGTCTCTGGTCCTGTTCCGTGGTAGGCTGCACTTCCGACAGTATATCCCGTCCAAGAGACACCGCTTCGGCATCAAGCTCTTCGTCCTCTGCGACTGCTTGACGGGGTATGTGCTGGACTTTATAGTCTACAGCGGCAAGGCTGGAGAAGTTGTGACTGACCCTCTCATTGGTTTTGGTGGCGCTGTAGTGAAGAAGATGATGGAGAGGCACTTCAATAATAACCACATCCTCTACACAGATAAGTATTACACGTCGCCTCTCCTGACCAAGTACCTCCATGACCGCAAGACCGGAACTGTCGGCACAGTCAAGGGCAAAAGGAAGGGCATGCCAGGCTACCCAACCAAGACGAAGAAGGCGGACATCTTCCACAAGAAGAGTGGCCCCATCCTCTCCATCCACTGGTATGACCAGCGCAAGGTCAACCTCCTCACCACATGCCACAAGGCCCAGATGGTCGCCACAGGGAAGGTGGACTGAACAACCAAGAACCCCGTCCAAAAACCAGCTGCTGTCCTGGATTATAACATCAATATGCGCCTCGTCGACAAGTCCGACATGCAGATGGGCTTCATCGACTGCCTGCGAACATCTTGCAGGTGGTACAAGAAGTTTATCCTGCATACGGTAGATATGTCGGTCCTCAATGCCTACAACATCTACCGTCTCAGGACTCCAGGAGCCAAGAAGTACAAGTCCCTGCGGAAGTTCCACAAGCAGGTGCTACTTGAGCTCCTGGCTAAACATGTGGGTACACCAGGCAGGCCAATACAAGGACCAGGCCAGCTTGACAGAACGGGGTGTGCTGAATTCTTCAGGAAGCACCAGCTCAACGCCCTTCCTTTCAAAGCACCAGGTAGTAACGCTAGGAGTCAGAAGAGATGCCATGTGTGCAGCCACACAACTCGCAGACCCCGCAAACCCACAAAAACCACTTGGGAATGCCTCGAGTGTCAAGTTGGACTATATGCTGGCACCTGCTTCAACGACTTCCACACTCTAACAAACTTTTGAAGTGGAAGTGACAACAGTGAAAGTGACACTCAAATGTAGGCTAAGAATAATAATATAACTAAGTATAAGTGAAAAGGACACATAAGTAATAATAAGTGCCTTCAATAACAATATGAACAAGTGAAAGTGACACTAAAATATATATTTCTAACAATAAATAAGTGAAAATGACACTCAATAAGCCTAGGCCAGTCAAAGTGACAGTATAATAATAATAAAACTAAGCATAAGTGAAAGAGACACACACAAGTAATAATAAGTGCCTTCATAACAATATGAATAAGTGACAGTGACTAAAATGCCCCAGAACGAGAAGCCCACCACAGAAGCCATGAACGAACACCACACAGAAACACCAAAGGAAAGGTCCACAGAACGAAAGGACCAGCTGACCGAGCCAGCCATTTCAGACAGCCCAAGCCCGCAGGGCTAAACAGCTCCAGGACACACCCATTTACCTTTTCTAAAACTGACCATTTTCCACACCTCACGTACACTAACCCCCTCGTGTCCTACACTCCTAACTACAAAGATGATGAACAGGAATATACATTCATATTAAAAACACCCATGCCTGTCCCGACGTTGAGCCAATGCCAACACATCAGACAGCCATAATTATATCTATGTATGTTCTTGCATCCGAGAAGTAGAGGTTATATATCTTAGAAGTTAAAACACCCACGCTGTCCCTAGACCTCGTATATCATTTTCCATGACGAGTATAGATATATGTAACCCGTGCCCAGTCGCCCCTTGCACTGTTCCTCTAGTAACTAAGTATTAATATTAACATTCCCTAACATCTTGTCTTGCCAGACTAAGCTTCTGAAGACCCATCGCCCCATAAATCTATGTATGCAATCCTTAGGTTAAGTATTTTTATCCGCCATTGTGTTCACCTTTTTCCATTTACTTTCCACAATTGTCATAAGTCTTCCCCTTGCCTCCTTTGTATCCACAGCCCACACTACGCCAATTTATTTCGTGTCTTACACCTCTTACCCCAACCAGAGATTGTATAAGATAACCTGGTTACCAGTATCTGTCATAAGTACCCCGAAACAATAACTAAGTACCCCTACGAACTGCCGCTGTGGGTGGTATTTTATATTTAATAGAAAACGCAGTTCCCAGGGCCAACTAATAGTATCCATAACCCTCTGACTGATCACATAACTCTATCTTTTCCAGACTCATATACCACCCCATAGTTGCATTCCCCGGTAGCATTTGGCTAACGTATTCTACTGCCTTTTCAAACTTCCATATCAATTGTAGCCTAATGCCACCCCCACGCCCAGGGACCTTAGGGGCAAAATTTCCCTGTAGCCCTTGAACTCCCCCCCCCCTCTCATTAAGACACCCGCGCTTCTCGACTCTTGTCCGACCTAGCCTCTCTCTCATACCTCTTGAAGATCCTTGAATTGTCCGTTACTAACGCTCTCCAACCTTTTATATATATACTCCTATCCAGCCTACCTTCACTTAGTAGGCCAGAACAACATTAGAACTTTACTAGCCCCTTGCATGCCATCTATTCTCTTACAACACATTCACAACCCTGCACCCAATGGTCGTCGGTGCGAAGCTAGCCGCCCCGCCAGTAACTAACTTCTATTGCCATACTTCCAGATAAATGTGGCAGAGTTAGCAACCCAGTCTCCACCATATCCAGAAAACCCTACAATTAACCTCTCCGCAGCGCACAGGGGGTTTTCTACAGGGTAAGACTGTGCGCACCTATGATGATTTTGGGACCTATTGCCAATTTCGATAAAAAGTACATCATCGTGTAGGGAATGTTTGCGTGCATCGGCCCATATATATTTGACCCCCCAAAAAATGTCTGGGGGGGGTAGGGGAACGGTCCGTAGTTGAAAAATGTGGAGCGAATGGCACCGCGCGGCTAGATTGTCATCGAGCGGCGAGATTTCCCTGCCGAATATTTACGCGCGCAGGGGATAGAAGGAGAGGGAGGAGGGGGTGGGTTATCGCGTATTATCACGTATATCTCCTTTTTCGAGCCCTTTTAGGCTATTTAGAGTATGTATACGTGTGTAGGGCACCCATATAACAATGAATATGCCTCATAGTGACCAAAAATTGCAATATATAAGGGAATTATAAGAGAATATTTAGGCGGGAATGAAGATGTGTTGGAGGTTTGGCGGCAATTTATGAGCTGAGAGTGTGGTTTACGCCATACATATCACGTATATCTTGTACGTAGAGCACTGTCACGCTATAATACAGACTTGTACGTATGTATACGTGCCATATATCAAAATATATACCGCATATAAACCAATTCATGCGATATTTACGCACATTATCAATGAGTTTCTATGCGTGAACCAAGGTGTGAGTGAGTTGTGGTGGGAATGAAAGGGGGAGAGGGTGTGTTACGCCATAAATATCACGTCAATCTTGTATTTAGAGCACTCTCATGCTATAATAAAGACGTGTACATATGTAGGCGTCCCATATAACAAGGAATATACCGCATATAGCCCAATTGATGCGATATTTACGCAAATTGTGAATGTGTTTCTAGCAGACGGAAGCCTGAAAGGGGGGGTTGGGGGTGGGTGGGTGGGTGGGAGGGAGGCATGCAGGGGTGCAGTGAGTGAGTGAGTCGTGGAGAGATGGAAGTCAGGCAGATCTCTAGATAGATAACCAGCTTAGTGATAATTGTGGAGGCGCCCCAGGCGTATTGATGTTTGGTATTTTGACCCTTATGTCTACCAGATGGCTGGTGTTCGTTGCCATCAACAGGTCTACAATAACATGAGTCAGGAATGGAGAGAGAGAGAGAGAGAGAAACTGAGACATGCGTATGTCGTACGTATAAATGGACTTCAGAATTGCATTTTTATGCAAGCAGACATTGCATTTTAGACACATGTGAAGTACCACAGAAACATGTAGGCCATTGACTGTAAATAAAGTACTATATTTATAGACCACCAGCGACGGTGCTGAGTCAACACAGGCAGATTGCCTGTTGTGATAGAGGGCTAAATATAGACTGGTGTCTCCTTACACCTGCGAAAGGGTAGATTGCCACCAGAGAAACGTTTACTTATTTATTTCGAAGTAATATGCAATCTAAATGTATATTCGAGACCTACTGCAATTATTTGTATGACAGTCATGACTATGTATAATCCAATATACGCGCGTAGGCGAGACATAAGAAAGCTGGTTGAGCAATTTTCGACACCCACACAGTTATTATTCATTTTTATTTACAATATTATACAATACAAATGTATTTGTGAAGAGTATTTTATCCATTATTGTATTTATACCAATTTTGTTCCCAGACAGAGCTGCTGTAGCTGGAGAATCAAGGAGCGGCAAGGGTCACCTCGTGACCGCCTGACCGTGTGAAAATGAGTGGAGTCACACTGAGAGGGGCAATTTTGCTGAGTGTTTGGGCAATTTTTGACAGAATAAAGTTATATAATTACTAATTCTTGACAGAGACAAACTATTATAAACCTTGGCATGATATAATTGATAATCCCATCAATTTACAAACGTAAATTGGTGGGATAATTCATTTTTTTTTGTATATTGTCATTTCGATTGTAGACACGAAGTTTTGAGTGATATTTGGTATGAGCTCCTGTGGCATGGTTGGTAAGGTCGCGGACTGGAAAACTCAAAGTGTCGTAGGGTAGTGGGATCGAATCCAGGAGGGGGTTATGGGGAAGGTTTTATATTGTCTAGAAACATTTTTATAAATTTTTTTTTTTACAAGATCATGCCATTGTATTCAAACAATATGAAATATTCATAGAATATATCATATTGTAAGAATACAATGACATGACCTTGTTTTCTTTTTTCTTTTTTTATTGTTTTATTTTATTATCATAGTAGGTTTGACATGATTTATTGAAACATATTTATTTTTGTACAATTCATTTGAGGTAAGAAAATAATTATATACACATTACTTAGGCTAATAACAAACATATATATTGATATACTAAAAAAATAAGGCATATTACATGTAAATCTTTGAAACTTATAAACTAAATAATGAAACATACAATTATATAATGTAAAAGCTATATCACAGGGACATCTTTGGAACTTATACATTATATAATATATATGTTACATTATGAGGTAGCGTGATCAATTAGGTCAGGTCAGGTAAGGTAGGGCGCGAGTCCAGGGCAGGGCAGGGCAGGAGGCGAGTCCAGGGCAGGGCACGGGGCGAGTCCAGGGCAGGGCAGGGCAGGGGCCGACACTCAGTAGTTCTTGAAGGTGTGGTAGTCCCTGAAGCAGTCACCCAGGCAGAGTGCAACTTTGCACTCGGCGCACATTGAGGTGACTCTTTTGGTTACATGGGGTTTCCTCACACTGGAGCTGCAGACGGTGCACTGCACCTGCCTGTGACGAGTGCCAATCAGCTCGGTGTTGGTTGTGTAGTGTCTTTCGACACCCAGCTGGATGCGGTCAGGAACGTGATCCCCACGCCATGCCGTACGTCTGTGAGTGGTGGTGCCATACTTCTCCAGGAGTTGGTAGGAGACGTTGTACACGAACTCCCGGAATTTCAGCTTCTGGTTTGGGGCCATATCCTTCTTCACCAACCACAAGTTGTAGGCGTTCAGCATCGTTATGTCAACTAGGTGGAGGAAGAGCTTGTGATACCACTTCACAGTCTTCCTCAGACACTCAACGCCTGACAGCTGACAGTCAGACTTGTCCACCAGGCGCATGTTTTTGGTGTAGTCTACTACCATGTCGGGCTTGTAGATTGTCTTCCTGGTTCGGTAGTGGATTTTGCCAGAATCCACCTGGGCACCTGTGTGGACGGTGGAAAGCAGGTGGACGTCTCGCTTATCCTTCCACTTCAGGGCTATCAGTTTCCCACACTTCTCGAGCTGCTTGTATTTCTGCCCCTTTCGTCGCCTTCTTCGCACATGCCTCTCGCGGTGTTCCTGGGCCAGGTCGTCTTCTGAAGGTGTGTCACTGGAGGAGGCATCTGTGAGAGGAATGACATCACCTGTGAACTTTGGCATAAACTTTCTTGTCTTTCTGACAGTCCCACATGACCCCGTTTGGTTGTCATAAAGAAACTGGCAGAGAGCAGGAGAAGTATACCAGTTGTCAGTGTAGATGATGTGGCCTTTGCCCAGGTAAGGTGCCAACATTTTCCTGACGATGGCACCTGACATGCCCATGGGGTCATTGGCAGCAGCTTTCGGTACGTCAATGTCAGTTCCTGTATACACGATCATGTCAAGCACTATTCCAGTTTCACAGTCGCACAACACGAAGAGCTTGATTCCGAACCTATGCCTCTTCAAGGGGATATACTGCTTGAAAACAAGACGTCCTTTGAAGAGCACGAGCGACTCATCAATCACCAAATTGAGGAAGGGGTAAAAGTATTTCCTATACCTCTCCAACAACATGGTGAACACATCCCGAACTTTCCATATCCTGTCAATCCTGTTAGGATTTTCGTTGTCTGCAAAGTGCATAAATCTTAGCAGCAACAAAAATCTGTCACGAGTCATGAACTTATTGAAAGTTGGGGTGGCGATGAGAGGGTCGTGCTTCCAATAGTGTTGCAACACATGCTTCTTGATCAGAGGCATGAGGAACAACAAGGCAAAGAACGTCAGAAATTCTTCCACAGTCGTATCCACCCAGCCTCGTATTCTCGCTTTTGGAGAAAGGACGTCCAATCTGCCAAACACCCACCTGTAGTAGGCGTTTGTTTGGGCAACGATGTACGTCATTACCTCCATGTCGAAAAAAGCGAGGAAGAAGTCGCTTTCGTTCGCTTGATCATCACAGGGCCAGTCGTCAGTTGTTCCTGACGTCCCAGGATTGAACTGGGGCACGTCAGGTACAAAATTGACCCCGTCAGACCAATCGAACGAAGGCATGCCAGGGATCGGAATGTCGTCTGCGTCTGCTTCTGCGTCTGAAATATCGCTTCCATGGTCGCGATACAGCACTTCATCATCATTACCCTCCTCTTCACTTGACAGACGATGCCCTTCCTCGTTTTCGTCACCGACGTCGGACTCACTCCCACTGTCCACTCCCAAATCCCCCCACCCTTGGTCCCGTGCTAGGGCTTCGTCGTCGAAACCCGGGCTGCCAATGTCCTGCGAATCACCATCAAACAGCAGGGCGGCATACTTAGATGGTGTAAGAGTTTTCCGGGTCACTTTGGCACGTGCGGGAGTCTTATGGACAGGGACAGCAGAGGTGGTGGCAGGGGCGGCGGCAGGGGCGGCGGCGGCAGGGGCGGCGGCGGCAGGGGCAGCAGTGGTGCGTGGCCTTGATGGCAAGATGATGGTGGTGCCTGTCGCCCTTCTCTCTGTTCCTTGGGCAGGGGCGGCATGGGCGGCAGGGGCAACAGGGGCAGCAGGGCCGGCAGGGACACCAGGGCCAGCAGTCGCTTTCCCAGTCGCTTTCCCCTTCCCCTTCCCTGTTCCTTGGGCAGGGGCGGCAGGGGCGGCAGGGGCGGCAGGGGCAGCAGGGCAGGCAGGGACACCAGGGCCAGCAGTCGCTTTCCCAGTCGCTTTCCCTCTCCCTTTCCCCTTCCCCTTCCCTGTTCCTTGGGCAGGGGCGGCAGGGGCGGCAGGGGCAGCAGGGGCGGCAGGGGCAGCCGGGCCAGGGGCGGCTGGTGGTGTTGGTGGTGGTAGGGGCACTGTGGCTGGCGTACGGGTTCTTTTCCCTACGCCCGTGCCTTTCATTTTTCCTGCCCCCGCAGGTAATGCAGCCCTAGGGCGGCCTCCTGCGTCGCTGGTACCGGTGGCAGGGGTGGCAGGGGTGGCAGTGGTGGCAGTGGTGGTGGTAGTGGTTGTTGCAGTGGCCTGGGTCGTGGTGGCAGTGTCCCGAAAGACCAATGACCTCTGTGCCATTGCCCTGCTTGCACGTGTTTTACGTGCTTTTGGTGCTGGTGATTCGTCCTCTGAGCTGTAGGGCGTGTCGTACTGGTAGCTAGGGTCTTTGGCAGCCACCCTCTGCCTTCCACGGCGGCTAACACCACCAGAAGGAGGGCTGGTTGTGTCATCAGGGAGCGAGCGTGAGGGACGTGTAGGCTCCATGACTAGTGCGTGGTTACTGGCGCGGTGGTGCTTGCACGAGTGCGGGGCGAGCGTTTGGCGGGGTGGTATCGAGAGTTGACATGTAGTACTATACCCACACCAATTTTCAGCCGCCTGGCTATAAACGCGCGGTTTTGGTACGTGTTCAAAGT
This sequence comes from Paralithodes platypus, assembly GCA_032716605.1. Classification (NCBI taxonomy): domain Eukaryota; kingdom Metazoa; phylum Arthropoda; class Malacostraca; order Decapoda; family Lithodidae; genus Paralithodes; species Paralithodes platypus. Next base: position 1,037,884 of record CM064518.1, read on the forward strand.
CTCTGCTCTTAAGAGTCTCCCCGCAGTGCGCCGGGGGAACTCTTAAGAGTCTCCCCGCAGCTCCCGGGTTAACAACCAGCCGAGTAAAACCAGCTAGCTAAGGCACCTTCGGTTTTGGTATTAAAGACACTCACATCTGTCTCATACACAGAGGGTTATTACAAACACTGGTGATATGGCAAGCCCCTAGCCACAGCCGCCGGACGACTATATCAGAGAGAGGGCGCCCAGCTCCCCCTTTTTGCCCACCCGAGGAGGGAGACCCCCACCCCCGCGGAGGTATACCTGGCCCCTGTTTTGACTTTCGAGTCATTGCCAGGTAGCACAGGAATTCTTCCTATCAATGAACTAACCATGAATGACTAACACCTTTACTAACCTCTATTAACTCACAATAAACCATTTACCTTTCTTGCATGCTCTGATCACTAAATTAGCACCTCAGCTATACCATAGAATGAAGATTGAACAATCTAGAGAGACGCTCCTATCACAGCTGTCCCCATCCTCCTCGCAAAGTAGATCCAGTCTCTCTCCCCTAAATACGTCCAGTATAGCCAAAATAGTACCTCTTACTAAGGCTCAGTTATATGAAAATATAAAGGCTTCCTATCGCCCTGTGCCACAACAGTAAATACCATCTTACCTAGTCCCCATATCTATTGAGAGCTCAATTAAGTCCATAAGACTCGAGATCCCTACTGTCTACAGGGTCCAGAACCGAGCCTATAAATCTAACTCCCGCCCCCAGTCAAATCAGTTGAAAGCTAGACACCAACCAGGGGTCACTACCCTGCAGTTAATTTCTAGCTCTGCCCTTGTGTTGTTCCGGAGTGAGATCCCAGAACCGGCAGACTCCGTGGCAGATTTGGATAGAAGGACCTGCCCACGTATTGAAGAACTTCACACATATGGCCCCCCTGGACGGCCGCGGAACCAGTCGTTAGCCCCCAACATCATGGACGCAAGATAACCAGGACCAGACCCATCAGATACTACCCAAGATTCCCTTTAGCAGTACTACATATTACTGTGCTGTTTTAGATTCACTAATTAATATTTCTACGAAGTGGCTAAGACCTTGCCCAGTGTAATTCATACTTAACCATTCCATTTGGGACGTACTAAGCGATCAGTGCTCTTTAATTAACAGGCGACCTTGACTCTCGTAATTACCTTATTCAGATATTAAAACTAGTGATATCTAACGTTCGCCCACTGATTTGCGTTCTATGTATTTCTGAAACAAGGATATAAAACTTAGATCAGTACCCCCTGAGGTTACTAGAATTCCCGTGCTCTAAAAATGCGTGTCTAATCTAGTCTGTGAACTACTACTTGTGCACCAGAGCTACCAGTAATAAATCTAACAGTGAATATGAATCTATAAGTAACATTGATGGTCTTCGGTATATAAACCTGTGAAATCAAAGCCAGTGATCAGAAGATTAATACCTGAACGTTGGAAGTGGGAGACTAGGCTCCATCCAGATCCACTTATGCTAGTGTTGTTCAATTCTATTATATTGTCTTACACAAGTATTCTGCAGTGGTATATCAATAAACGTGATCATGTAACTTGCTACCATGTGTTTCTTTGTGTTCTCTATTCCTCATATCTTGTATTGTGCATGCAGCCTTATATACCCAGTCAATTTAGAACTCACATTACCCAAGTTAAACCTGTAGAAAAACAGGGCATAACAGTGACACTATATATATTATTAGCTTACCTAACAATACATAAAAGGGGAAATGATACCCATGATCAAAGTCCAGTGAAAGTGACACTAATAATCATAATAATAATAATAAAACGAAGTAATAAGTGACAGAGACACAAATAAGTTCATATAAATAACTTTATTGAGTGAAAATAACATAATAACTATAATAAATGACAGAATAACCAATAAAACACTATCAAATCGCTTCCCGGCATAATTGCGGGTGGAGCAACGAGTGCAACTGGGCGTCGTAGCCGCTCATTGCCAGGCACTCCAACATGACTCGGGACCCAACAGAAAGACAGGGACTTCAATTTAGTAGCGATGCGGAACAACCATTCTTGAATCTCCAGCACTAAGGGGTTAACAGCGGGAAGAGACTGAATACTCTGAAGAGCACTAAGGGAGTCACTAAAAATTACAAAGGTATGCAGGTGTGAACAAAAAATAGTACGTAGGGCAAATAAAATAGCAAATAACTCAGCCGTAAAGACACTAGCACATGATTGGATGTGACGTTGGAAGGTCCGGTCCGGGAACACAACCGCAAACCCTGTACCGGCGGAGGTCTTGGAACCATCAGTGTACACTGGAACGGCTGAAGAGTGGCGTAGCATATGTTCCGCAAACTGAGCATAAAGCAACTGTGGGGTTGAAGAGGCCTTAGAGGGGGGGAAGGCAGCTGTACAAACGGTAGGGCGAGGGAGTAGCCATTGGGGGAACTCTGACTGTCGGAGGGGTAGCACCGATGGAATGGGAAAAGAGAAGGAGGCTAGTAAAGCAGAGACCCGACCGGGGAACGAAGTAGAAGACACTGATAGGGCTAAACCGGAAGCCGTGGGAGGAAACCAGCCGAACTGTGTTGCAGAAGGCGAAGATGACATCGAAGGGTCAGTTTATCCCGCCTGGATGATAGCGGTGGGACACCTGATTCAGCATAAAGGCTAATAACCGGAGTAGAGCAAAAAGCCCCTAGCGACAAGCGCAGACTGTGATGGTGAAGGGAGTCTAGGCGCTTAAGGTTTGTACGTGCAACGGAGGCATATACCTGACAGCCATAATCGATCTTGGAGAGAATAAGCGTTGTATGGAGGCGCAGAAGAGTCGTCCGGTCCGCACCCCAAGACAAGTGGCTAAGGGTTTGTAAGAGTTGAAGCCGTCGGGTGGTGGAGGTCAGTAACGAAGTAATGTGCGGGTACCATGTCAACCGAGTATCGAAAATGAGACCTAAGAATGGAGCTGAGGACCTGTAAGGCAGAGGGCGGTTATACAACGTAAGAACAGGATGCGGGAATGTATGGCGTTTTGTGAAGATGACGGCACAAGATTTCGAGGGCGAAAACCGAAAACCATGGACCGTAGCCCACTGCGCAGCTGCATCAATGGCCTTCTGCATGAGATTTTGTAGGGCAGCGATATCCAAACCCACAGCGTAAATAGCGAAGTCGTCCACATACAAAGAAGCACGGACACCAAGAGGGAGAGAAGAAATAATACCATTAATAGCTAGGATAAAAAGGATGGTACTAAGAACACAACCCTGTGGGACACCGTCGTGTTGGGGGTATGTTCGTGAGAATGTATTCTGAAGCTTGACTCGGAAAGTACGATCACGGAGAAAGTTCTTCAAGAATACCGCCATGTTGCCAAACACACCAGAACGTAAAAGGGTATGAAGGATGTTGTATTTCCAGGCAGTATCATACGCTTTTTCAAGATCGAAGAATACAGCTAAAACCGACTTAGTGTCCGAAAAGGCATCGCGGATAGAAGTCGCCAATCTCAATAATGGGTCCAAAGTACTACGGCCCTTGCGAAAGCCATATTGAAAAGGTGACAGGATGCCTCTTGATTCCAGGAGCCACATTAAGCGGGAGTGAACCATGCGTTCTAATAATTTGCCTACACAACTGACCAGGGCAATGGGACGGTAATATGCTGGTGCATGGCCCGACTTACCCGGCTTAAGGAATGGGAGAAGGATGGCATGTCTCCACTCAGCCAGAAAAAAGCCTGTGGACCACAGACGGTTGTAGATGGATAAGAGAAAGCCAAGCGCAGGTGGAGATAAGTGCTTCAGCATCAAGTAATGGACACCGTCAGGGCCTTCACATGTATCCTTACAGGCTCCCAGGCTAGACTCAAGCTCAGCCCGGGAGAAGGGGGCATTGAAAAACTGATCAGATGATAAGGCGAAGTCAAGTCGCTTAAGTTCAGAACGGCGTTTATGCATCTGGAAGGAGGGCGGGAGATGGGAGCCAGTGCTAACATCACTGAAATGTTGTCCCAACATATTGGCCACCAGAGACGGATCGCCCACAATGCCAGTGTTGGTATGGAGGACTGGGGCCGGCGTAGGCGCATGTTTCCCTGCAATCTTCCTGACGCGAGCCCAGACTTGCGGAACAGGCGTATCTGCGTTGATAGTAGAGGCATACGACATCCAGCTAGATTTTTTTGCAGAGCGGATTGTACGACGGAAGACGGCATTAGCCTGTTTGAAAAGAGTATACGCATCCCGCTCATATGGAGAGCCTTTTTTTCCGACGGAAACTCTTCCACTTGGCTCTTTTATTGCGTAAAGCCGAAGTGCACTGAGCAGTCCACCACGGTACACACTTAGAAGACATACTCCGAGTGGTGCGTGGAATACAAGTATAGGCAGCATGGAGCACAAACATCAGGAAACTGGTAAGCATGGCATCAGGGTCCGGGAAAGCAGGGGTCGGATTAGGCGGAACGGCGAGATCAGCGAAAGATGACCAGTCGGCACGATCGAAACACCAACGGGGAGGGCGCGGCACTGGGGAGTAAGACGTAGGGGAGAGGACAATCGGGAAGTGGTCAGTCGCACAGTAATCATTAAAGACCTTCCAAGTAAAATCCAAGGATAGTGTAGGGGAATACAGAGACAAGTCAATACATGAGAAGGTACGGGTGCTGCTATCAAAATGCGTAGAAGAACCAGTGTTTAAAAGAAATAAATCGTGTGTACGAATCAGAGCCTCAAGGGAACGACCTCGTGTATTAACGGTAGAGTCACCCCACAGGGAATGCCTGCAATTAAAATCCCCTAAAAGGAGGAAAGGTGGAGGTAATAGAGAAAGGATCCTGTTTAATTCTGGAACATCGATCGGGATCGAGGGGGAAAGGTATATGGAAACTACTGTAAGCCAGCGTGAAAGGAACACTCTGGCAAGCGTGCATTTAAGAGAGGTACGGATAGTTAACGGAGACACTGGGACATCATGATGTACGAGGAGGCAAGTAGCATACTGGGATTGGGGAGAACTTATATAGGAGTAAAAAGGTATTGGGGAGGGGGCATTAGATAAACGCGATTCTTGTAAACTAATAACAAGTGGGCTAAACCTAGAGATAAGGTAACGAAGATCAACACGATGTGCTTCAAAACTACGAATGTTCCATTGTAAAATGGACATTAAAAAGACAAAAAAGAATAAAAAGAAGACGTGTACAAGAGGGAAGAAAAGACGTACACTATATACAACATATTTACAAAATACAGTTAACACCGTGGGTGGAAAATATAGCCAAGAGAGGCTAACGATGGGAAATAATAGCAGGAATTGGAGAAGACGTTGAAGGGGAAGACTGGAAACCGGGGGGCATAGGGAGGTCTACCAGAGAAAGAGGAGAGGAAGGAGGAGGGCCGGAAGAGGTAGGAAGGACGGACGGCGGGTGGGAAGAGAAGGAGGGGATAAGGGCAGGAGAAGGAAGAGGGGGAGGGTCAGAAGGAGGAAGAGGAGGAGGGCCCAGAGGAAGGCCAGAAGGGGGAGTGGAAAAAGAGGACAAGGCAGGAGAGGGGTAGGGGGGAGAGAAGAGGGGGTAGGATGAACTTCGGCATGAACAGTTGAAGGTGGTGGGTGGGAAGAACGGATAAATTCATCAATCTTAGGTAGGGTTTCGTAGGAGAAAAAATCTAGGGATGCAGTGACGGGAGGAGGAGGAGACTGGACGGAGAGAGGAGAAAGGGAAACAGAAGGAGAAGGAGGCGACTTCTTCTTCTTCTCACAGGGACTTGAGCTCCGCACATCACGGAGACCACCCTTACGTTTAAAAGAGGAAGCGGGCGAGGAAGAACGGAGCACAGGAGCCCGTTTGGTAGAGGAGAAGGGAAGTTTAGAGCGAGTAGGAGATTTGGGGCGACTAGAAGAGGAAGATGACGGAGAACGGGGGGGAGGCTTGGAACGGTGAGAGCGTTGAGGGAGACAAGAGGAGGAACAAGGAAGAGAGCAAGATGAAGGGGCAGAAGTAGGAGAAGGACTGAGAACAGAGAAAGTGTTAGACAGAATAGGAAGAGACGGAAGGACGAACGGAGGAGACAGAAGAGGAGGAAGGAGAAAATCCGGGAGAAGCACCGGTAGAAGGAAGGGAGGCAGATGACGAAACTGGTGCGACCGGGGGGACGGAGGGAGCGGAGGCGGTGGAAGGAACCGAGGAACCAGAAAAAGGGGGGGGGCGTGGTAGAGGGAGGCGAAGAAGAGGAGGGAGGAGACAGAGTCTTGGAAAATGACTGAGGGGTGAAGCCCAAGCGACGAGCCTCTTGGCGGGTTGCGGTGAGCGTAAGGCCGTGTCTCGCTTTGAGGACAGCAACCTCAGACTCGAACAGATGAACGGGGCAAATCTTAGAGTCGGCCGAATGAGACCCGCGGCAATTAAGGCAGAACTGGGACGTTGACTGACATTCACCAACGGCATGTCCGGACTGCGCACAGCGCGGGCAGAGTGGGCTCTCAGCGGCTGTACGGCAGAACTTCGCCGGGTGGCCGAAACGCCAGCAGCTGCGACACTGGAGTGGACGGGGAAGAGACGCAGTCACGGGGAGGCGAGTACCACCGACAATAACATGGGCAGGAAGGGAAAGTCCATCAAAAGAGATCTTGGCAATGTTAGCGGGATGGCGGCGAAGGTCGCGAGGAGGGATAGTGTAGCATACCACACTAACCACCTTGTGGTCTTGAGCGACAACGATGTCCTTGACGAGGTCGGCGCAATCCGCGAATGGACGACCCCCGAGACGGATGGAAGCGGGGATCAGGACAGTCCCTGTACAGGAGTTGAGTCGTTAATCTTTTTGAGCCGGGATGGGGGTGCCAGAACAATCGACGAAAGAGGACATAGCAGTAGCCTGAAGTTCGTTTTGGACGGTAACAAGACGGGAGGCATCATGGCGGGAGTGGAAGGTGACGTCCTTTCCCACCTGTTGAAGGAGACGCAGGTGGAAGAGGAGGTCATCACCGGCTAGAGGCGCAGAAGCAGGGATGGAGAAAAACTTAGTAAAGGAAGGAGGTGCAAAGAGAGAGGACATAGGGAGGACCGAGGAGCGAGGACGAGAAGAGGACGAAACTGGAGAAGAAGAGGAAAGAGAACGAGGGAGGGAGGGCAGAAAAGGGTCGAGGGTGACATGACTAGAGGGAGAAGAGGGAGAAGAGGAAGACGCAGAAATAACTACAGGAGAGGAGATGAAATCCTGGGTAGTGGAGGGTGGAGAAAGACGTGACGAAGACGGAAGGGTAGTAGAAGGATCCGGAACGGTAATGGACGAGAGGGACGAGCGACGACCGAGGGATATTTCAGCGGGCCGGTCGAGAGCACCCAAAACCATCCCCGACTCACCGTGCTCCTGCGGTGAACCGGACTGACAGCCAGACAACAGACCCCCAAGTGGCAGGCTGCATGCCACAAGGGGCTCACTCACCGGAACCACTAAAGCAGAAGCCATAAACAGGGAAGAACAGGGAAAAAAGCATAAGTCGTCACCATAGCAAGAGAAAAGGGGGTAAAGCATGGAAGAAGATACTGCGGTTACCAGGTGCCCCTGGCAACGAAAGGGAGAAAGACCTCCGCAGGGCCACGAAACCCAGAATGCGGCCAATTGAGATGGGACAGGTCTCGGCTTTGAGCTAGGGACCTTGTACAACCCGGGCATTTGTCCTGCAGCTTTGTCCCACGGAGAACGAGGCCGGCGTAGTCACCTGACACACTCACTGGGAAGAGAGAAGAGAGTCAGAAACCCCAAAGCAACCCTATAGTGCCTATCCTCCAGCAACGAGCCTTGCGAGCCCTGGCCGGCAGCACCTGTCGCCAGGTGGACTCTGCCAACTCAGCAGTGATCAGAGACACCAAGGCGAAGCCCTAAGGAAACTAGAACCTCCGAAGCAGTTAAAGAGAAAGGAAGGAAGCAAACAGGGAAGTCAACCGGAAGGGAAAGGAGGGACGGGACCACAAAAGTTCAAGGGTGGGAGACCGGCCTCTGATGGCAGCCCCAGGAAAAAGCGGAAGAGGGAAAAACGAAAACTAGAAAGGAGGAGAAAGAAAAGGACATGACAAAATTAGTTGTAGGCGATAGGGAGAGCGGTCAAGAACCGTGGCCGCTCCACCTACAAGCCCGGAAGCCCCCAAACGGCGGCAACGAGTCATGTGGCAAGGGGGAGATTTTACATATGGAAGTATGCAGTATATAGTATGATTGACTTACGAGAGTAGTTTGCCATTCAGTAGTTAATTCATCTTATTAGTAAATTGTTTAATAAGAAACTATTTTCACCTAAACTCTCTTGGTCTTAAAAATGTATGTATGTATGTATGCATGTATGTATAATACTCCCCCCTGATACTACTCTCCTGGATGCGGTTGGGGGGCTTCAGGGTCGGCGACTGGAGCTTGATGGGGGATGGTTGTGGTACTTACCCTTCCTATCTCCCCTCGAGCTTTCGTCCTCAGCTTGACTAATTTTGAGTAGTTTTTCATTCCTCATTCTATGATTTTCCCCTTCTATTCTTACTCTGTCCCATTTGGCTGTCCTCGGGCAGCCTTTATCTCATGTCTCCCTGGCCTGGCTAGGTAGCAGACTCCTGGCCTGATTTGTCTCTTCGGTTGCTGATGTGGCCGGACTGGCTGGATTCCTTTCGGTAATGCATTTTTTGCTTCTCGATGTGATTTTTTCTACCTTCGACCTGATCTTTCATTCTTCGCCCTGATCACTTCTTGGTTGGTGTTGCGGTGTAGCAGTTCTTGCCTCATCCTCATCTTGCCCTATGAGAGCTCTGATGTGGAGCTCATGTGGTCCGGCTGAACTGGTGAAATGGCGAGAAATGTCTGCGTGTCTTCACCTTCCTTGATTTGTTCCCCTACTGCCCTTCCCTCTCTATCTTGACTCGTTTAGTTATATATCTTGATCGAATCCTTCGGGCCAGCCCTATGTGAGTTCTTTTGTAGAGCTCAGTGATCTGGTTAAACTAATATTAAAAAAAAAAAAAAAAAAAAAAAAAAAAAAAATATATATATATATATATATATATATATATATATATATATATATATATATATATATATATATATATATATAATACTTAGCCATTCAGTAGTTAATTAATTCTATTAGTAATATTTTAAATATCTAGGAGGAATGATAAGCAGGGATGGAAGTATACAAATGGAGATAAAACAGAGAGTATGTGAAGGAAGGAAAGTTTTCGGAGCAATGGTATGTGGAAGGTGAGAAATCTCGGAATGAAGGGTACACCTGGATGTGTGGTGGGCGGGCACTGTGGTGTGCTCCGCTGTATGTCTGCCTACTGAGACTAGAACTTCTCCGGGAGGTTGGGGGTCGGGGGAGTGCTGGAGTGCCCTTAGTGATCCCTGGTCTCTGGGTCTTCTTCTGGGTGACCTAGATGTGTGTGAATTTATATTTTATTTATTTTGTGTTGTGTTGTCCCTGTTCGGGTTCTGTCTCGAATATACAGTACTCACAATTCATACTATTTTACTTTTACACATAAGATCACGATGAGGAACAGAACATATGTAGGTTAGCTATTTCACATCTCGACACTATGTATTAAACCTACTCAACTTAATTTTGCGGGTAGACTGTATACCTTGCCAATTTTTCATAGTATTTGGGCCTCTGCATACAAATTGGCTATACTGGTTTTCTTCCAGCAGACGGTAAATTGCTAGGTTTTCAACTTGATGACTCTGCTAATACGCAGTCTTTGTAGCAAAATAGATTGTTAATTATGAAAACTTGGCACTAATATGAAGCAGAGACATAGTAGTTTCTTATTTTTATGTTAGTTATTGAAAACTTGGCACTAATATGAAGCAGAGACAAAGTAGTTTCTTATTTTTATGTTAGTTATTGAAAACTTGGCACTAATATGAAGCAGAGACAAAGTAGTTTCTTATTTTTGTTAGTTATTGAGAAATCAGTTAAGTGATTCAACTTCCCGTCAGATGAAATTAAAGCGAGTATACTCACCCCTATTCCCCTTACTTTATTTTAAAATTATAAACCACCATTATAAAACTCTTGGTTCTCAACTAAACATCTCTCGCACACTACCTCACTTCTAGGAGACTAAATCAATAAGAATGTGACCTTGTTAACTCAGAATTCATGGGCATTTACCTCAAGCAATGTCTATTTAGCAAGTGTTTGAATTAATTTTGAATTTATTTTTGATTCTGCACCCATGAGTTCTGAGGTATCAAGGTCACATCGAGTTCTCATTCTCCTCAGCATAAAACACACTATAGGTTCAGTAGAAAAATAAGATAAAAGGTACAAGCTATCACAATGGGCTGTCCTTCCCCAAACAAAAGGACTGTACAGTAGGCTACACAGATTTTCAACCCAACATTGTATACTGTATGCCATCCTTTAGAAACATACACAGTACAGTACTTAATAGTGACGTTTCCAGGCTCAATCATCAGGCAAAAGGAAAAGATTATTGTGTCTTTGAAATAAATACTGTACTGTTTTCAATATGTGGATTTAGTTTTTCAAAGATGATAAAGTGCATACTATAAAAGATTAATGTATTGGAGGCAAGGGATGTTCAGCTTCCATGCTGAGAGAACCAGCCACTGTTTGAACTTCACTTACAGTGTATACACAACTGACATACTTGTGCATAGAATGTATGGTATGGTAACATTTATGGTCGTATGGATTCATAGTTTGTGAATATCAAGTTGAACTCCTTTTAAGAATCAAAACATGAGGGGTATCCAATGATTTTAACATAAGGAGCACCAAATGATTTCTCCTTCACCATGGACAGTACCGTCAAGTCGGGGAGGGTACGGCCCTGTGTGATCGCCCCCTTAACTTTCGCTAATACACAAAGACGGGCTTAATTACCACATATTAAACCCTGGCTATGTATCACCCATTTCTGAAAGTTGCATGTTGTGACGGAGAACAGAAGAGGAGGAATAAGGAAACATGATGTAAACAGATATTGTACCAAAATAAAGACTTTAACATATATATTTTTTAAGGGATGGACAAATTACAAAACATATACACATAAATAATTAAGCAATACATTTTTTCAATCAAATGACCCGGACAAAAAATGTCTTATACCCTGTTCCAAGTAATAACTACTCTTCAACATTAGCCTCTATAACTCGTAATCGAGTTAATATTTCTAGCATTAAGGTAGGGTCAGACAGGGAATAGGTGTCTACATTTACAGCCCATTTGCTCTAGCCCTTTTTTAGTTATAGAGTTTAGGGTTCACGAATTCTGGCCTACCTATTTGGAACAGGGTATAACATTTGGCTTCTCTGAGAGTGCCTATTTCTGGCATATTTGATCACAGACACTACTAGGAGCAAAAATGGTCCCCTGATAAATTCAGCCCTATGTCGTAATTTAACTTAAAAGTTAGCCAACGTACTCTGACCTATTCTGATCAAGTCTAACCTATTCTACTCTAACCAAGCAATTCAAGCCCCAGTCATATCATAACCTAACCTAGTGCAAGATAATCCAACTTAAACCTATCCTGTTCTATCCACCTAACACTTTCTACCCTACCCAATATACTTATTTAACTTAACCTATCTAGAATTAGCAAAAAGGTTGTTGTTGTTGTTGTTGTTCCCCAAGCTGCCTGGCCGAACAGCCCCAAGGCCCCGAGTAAGGCCAAGGCCATAAACGAGCGCCCCCACAGAACCCTCCCTGCCGACCACAATAAAGCCTGGGTGACCGAAGCCACTCCATGGCGGGGAGCTGAGAGGGTGCGTAAACGCCCGGGAAACCAAAGCCCCACCCAGGGCCCTGTGCCCCTCAGCAATTATGAAGAGAAAGTTGAGGGGCAAAGGAATAATGTGACGCTTTAGCTTCCAATCTTGGTAGATTGGGAGGTCAATCCACGGAAGAGACGCCGTCACTTGAGATTTAGAAAATATATAAGTAAAAGGAACAGTCAGAGTAAGCTATGGGTATGGCAGAGATCGCTCAGGTCTCACTCTGATAGACCAGCCCATCGCCAAAAAAGGTTGAATTGATTGATCACCGTGACAGAGGTGTAAAGAAAATCATTTAAAACTTGTATATCAAGGATGACAGGTTCAATTATTTTTTATACTTCCTTATTTTTTACCTGGCAAAATTTAACTTGGTCTCTTTGGGCTAGAGAACTTTAATGCAGTGGAAATGTTCATGCTGTTTACGCTATAATATTGTTAGTGACCTGAAGAAGCTATCTGCGAAACGTTGTCAATAAAGTGCTCCTTCTCAGATGGTGTTTTTATCAACGCTATATTATTATTAACGTCTACAAATTTATTACAAAAACTTTGGAAGGACCTGTGAGAGTCTGAAGGTTGAGTAAAGTATATATTACTCCTTTGATTCCTAGAGCTCCTTCCAAAGCTGTATAAAATAATGTAATGATAGCCAAAATACAATTATTAATAGCATCATAGTACTGAAGGTATTAATCAAGTCAAAAGTCTGATTGAATATATTAACTAATGCATAGGATTCTGGTATGTCTCAATCTCTGAAGTTATAAATAAATGACCATATTAAAGGTTGAACCACACAAACATTTTTTCTGGCAATATTGGATCAGCAACTATTTTCTAGCATTTTCTATTTTGGGATTTGCATTATTATAGGCCCTTGCCTTAGAAGTTACCCATGCGAGGATTACATTTATGGCATTTAAAACTGACCAGGAACTGATAACGCATTTTTTGTTTTTTAATCAACTGCATATTCGCTTAAAAAACAGAAACTGTACGTATGTATACAGGCAACTAAACTTCACAATGAATAGGTCCTACTTTATTTTGGTCAATTGTAATAAACTTTTAATTGAACGTTTATTGGATTAGAACTGCTGGATTTATATGCCAGATAAAGTGCTCCTGTGGGTCTATATTAATAACAATAATGTAGACCTAAATTAACAAGTTTTCTTTATGTCACCCCCACTTTAAAGTATGGATTAAAAATGAGTTATATTTGTAAATTTTATGCTAAATTAATAAAAATCTGTACAGTTAAATGGTCCCGTTGATTTACTAAGATTAAGGAATTTCAATAGACCTCATTACTAGGCTTAAAATTCCACGGATAGTTTTAGCTAAGCACAGAGGAAAGTGATAAAGGATGAACACGAACGGAGGAAGTCGTTCATGCCAATAATCTTCTAAAGATGCATTCTGTATATGTTTTATGTTTATGTTGACGTACGTTGATAATATTGGAAAATAAGAATGGATTAGAGACCGTTCATTTAACAGAAACTAGACAACTGTAGACATAAGCCACTAACGCTACTATAAACCAAAATGAACACTTAGTTTACTTCCCTTACAATATATTAAATTAGATACTTGGTAATTAATACTGTACTGATATGAACTGTAGTAGTAATGTTTAAGGAAATATATTAATAAAACTATAAATATTTCGGGCACCTCTTTCAGTTACCAAAGTAGCATTGTGGTAAAACAATTGTCTAGTTTCTATTCTCTAAAGGTTCTCTATAGCGGATCCAGCATTGGTGTGGTGGCTGTTGAGAGTTGCTCCTGACGGGTGAAGGCTGTGTTTTCCAAGGCAGATACACACACACCAGCACCTGTCCAGAGAAAAGATAAGAATGCTTGGTCAATAATAATACTGTTAAAATATTCACTTACCCTATATGATCATCCAAAGCCTACTTAATCTTAATTACTTTGAAATCCTAATGAACCCTTTACAAAAACTCTACAGCTAATGAGCTGACTTAGAGCTCAGTGGGGATAAGTTCGAGAAAATCTCCAGGTCCAGTCCAGAGACTATGACTCTGCCTTTCAACTAGGGTAGAAAGCATTAGGTGGTTGGATTAGGATAGGTTAAGTTGGATTAGCTTGCAGTAGGCGAAGTTATGATATACCAGTAGGCTTGAATCGCTTGGTTATGGTACGATAAATTAAACTTGATTACAATGTATCCCCTAAGGGAGGTAGGCCCGACAAGAGGTGAAAAGCTTTGTTAGGAATTTGTTCTCTTCTGGAGTGTCCATTTGAAGCTTCTCAAGTAACACCACATGAAGATTTTCCTCCGCACCAGAGAAGAGAAACTGAAGAAATGGAGAGGTATAGAGCAAGCTATACGAGTTAGAATATGATAAACCATTACTCTGTTAGAAAAGGGCCCCATACCCCATGGGATTGAATACTGGTAATCACCCCCCTCCCCCCCCCTTACTACTACTCCCCTTGACGAGGTTGGGGGGGCTTTGGGGCCATCGACTAGGCTGTTGACAAATAGTTTTATTATTATTATAGGGCCATCGACTGGGGCTTGATGGGGGAGGGTTTGGGATTTTCTCTTTCCCTCTCCCCTCGAGCTTTTCTCGTTGGTTTGACAGATTTTGCGTAGTTTTTCATTCCTCTTTCAATGTTTTCCCCTTCTGTTTCTTTTTCTGTCCAATTCGGTTGTCCTCGGGCAGCCTATATCACAAGCATCCCTGGCCTGGCTAGGTAGTAGGCTCCTGACCTGATTTGTCTCTGCGGTCGCTGATGCGGCCGAGTTGACTTGATTTCCCTCAGTAATTAATTTGTTTGTATCTCGCTGTGATTTTTTCTGCCTTAGACCTGATCACTTCTTGGTTGGTGCTGCAGTGTAGCAGTTCTTGCCTAATCCTTCGGCCCTGCCCTATAAGAGCTCTGCTGTGGAGTTCATGTGGTCCGGCTGAACTGGTGAAATGGCGAGAAATGTCTGCGTGTCTTTGCCTCCCTAGATTTGTTCACCTCTTTCCCTTCCCTATCTATCTTGACTTGATTAGCCGTCCATCTTGATCTAATCCTTCAGGCCAGCCCTACGAGAGTTCTTTTGTGGAACACAGTGGTCTGGTTAAACTCGTTCTACAGCATATATAAAAAATACTGGTAATTTACATGTGTGATATATTCAGTGTCAATTCAGTGGGGCTTAAATCTTGTTGGTGGTCAAATTGCTTGGGCGACCTCTAGTTCTCCCTCCATCCTCATTCATATACAGTACTGTATAGACAATGTTTTCACCTAATACCATTCATATACAGTACTGTATAGACAATGTTTTCACCTAATACCATTCATATACCTTTTTCCTAAAAAAGGTGCCTCTTCAGATCCATCAAACTACAGACCAATAGCTATAACTTCCACTCTTGGCAAAGTTTTTGAAATTATATTAAATAATCACATAATTAAGCATCTGGAGAATAATAAATTAATCAGTGATAGGCAATATGGTTTTAGACGATGTCGATCAACTGCAGACATTCTTTGCCTTCTTACGCATCAAATCAACCAAGCTACAGACCAACATGGTGAAACACATACAATAGCACTGGATATATCAAAGGCATTTGATAGAGTCTGGCATCAATCCTTATTGTCGAAGATGTCACACTACGGCCTTGCATCATTAGTTCCACTAATTTCTTCTTATCTTCATAACAGAAAAATACGTGTAATGGTAGATGGCCTTTATTCTCAATTTCACTCAATAAATGCTGGTGTTCCCCAGGGATCAGTTTTGGCCCCAACTCTGTTCCTCATTCATATCAATGATCTCATATCTACCACTCATAATCCAATACATTCCTACGCAGATGACTCAACACTCCACAGTTCCTTCACATTTACCAATTCTTTCACCCAACCCGATCTTATAAATTCAAAAATAAACACTGCAATTTCTCTGAACCAGGACCTTTCTAGAATTAATGAATGGGGACAAGAGAATCTAGTTTCCTTTAATGCACAGAAAACCAAGTACATTCAATTTTCTAACCGACAGAATCTCACTGACTCCCATATATTTTTTAATGATGTAAATATTCCCACTTCCCCTAGTATTGACATTCTCGGTGTAACATTAACTACTAACTTGAGCTGGACACATTATGTTAGAAGCATTGCTAAGAATGCCTCTAAAAAACTGGGACTCCTGTACAGAGTTCGAGAATTCTTCACTGACGAGCAGTTGGCCGTAATATATAAAAGTCATGTGCGCTCTCAGATGGATTACTGTTCACCTCTGTGGGGTGGAAGTGGAGTGGTTGCATTGAGGCAGTTGGAAAAAATTCAAAATAAAGCTATTAGATTAATCAATAACCCTGCAATCACACAGGACCTTCCTACATTAGCCATACGAAGAAACGTTGCATCCCTTGCATTATTCTACAGATATTTTCACAGCAATTGTTCCGAGGAACTTGCTTCAATTGTGCCGCCTCTCCACATCTTTCCCCGTAGAACTAGGGCAGCTGAGAGCGCCCATGAATTTACACTTTCTCCTCCACAATGCAGAACTTCTGCTTATCAGAATTCATTTATCCCTAGAGCTACTACTCTTTGGAATTCACTTCCCTCGAATTGCTTTCCACAAACTTACAATCAACAAATGTTTAAATCCAGTTGTTACAAACATTTTATGAATGGAGGATGCCTTTAGGCACATGGACCTTTTTGTTTTATCTGTGTTTTTCCTTCCTCCGTTCATTGTCTCTTAAAAAAAAAAAAAAAAAAAAAAAATACAGTACTGTACAGTGGAATCTCCAATCTCGATCATAATTGGTTCCCACAAATACCGATCGAGATTCGAAATATCGAGATGCGAAGTTAACTTCTTATGGGAAAAAATACAATCGGTTCCAGCCACTTGCCGACTAACCTACATCAAATCTGTCAATTTTCACATTTGCCCCCCACAATCACATGCAATATATATAATATGTTAAAATAGATAAAATTAATAATGAAAGAGTTTTATTTTTACCTTATATTTATTGATAAAGAGGTTTGTGTGGTTGATTGTTGGTTCCGAGGCGAACGCAGTTAGGTTACTGCGTCTCCGCACCCGGCGCACAGTCACCGTCAACAATTCTTGCAATTGCTTCCCTCACCCTGTCACCACTAGTACCGGCATTTTATGAATGCGATAAAAAAAGGTCCAGGTAGACGACTTCACAATACAAGTTTTCAAGCGAATGGCGGATGTGTGACTGGTACACCAAGTGGCCGCTAGATCTACCGACTTCAATAAATTTTCCATGGTATAAAGTTTAATCAAGTTTTCTTTTGTCTTTACTATTATTATATATTAGATTTTCCTCATACAAATAATAATGTATATTAAAACATGGTAAAGTAATTTATATTACTACGTAAATGAAAGCGGCAGAGACAGGTTAGACTACCGCTTGAGACGATCGATACTAGCGGTACATTAGTATACAGGTGAACAAAACACAATGACTGTGAGGTTCACACATCGATTTGGTCAAGATTAATCTGTTTATATTAGTATATAAGCATCTAGCATCGATATTTAGCTATTAGCTATCGAGATTAACGTTTTTTCATCGAGATTTGTGATTGGGGAGAGCTTGAAGGTGGCATCGAGATGCGAAATATCGAGATGAGATTGATCGAGATATGTGAGCCTACTGTATAGACAATGTTTTCACCTAATACCATTCATATACAGTACTGTATAGACAATGTTTTCACCTAATACCATTCCATCCACATCTTAACATACCTAACTACTTTAGACTATACCCAATTTGTATCTTAACTCTGAGATACATAATATAAATGTTCTAAAACTAGTCTTTGAACTCAGAGCTAGATAATATATCTATCATTCTCTGAATACACATTCAACTAACTAAACTAACTTTACTGCACTCTTGAAACTTTAGTACACTTTCAACTAGTTATTACAAGTCTCATTCAAATGCATCAAGTTAATTTAGTACCCCCTTACCTAGTTATCACAAGTCTCATTCCGCTCAGCGAGGGAATCAAGAGTATCAGAGCTGGAGGAATTGGTAATGTCTGGCGTCAGTTCGGTGGGGCTGAGATCTTCTGGGTCATCAAAGTGCTTCTGGCGCTTGCGGTCATTCCAGCTCAGGCACTCGTCCAGGGAGGCGAACCAGTCGGCGATCTGGTCCTCCGCGCAGATGGACGGAACAGGGTAGATGGAGGTGGTCACGCGCAGGCTGGGATGTCGGAATGAAACAGTTAATGTAGTCAAATTGATGTTACATGCAGGCTTTTCCTGCCAATTTCTTTTGTAAGCTTTAGTTTGGAAGCTTCTGAATTTAAAAATTACAATTATTAAGCCACATAAATATTTACTAGCAGCTTACTGTACTTGCTGATCTATCTATTGCCTGACGTCGTGATCCCCGAATGGGTGGCTGATACATAGGCAAAATAAACCTAAATTGTTGTGAGAAAAACGTTTGAGGGAAATTGACGGAAAGAATGTTGATGTGACATTGCCTTCACATGAACACTCTTCCAGCACTTAGCTATTGGCAACTTACATCTGGCAATTATTCAGGGTTATTCTGCACTGGCAACGGCAACATGATTGAAGGGAGTTAATTATAAAGGAGGTGGCTACAAACTACTGTATTTAAACTTGAATCTAGAAGCTGGCAGACTTGAAATTACTGAAAAAGCATGGTGACATTTAGCAACAGTTACCAAATATAATATAATAAGTACCCAATTTCTTGCTTTGAATAAATAGTAATGAAGTGCTAAGGCATTACTTTAAAATACTTTATGATGACATTATACATACTGTATCTGTTTCAGGTTATATATAACATGACAACAAAAAATTATATAATTCTCCTAGCAGCCTAACACATATTAAATTGGTACATTTCATGAATAATAAATGAAAAACACAACAAAGTCAATTAAACGGTTTACGGTTAATACATAAATCTACAGTACATGGATGCCACCAAAGAAATAAGATATGTGTAATACTGTCACCAGTTTTTAGCAGAACACACTCAACAGGTTCTTCACAAACTATTCTCACTTGTAAGACAACTTGCAAATGGTAATGTTTGCTTAGAGTGAGTTATCAAATACTGTATTGTTTCGGTGGTAGATAGTTTTAATAGTTATATGGTGTCCAGGGTTCAAATCCCCGGAGGATCATTTGATTTCATTGGTGTTAAGAATATTAGTGAAAATCTAAATTAACAATTATATAATACTGTACAGAACATATTACAGGTACAATATATAATTATTTTCAAAGTAAGAATTAAAATGTAAAACTTGCAACAAAACAAACCAAACTGGGAAAGGACAATATAAAGTCAAATTAAATTATCAAAATGGCTATGTGGAAACAACGCTTACTAAAATGAAACATAACATAATTGTCACATTTAAGGACTAAATGTCTTTAAGCTAATCTTATATAGCTTTAAAATACAAGCCATTTAAAATTGGATTTACATGCTAATGAAATTATATATCAAAAGATATAATTTAGTGACAAAGTATTGGCTCTAATATCACTGTAAATTATATATCAAAAGATATAATTTAGTGACAAAGTATTGGCTCTAATATCACTGTAAATTATATATCAAAAGATATAATTAGTGACAAAGTATTGGCTCTAATATCACTGTAAATTAATAAAACTTATGGTGAGTTATGTGAGTGTGATAGCTACACTCTACTGTGTATGACATGCATGAGGGAAGACAGCAGCGAGAACAATGTCCAAGCAGTCTCAAAGAGGATGTTCTAAGTCTTAGTCAGTTCAGTCGGAAAATGTAAACACAGAAAAAAGCTCCCACTTGTCTATAATAATATTCTAAAGCTATAACGAGGGTACAAATATGTGCAGGACCCAATAACACTATAGAAACTACTTATACAAACCATGGTTCATGAGTAGACCACCAGTTTGAAGCTTATAGGATACAGTTTAATATATTGGTATTACTAAACATACTGTACCTACAAAACTAAACATACTCCACTTCACTAAAACAAATATTTCAGAAAAAAAAAAAAAAACACACACAGGTGTAATGAAATAAGCACTAATATATTTCCAAGAATATGTAGACCTATTCCTGTTTCAATAAAGTTAGAAGGAAAATCATCTGATACTTAACTTTTGTATCAGTAGAACAAATGATCTATCATCTATCTATCTATCTATTGCCCGACGCCATGATCCCCGAAGGGGTGGCCACGAACGAAACGCCCCCATGCACCTCTGTCCCCAGTCAGTCGAGGCCCCTCCTCCCAAGCAACACTACCTTCATTCATATACTTCTTCACTCCATCCTTCCACCTCTCCCTCTCGTACACCCTCTTAAGAACATAAGAACATAAGAAAATGGGAGTCTGCAGAAAGCCGATTGGCCTAAGCAAGGCAGATCCCTGTCCCACACAACCCCAAATCAATTACAAAGCCCAATTATAGGCTCAACACTCTAATACCCTGAGGATCATCCTACCAAAACGGTTAGAGATTAACGCAGGATTATGGGGGTCTGCAGAGCGCTGATTGGCCCAACCCGGCTGATCCCCCTTCACACCCAACCCTTCTCGTCCATATGCTTATCCAATTTTATCTTAAAGCTCCCTACAGTTTTAGATCCCACTATAGCACATGGAGTCCATTCCACCCATCTACAACTCTGTTACCAAACCAATATTTGCCTATAATCTTTTCTGAAACGAAATTTATCTAATTTGAAACCATTGGTACGAGTTCTTTCGCTATCACTGAGCTTTAGTACATTTGTCATGTCCCCTTTGTTAATCCCACTAACCCCACTTGAACACCTCTATCATATCCCCTCTAACTCTGCGTCTCTCTAACGACTGCAAACCTAATTTCTTCAAACCTTCTCTCATACGGAAGATTTCTAATATTATGGATCATTTTTGTCATTCTACGCTGTACTCTCTCCAATGAATCTATGTCCATTCTGTAATAAGGACACCAAAATTGGACAGCATAATCCATATGGGGTCTCACTAATGACAAGTAAAGTTTTAAGATAACATCCGCAGTTCTGTTACTCACACTCCTAGAGATGAACCCGAGAATCCTGTTTGCCTTATTACGAACGCCTATACACTGTTTTCTAGGCTTCAAATCATTGCTCATTAGTCATTCTCTCGCTTCCTATACGATCCATATGGCCGAACTATCTCAAGGTGTTCCTTTTCACACTTTCCAGCACATCTACCTCCACACCCCACCTCCCTCTTATTTCCACATTCGTCTGTCTATCCCTCCATGTAACTCTGCACGCACTTCTCAAGTAACTCATTTCCATCCCTCTCACACTTAGTCTGAGTTTCTCCACCAACGTCCATGCTTCACTTCCGTAAGTCAATGTCGGGATTACCACACTGTCATGCAAGGACTTCTTCACTTCCATACTGACCATCCTATTTCTTGTTACTGCTTTCAGCGTTCCTACAACCCTCTCCCGCACTTCTTCATCCATACTCTCATCTTTATTCAGCACAGTGCCCAGATACTTAAATGAGCTGACAATCTCCATAGCCTGACCGTTCAACTTCACCTCACACTCTATGGCTTCACCCCTTCCGAAGACCATAACCTTGCTCTTCCCCGCATTTACTTCAGATTCCGTTTTTCGCACACTGTTCCAAACATATTTACCAGACCCTGCAACTACCATTCATTATCGCTCATCAGAACTGTATCATCAGCAAACAGCAGTACAGGTAGCATCCACTCATTTCCCTCCCTTATCAGCGATACACCAACATCCACTACTCTTTCTTGTATTTCTTTCATGACTCCATCCATATATACATTAAACAACCACAGGGACATCACACACCCCTGTTTCACCTAATATTTAGATAAAAGAACTCGCTCTGCTCATTCTCCACACGTACTGCCGCCTTTGCACCCTCATACATGCTCTTCACTGCTTTCAGCAACTTGCCATCTACTCCGTATATTCTAAGTACTTTCCACATACCTTCTCTATCCACTTCTCCAAGTCCATAAAGGTAACATACAGCTTTTGTTGCTTCTCCAGAGATTTCTCCATACACATTTCAGGGTAAAAATCTGATCTATACATCCTCTTCCCTTCCTAAACCCGCCCTGCTTGTTACATATACATTTTTCTGTTCTCGCTCTCACTCTCTCAATCACTACCCTACTGTACACCTTCCCTACTACGCTTAGAAGACACATTCCTCAGTGGTTACCACACACTCCTCTTTACCCATATACTGTATAGGGGGACTATTATGCCTGTCTTCCTCTTTCAAGTGAACTTGACAAGTGAAGCATCCCTCAACAGGGTTGCCTGGAATGCCGCCATTAGGATAAGATACTGAAACTGCACGTATGTGTGGAGCCCTCAGTCTTAAAATGTTATGTATGTATGTCTTCCAGTCATCAGGTAACAAGACTAATATGGTCATGACAGATAATTTAACCTTAAATAACTTAGTATTAAAAATTCCGTACAATGTCTGTGTGGAGTAGGTTCAGCCTGTAATTATGTGGAAATATTAGGCTAATTGTTTTAACATTTTCTGATAAATATTACTTGAACTATCACTTACCTGTTACAAATATATGTGCAGTTGAGGAGAGTGGTGGGGTGCCCTTATCAATGGCTTGAACCAAGAAGTGATGTCCAGCCACTGCTTCAGTATAAGAACCCCCATAGTGCTGTCCATGTAAAAATTTACCGGGAGGCTTCCGTTGAGTCCCATGAGACGATAGCTGACACCAGCATTGGGCCCCGTGTCCCGGTCCGAGGTTGTGACAGTCAAGATTTCCGTGGCGATGGCAGTGGCCTCGGAGACGGAGATGTTGTAGAAGTGTCGGGGGAAGGCGCGAGGGTTATCATTGACGTCCATCACCTGTATGGACACCACCACCTCTGCCCACTTGCCGGAGTAACTGTTCGTTGCTCGCACCGTCAGCTGGTATGCTTTTGATGCTCGTAGTCCAGTTCGTCCTGAACGCGGATGAGGCCTGAAGTGAAAGAGTAGAATTATGGTTAACCCTTACAGTACCGGTGACGTATTTTTGCTTTTATTTCAGCTACATTTAGACGATTTTATGAAGCTTAGAGAGGATATATGGTAGCTAAAAGAATTATTATGTTCTCTCCACTAACCAACTTTACTCCTAAACTCGATTAATGAAATTAACAAACATATGTGGCAGTCTGGGGATTCGAACCCAGGACGCTCACACCGAAAATTAACACACCTATGCATTGCACCACGAAGACAGTTTAGTTCTTAACCTCTTAATGGGTATACGTCCTTCTTAAGCTGAATAAAATTGTCTAATTGTACCTGCTGAACTGAAGGAAGCTATTGTAACCCCTCTATTCAAGAAAGGAAATAAACTAGAAGTTGGTAACTACAGACCAGTTAGCATAGTATGTATTGTATCTAAAATCCTTGAAAGAGCGGTATACACCCAAATTGAACACTACCTCAAACAAAATGATCTATAAGTTTCAATCAGGTTTCAGATGCATGTACTCGACAGACTCCTGTCTCATCCACTTAACGGATCACATTCGTAAAGAAATGTCTAAAGGTAACTACACCGGTATGGTTCTTCTTGATCTACAAAAAGCGTTTGACACAGTAGACCATGATATCCTATGTAATAAACTACAAGCAATCTCCATCTTAGGAGATTTCAACGTTCACCACCGCCAATGGCTCTCCTCTCACACTACTGATCCACCTGGTGAACAAGCCTACGTCTTTTCTATCCTAAATGACCTAGAGCAGTTAGTTCAGCAACCCACCCGTATCCCGGATCGCATCGGAGATCGGCCCAACATTCTTGACCTGTTTCTAACTTCTAACCCTTCTTCTTATACTGTCGATCTTTTCTCTCCTTTGGGCTCCTCCGACCATAAACTTATCTCTGTCACCTGTCCTATCTCTCCAGTACAGCCACCCGATCCTCCTAGCCGGCGGCGCTTGTGGCACTTTGGCGCTGCCGACTGGGAGGCTCTTTCGGAAGTACTTCTTTGAATTCCCATGGAAGTATTTCTGCTTCCATGGCCGAGGACCCTCGGAGAGTGCTGAACGCATTACCGAGGTAATCCTATCGGGCATGGAAGCATACATTCCATTCTCTTTCTCTCAGTCTAATGCTAAAAAATCTTGGTTTACTCACGCCTGTTCTACTGCTGTCCGCAATAAGGAGGAAGCATTCAAACGGTACTGACGCCTTAAAACTCAAGACTCTCATTCTTCATATGTTTCTGCCCGGAATCAAGCCAAATCTGTTCTTCGACTTGCCAAACACTCTTTCATCAATAATAAATGCACTGAACTATCCAACTCTAGCTCTTCCCAAGCTTTCTGGCATCTAGCCAAAAACCTCTCCAACAATTTCTCTTCCTCGTCTTTCCCTCCCCTTTCCCACTCTGATAGCACAACCATCACTTCTTCCTCTGACAAAGCTAAACTCTTCGCTCAAACTTTTGCTAGAAACTCCACCTTGGATGATTCCGGTGCTATTCCTCCCTCTCCGCCCTCCTCTCTCTTACTTATGCCTAATATCCTAATCTCTTCTAAAGATGTACTTTCTACCCTCTCTGGGCTTAACACTAATAAGGCGTACGGTCCGGACGGTGTTCCTCCTGTTGTTCTCAAAAACTGTGCTTCCGTGCTGACTATAATAATAATGTATACACCACTATTGTCCAACACCATATGGCACCACAGACACTTTAGACTTGCGGGCGCCTCTGGCACCCAGGCCTGTGGAGGCAGCAAGTCCTTCAGTTCACACCAGACTCTCACATAACCAACTAGCGTCTCGGCGCTCCTGTACTCAACCCTAGCCAATAAAGGATTGAAGAGTACTGGTGTTATATCTCCATTCATCTTTATTATATGGCGCAGTGTATATCAGTATCTGAACCTACATGGAGAACCTGCACTACCTAGCTGAGGCTGCAGCTGCTGTGGAAGCCGGCTTGCCGCCATGCGGTCCCTACCCGGCTACATCTACCTCCCAACCGTCGAGCCTTCATTGCCCGATGCCCTGTCTCCATACCCATCCATCATCTACTTGAATGAAAGGATCGACGCCCTCCAATCGAGTATCGCCACCTTTCTACAGCATCACCAGGACCAGCAGCCTCCACAACTACAACATCGCCCCGCGACAGCTCCACCACCGCCCCGCCAGGATCTACAACATCGCCCCGCGACAGCTCCACCACCGCCCCGCCAGGATCTCCAGCCCCACCAGCCTCTACAACATCAGCCCCAGGCCAGTAATGTTACCCACCAGGCTGACCCATCCTTTGCCTCATGCCCCACCAGTGATACACTTATTCATCCCTCTACACAGACACCCACACCTCATACATCTCCCCATGTCTCAGTGCCCCACCATATGCCAGTTACCCATGTCTCAGTGCCCCACCATATGCCAGCTACCCATGTCTCAGTGCCCCACCATATGCCAGCTACCCATGTCTCAGTGCCCCACCATATGCCAGTTACCCATGTCTCAGTGCCCCACCATATGCCAGTTATTCCCCACATGTCTTTATTACATATGAACATGACTAATCCCCTTACCCACCCTCTCAAGAGCGAATATCCCACACCCTCCCCAACTGACGGCCAAGCCCACACTGGTGTCGGTAGCGACGGTCGGTATTACGGCGGCCATTATGCCCCCCTGGCTATCGTACGGCTGGCACCAACCCTCACGGCGCAGCCCCTTCTGCGCATGACGTCATCATACCACCACCACCTCAAGTCCCTTCCTACCCAGCCCAGCCACGCCCCGCCCCGCCCCGCCGGGCTGCCCCTACGCGGCCCCAGGCCGCTTTACATATGCCGGGACACGCCCTACGCAAATTCTGGGCTGATTGGGAGGTCTACAAGCGGCTCGTCCTTCTACCACCTCACGAGGCTACCATCGAGCTCTACCAGACGTGCGACCCTGCCCTTCAGAGCGCCATATTTGCTCACAATCAGGCGTTCTCCTCATTGCCAGAAATCGACCTAGCAACTCTCATCACACAACTCGTCCACCGACAACGGAACCGCGCAGCCGCTCGCCACCACTTCCGGTCTCTTCTCCAACAACCTACTGAACAGATCCGGGACTACGTCACACGTATTACGGAGGCCACTTTGGACTGTGGCTTTACCTGCCCCTGTTGCCACACTGATGTCTCTGACGAACACATACGGGACCAAGTGACTATCGGGATTAGTGATTCGTCCCTTCAGCAAGATGTTTTAACTAAAGACCGCACCCTACCTACCTTACAAGATGTTATCAACTACTGTGTGGGGTTCGAATCTGCGGCACTCGATCAGACGGCAATGCAACCGGGGGTACATGCTGTGAAATCACCATACCAGCGTCTCAAGAGTACTTACCCACGCCCCGCCCCTATCCAGCCCCCCGCCCAACCCACTCAGCCCCCGTCGCCCGCCCCACCACCTCCTCACGTCGGCCCCACTTCATCTCCCACACGTTGCTCCGGGTGTGGCCTATCTTCACATTCACAAGCCCAACGATCTTCGAAGTGTCCTGCATGGGGCAAGACCTGCACGGCGTGTAATAAACCTAACCACTTTGCCAAGGTTTGTAAATCCACCTCTTCCCAGTGCAGTGGGTGCGGCCTATCCACACACTCTCGAGCCGAACGCCCATCCAAATGCCCTGCTTGGGGCAAGACCTGCCCGTCGTGCAACAAACTCAACCATTACTCCACAGTTTGTCACTCCACGCCCTCACCTTCATCCGCGGCTGTTATCATTGGTACTATCAAACAGGCTGTTAACAAACCACCACCCGCACGGCTCCCCTCCTTGCCCATTACCATTTCTACTGCCATGTCGCCCCACTCTCACCCCACCAGCGTCACGGCCCCACCCTGACACGGGCGCCCAAGTATCTGTGGCTGGTTTGCAATTACTACGGGCACTGGGCCTCCAACGCCACCACCTACAGCCTACTCACCAACGGATCACGGCCGTGGGGGGTCACACTCTCCAGGTCCTGGGTTATATGCCGACTACCATTACCGCCACCGACGTTGCCGGCACCCCCTACAGTACTGATGATGATATTTTTATTATTCAGGCACAGTCACCGTTATTTATTAGCATGTCAGCTTGTAGGGCACTACATATCATCCCTCAGACTTCCCCACACCTACCCCCTGCATGGCCGCCCACACAGCCCAACCACCACCCACCTTGACCAGGTCCCCTCCACCACACCGGCCCACTTCCCTCCCCTTCCCACCTAACGACCTGCACCTGTCTGACCTTCGTGACTGGTTCTTGTCACAGTTTGCATCTTCTGCATTTAACACCACCAGCGGCCCACTCCCCACGATGTCTGGCCCTCCCATGCACATCCACATCAAGCCTGGCGCATCTCCACGTGCCGTGCACACCCCTGCCCCTATACCACATCATTGGAAGGCCCAGGTCAAAGCAGATCTCGACAGGGACGTCGCACTGGGCATTATTGAGCCTGTCCCCATCGGTACCCCTACTACCTGGTGTTCTAGGATGGTGGTGGTCGCCAAGAAAACTGGACAACCCCGCCGTACAGTTGACCTGCAGGCACTCAACCACGCCTGCCTTCGGGAGACACATCACACCCCGAGCCCATTCAACTTGGCCCAATCTATCCCTGCAGGCACTCGTAAGACGGTCCTAGACGCCTGGAATGGATACCATGCTGTTTTACTCGACGAATCCAGCAGGGAGGCTACGACTTTCATCACGGAATTTGGCCGTTACAGGTATATCAGGGCCCCTCAAGGTTACTTGGCAGCTGGCGACGCCTATACCCGACGCAATCATACAGGCTGTCCCTCGTAAGGTGAAGTGTGTCGACGACTCCCTTTTGTGGGACTCTTCAGTCGAGGAGGCATTTTGGCACACTTTTGATTACCTGGCCCTCTGTGCAACCAACGGTGTCACTTTCAACCCTGACAAGTTTACCTTCGCCGCCCCTTCAGTTGACTTCGCCGGACTCACCATCACAGACACTGGAATTAAGCCATGCACGTCCATGATTAAGGCCATCCGTGACTTTCCCACGCCCACAGACATCACAGGAGCCCGGTCGTGGTTTGGTCTCGTTGAACAGGTCGCCTGGGCCTTCAGCATCAAACCGGAAATGGCGCCCTTCCGGGAACTTGTGCAGTCCAAAACCCCCTTCCACTGGGATGAGGCACTCGACTGTACCTTTGCCACATCTAAGGACCACATCACACGCCTGGTTGAGGAAGGGGGTCTGCTCCTTCGAGATCGGCAGACCCACGTGCCTCGCCACAGACTGGAGCAAAACCGGCCTTGGCTTCCTCCTACTCCAACAACATTGTTCCTGCCCCACCGCATCTGCCCCCACCTGTTGCAAGGTCGGTTGGAAACTTGTCTTCGCCGGCTCCCGTTTTACCACACCTGCGGAGTCCCACTACGCACCCGTCGAAGGCGAGGCTTTAGCAGTGGCTGACGCCCTTGACAGATGCAGAATGTTTGTCCTGGGCTGCCCTGACCTCGTCGTCGTCGTGGACCACAGACCTCTACTGCACATCCTTAACGACCGGTCCCTGGACAACATACCAAACCCTCGCCTGTTCAAGATTAAGGAACGTACCCTACGATACCAGTTCACCATTCAACATACGCCTGGCAAATGGCACCGCGGCCCTGACGCTGTCTCCCGCTACCCGACCAGGCCCTCCGCGGACGCCCATGATGTGCATAGTGCGGCCGCCAGCGAGCTTGATATCCACTCAGTTGCCTTGGCCTCCCTCACCATGCTCGCCGCCATACCTGACCCAGTTGTATCATGGTCTGACCTTAAATCTGCCGGCCAACAAGACAGCGAGTATACCTCCCTTCTTCAGACCATCCCTGAGGGCTTCCCGGACTCCAGAGAGGCGACCGCCCCACAACTACGACAGTTCTGGGGTGTTAGAGACCGCCTCACTTCCGTCGACGGGGTAGCCCTCATGGATCAACGACCAGTCATCCCCCATCATCTTCGGTCCAGAGTTCTCGAGGCCCTTCACTCAGCTCATCAGGGTATGACTGGCATGAAGGCCCGTGCACGTGCGAGTGTTTACTGGCCAGGTATTGACAAGGCCCTACGCAACTGTTTGGATACCTGCCACTACTGCCGCGCCCACGCCCCGTCCCAGCCGAAAGAGCCACTCATGTCATCTGACCCACCCCAATGGCCATACGACCAGGTAGCCGCCGATTTTTTTCAGCACCAGGGCAAACACTACCTGGTCTACGTCGATCGCTTCTCCAGCAATGTCCACATCTTCTACCTGCCACCAGGTAAATGTGATGCTCACCACCTCATCTCGGCGTGCCGTACCCTCTTCACCCACTACGGAGCACCCCGGGTACTGGCGAGCGATGGTGGGCCCCAGTTTACAGCCGGGGACTTCCAAGAATTCCTGGCACATTGGGGTGTGTCACAGCGGGTCAGCTCTGCGTTCTACCCTCAGTCTAATGGCCGCGCCGAGCTGGCTGTTAAAGCAGCCCGCCGCATCATCGCGGACTGTACATCCCCCACTGGCTCTCTAGACAACAACGCCGCAGCCCGCGCCCTCCTCCAATACAGGAACACACCCCTCTCGACCATTGACAAGTCACCAGCTCAACTTCTCTTCGGCAGGACCCTACGGGACCACGTCCCCTGCAATCCTGCACTTCTCCACCTCCACCCCCACTGGCTTCTCTCGGCCGAAGCTCGTGAGGCAGCCCTTTTTCACCGTAACGCTGCCCTAGCCACATACTATAATGCTTCAGCCCGGCCTTTATCACCACTCCACGTCGGTGACCGGGTCTCCGTCCAGAACCAGGGGGGCAACAACCCGACACGGTGGAACAAGACTGGCACTGTAGTGGAGGTGCATCCACACCGCCAGTATACCATCCGGGTGGATGGGTCGGGGCGAGCCACACTCCGCAACCGCCGCTTCCTACGACAGCTTCGTCTACCGCCCTCCACTCAACCTACACCGCCCGACTCCACCATCGCCTCGTCGGACGCCAATAGGGGGGGGGAGATATAATAATAATGTATACACCACTATTGTCCAACACCATATGGCACCACAGACACTTTAGACTTGCGGGCGCCTCTGGCACCCAGGCCTGTGGAGGCAGCAAGTCCTTCAGTTCACACCAGACTCTCACATAACCAACTAGCGTCTCGGCGCTCCTGTACTCAACCCTAGCCAATAAAGGATTGAAGAGTACTGGTGTTATATCTCCATTCATCTTTATTATACTGACTCCCTGCCTAGGCAAACTCTTTCGTCTCTGTCTATCCTCTAACGTCTTCCCTTCATGCTGGAAGTTTGCTCACATTCAACCTGTCCCAAAGAAGGGTGACCGCTCTCAACCCTCCAACTATCGTCCAATTGCTCTTATCTCTTGTCTTTCTAAAGTTTTTGAAACTATTCTTGCTTCCAAATTTCTTAAGCATTTCTCTTCTCATAATCTGCTCTCAGATCGCCAGTATGGCTTCCTTAACCCTCTCACCACGGAAGGCCTCTTGAACGCCCATAAAAAAGCATATAACAGCTGCCCGGAAGGCCTCTTGAACGCCCAGTGGTTGAAAGCCTGTGAGCTTCGTGTGCGAGGCGTCGGTCCGACGCATGTAAACAACAGCCGGCTGGACCGACGCCCCGCATCTCCGGCCACAAGAAGGAGAGCGTCGCTTGTTCGTGTGTGCCTGTATGTTGTTGTTAAGTATCGAAAAGTGGTGTAAAGTGGCTGTTTTGGCCATAAAGTTATCTCCAATGAAATCATCATCACAGCTCAACCAGTTGACTTAGAGAGCTCTACTTAATGCCATTCTACAGGTAAATAACACAGCTACGCTTGGGGATGCGCGGAATGCGGGAAGCAGTCTGATTAACGAATATACAGTAGCCTAGCCTAGACGTTTTTCGGCCAAAACACCCGGGTTTCGAGGAATATATATATAATACATAGCCGGGGCTGGAGGGTTAAGGGTCGCTCTACTGGTGATCTTCTTTCATATCTTACTAACTCTTGGTCATCCTCCTTTCGGGACTTCGGTGAGACTTTTTCTATTGCACTACACATATCGAAAGCCTTCGATAGAGTCTGGCATAAATCTTTAATTTCTAAACTACCCTCCTTCGGTTTCTATCCCTCCATCTGTGCCTTTGTCTCTAATTTCCTTTCCGGCCGTTCCATAGCTGCGGTTGTGGACGGTCATTGTTCACTTCCTCACCCTATAAACTCCGGTGTTCCTCAGGGCTCTGTCCTATCTCCTATTCTCTTTCTAATTTTTATAAATGATCTCCTTAACTGTACCTTAATTCCCATCCATTCATACGCAGACGACTCAACCTTACACTACTCCATTAGTTTTTCAGAACGCCCCAGCCAGCAATCCCTCAACAACAAACGTAATGAAGCCATAGAACTCTTAAATTCTGATCTAAATACTATTTCCAATTGGGGCAGAGAAAACCTTGTTAACTTTAATGCTTCCAAAACCCAATTTCTCCATCTATCTACCCGTCAGGATCTCCCAGCGGACTATCCCTTATTCTTCAACAATACAAAAATTAACCTTTCATCTTCTCTCAATATTCTTGGTGTCTCTTTTTCTTCTGCTCTCATTTGGAAGGACCATATTACCAGTCTTGCTAAGGCAGCCTCCCAGAAGCTGGGTGTGCTCAACCGCCTTAGGGGGTTCTTTTCCCCTGCACAGCTTCTTGCTCTGTACAGGGGCATAGTGCGCCCTTGTATTGAGTATTGTTCACATGTGTGGGGAGGTTCCTCTCACACCGCTCTCCTAGACAAAGTTGAAAGGAAGGCCTTTCGTATCATTAACTCCCGTCCACTCACCAACTCTCTGCAATCTCTCTCTCTCCGCCGCAATGTTGCATCTCTCTCGCTATTCTATCGCTACTATAATAATCAGTGTTCCTCAGAGCTATCCCAGTGCATACCACCTCCTTTACGTAGGGCACGTGGTACCCGTCTTGCAACTCAATCCCACCCCTACTCTGTGCAACTCTCCAACCCAAGAGTGAAACGTTGCTCTCAAACTTTCTTCTACTCAACATCTGAGCTCTGGAACTCTCTCCCAGAATCAGTCTTTCCCTCTTCCTATGACTTAAATTGCTTCAAACTCCGTGTGTCCAGGCATTTTGGCTCGAACGTCCCTTGATTTTGGCCCTGTCACTCTTTCAACTATGGGGGAGGCACTCGCTATAGGCAGTTATGCCTTTTGCCTCTCTCAATCACATAGAAAAAAAAAAAAAAAAAAAAATGGGCATAGGGTCTGTGAAATGGTTTAAATCTTATCTTAGTGGTAGAACCCAAAGAGTCAAAATTGATGATAATATATCTGATCCTATGCCAATTAACTGTGGGGTCCCGCAGGGAAGCATCCTTGGTCCCTTACTCTTTCTCTGTTATGTGAACGACATGGAACTGAGCGTCTCATGTAAATTATTACTGTATGCAGACGACAGCGTGCTTCTGGTTTCAGGAAAAGACCCAATAAGTATTGCCGCTTCACTTTCCAAAGAACTAGAATCATGTAGTGAATGGCTAGTGGACAATAGACTATCTCTTCACCTGGGCAAGACGGAAGCCATCTTATGTGGAACAAAACGCAAACTGAAAGACATTGTGGGCTTCTCGGTCAACTGTAATGATATTCCTATAACAACAGTGTCACAAGTTAAATATCTCGGACTAAAACTGGACGCGAGTTTGTCAGGTGAAACAATTTTGGAATCTATCCTGAGTAAGTGTAGAGCACGTATAAAATACCTGTATAGACAGGTGGGATGCTTGCCCGCGGCGACCAAAAAGACCCTCTGCCAAGCGCTTGTTCAATGTCATTTTGACTATTCTGTGTCATCCTGGTACTCTGCATCATCTAAATCAGCACAGCACAAACTTCAGGTCACTCAAAATAAAATGGTTAGGTTCATGCTGAACCTAGGACCCAGATCACATGTTGGCCAGGAACAGCTTCAGTCACTAGGTATGCTCAGTGTCTCTGACAGGGCCAAACAAATCAGGCTCACTAATGCCTTCAAAATTTTCTATGACAGAGCTCCAGAGTATCTAAAGAATGATTTTGTTAAAGCAAATGAGAGGAGTGGACATAATACAAGAAACAGGATGTTTAATTTTAAGGTCCCGAGAATCCAAGGACAGGGTAAGCAAACATTCTTCTTCACCGCCATCAAAGACTGGAACGACATACCCCAGTCAGTCCGTGAAAAGAGAACACTGTATTCCTTCAGACGTAGCCTGAAGGAACACCTGAACCGGACAGCTGCGAGAAGGGAGCACCAAGCTTATGTCTACTAAATGCGACATAAGAGATAGACAAACCAAACTGAAATGATTACTGATTACGGATTACTGATATTTACTATAGGATGTAAGGTATCTTAAAATAACCCCCTAGAAATACTTTCTCTAAAGTATCTATTTCTTTATCCTCCCCATTTTCCCAGCAGCTAACCTAATCCCACAAGGACCCCAATGGAAATACGCCTAACGGCCTTATTGGGCTATCCTTAGTTGGAATTATGCAAGGCTGGTACATGTCATATTTGTAACATACTATGTGGTACCAACTCTGTAAATTGCTAACTGAATAAATATTATTATTATTATTATTATTATTAATAGTTGCCAGCATATAATGAAAAGGACGTCACCGGTACTGTACGGGTTAATCTGTGGTGAAATCTGGAACACCACTTTTTTTTTTTTTTTTTTTTTTTTTTTTTTTTAAGAGACAATGAACGGAGGAAGGAAAAACACAGATAAAACAAAAAGGTCCATGTGCCTAAAGGCATCCTCCATTCATAAAATATTTGTAACAACTGGATTTAAACTTTTGTAGATTGTAAGTTTGTGGAAAGCAACTCGAGGGAAGTGAATTCCAAAGAGTAGTAGTTCTAGGGATAAATTAATTTTGATAAGCAGAAGTTCTGCATTGTTGAGGAGAAAGTGTAAATTCATGGGCGCTCTCAGCTGCCCTAGTTCTACGGGGAAAGATGTGGAGAGGCGGCACAATTGAAGCAAGTTCCTCGGAACAATTGCTGTGAAAATATTTGTAGAATAATGCAAGGGATGCAACGTTTCTTCGTATGGATAATGTAGGAAGGTCCTGTGTGATTGCAGGGTTATTGATTAATCTAATAGCTTTATTTTGAATTTTGTCCAACTGCCTCAATGCAACCACTCCACTTCCACCCCACAGAGGTGAACAGTAATTCATCTGAGAACGCACATGACTTTTATATATTACGGCCAACTGCTCGTCAGTGAAGAATTCTCGAACTCTGTACAAGAGTCCCAGTTTTTTAGAGGCATTCTTAGCAATGCTTCTAACATAATGTGTCCAGCTCAAGTTAGTAGTTAATGTTACACCGAGAATGTCAATACTAGGGGAAGTGGGAATATTTACATCATTAAAAAATATATGGGAGTCAGTGAGATTCTGTCGGTTAGAAAATTGAATGTACTTGGTTTTCTGTGCATTAAAGGAAACTAGATTCTTTTGTCCCCATCCATTAATTCTAGAAAGGTCCTGGTTCAGAGAAATTGCAGTGTTTATTTTTGAATTTATAAGATCGGGTTGGGTGAAAGAATTGGTAAATGTGAAGGAACTGTGGAGTGTTGAGTACATACATACATACATAAAATTTTAAGACTGAGCGTTCCACACATAAGTGCAGTTTCAGTCTCTTGTCCTAAAGGCGTCATTCCAGGCAACCCTGTTAAGGGCTGCTTCACTTGTCAAGTTCTTGGATTTGAGATCGGTGCGTATAGTCCGATCCCAGGTCTTCCTCGGTCCACCCCTTGGTGCAGCTCCCTCCACAATCACAGACCTGCATTTTTTCACCCAATTTTGTTCATCCATTCTCTCCACATGTCCATACCATCCCAGTCTACTTGTACGCATCACCTCGCTAATGCTCTTTATACCTAAACGTCTCCTCAGCTCAACATTTGTTATTCTATCCTGTAGCCTGGCCCCACACATCCATCTCACCATTCTCATCTCATTACGCTCCATTCTGTTGACATCCTCTACTTTAACGGCCCATGTTTCTGAGGCATACGTCATTGCACTTCTAACACATGAGGCATACACCTTTCCCTTCAGGGGGAGAGGCATTCTTTTCATGGTCAGGATTGGCATCAATTCTCTGAACTTCCCCCAGCCACACCTAATTCTAGCAACAGTGGCAGCCTCAGCCCCACCACCGGCAGAGATGGTATCTCCTAGGTAACAAAACTTGTTCACCAGCTCCAAAGATTCATTTCCAAAAATCACAGCCACAGGATCATCACTTAACACAAGCTCGCCTTTGCACACTACGCACTCAAATTTCTCTATTTCTGACTTATCCTTCGGCAGGGGCCCCTTTATTCTACTACAGCGCTTACTCCCATGGTGTACCCAACATCGACAGATGCTACATTGAATTGAGTTAACGCCCACTCCCTTTCCACACACTGCACATGGGTATGCACCGCTCTTTTCCACATTGCCTCGTCTCAAACTACAATAATAATAATAATAATAATAAGCATGTTACTTATTTCTCATAAGCGCCAATTTTTCCGAAGAATTCACTAGCGCTCGAAAAAAGAAAGAAAAAAGAACAAAAATCAATGCATCAAAAGAAGGCTTATATACAACACACATTTAACAATCACTAGCAGTGGCAAAATAGCCTAAACTCTATAGCCATCTGTCATGACACCTCTCTCAAGATCATAGCTTCTCTCAAAGAGAAAAGTCTTAAGTTGTCTCTTGAAGCATTCAACAGAACTCAGTTGTCTCATGGACAGCGGCAACCTGTTATACAACCTCGGAGCCATGTAGGAGAATGACCTCTCAAAGAAAGAAGACTGCTGGAAAGCCCTTGGTTCATCAAGACGAAAAGGGTCATTGTCATGACGCACAACTACACCATGGTGTGCCGGTGGGCGCCTGAGCAGCTCCGCAAGGTACCTAGGCTCACCAAATTTGAGAACCTTAAAAGTCACCAAACACAACTTAAATTCTATTCTTGCTCTTACTGGCAGCCAGTGCAGTTCTATGTGAAGAGATGTAGTAGGAGTTCTAGGTGGAACACCAAAAATTAGTCTTGCGGCCCTGTTAAGAACAGACTGAACTTTCTTCAAAATATAATTTGGAAGACCCACCAACAGGGCATTGCAATAATCAACACGAGAGAAGACCAATGAGTTAACCAACGTCAGGAGACAACGTCTGGTTATAAACGGCTTCACCAAATAGAGATTTCTGATGTGCAAGTAACAACTTTTAACTATCTGGTTTACATGCTCTTTGAAATCTAATCGGGAGTTCACATATACACCAAGATTTCGAACAGAGTTGGCCGGTCGCAGCTGAGATCCACCCACATTGATGGAGAGGGCACCTACTATATCATCAGCTCTTCTATTTCCTCGGATGATGAGAATATCAGTTTTACCATCATTTAGTTTAAGTTTTCTCGCTCTCATCCACTTCTTAATATCAGACATCAACAATTCCATCTTACTCCGTATATCAACTATATTTGTGATTCTCACATAAATCTGGGTGTCATCTGCATAAAAGTGAAAGGTGACATTATGTGCACAAAGCAGAAGAGACAAACTGCTAATATAAATTATAAATAGGATAGGACCTAAAACTGATCCCTGCATAACCTTGGTTTTGTTAATATTGACTCTTAAACCCTTGCTCGCCATGCCCTCTCTCCACTCTCTGAATTTGGCCTCAGCATCCTGCATACTGTCAGCTATTAGGACTAAATCGTCTGCATAAAACAGTTCCAATGGGAGTCCGCCTCTAAAAACTCTAGACAGCGCCTCCAAGACCATAATAAAGAGGAGGGGGCTTAACACTGAACCCTGATGGACTCCAACACGGACTGCGAACTCATCACTTAGTACACCCTTCACCCTCACCGAACTTCGCGAATCCTCATACATCTTCATTATCACACGCACCAGCCACTCTTCCACACCAAGTTTCCTCATAGCCCTGCGCAGAGTCATCTGCGTAGGAATGTATTGGATTATGAGTGGTAGATATGAGATCATTGATATGAATGAGAACAGAGTTGGGGCCAAAACTGATCCCTGGGGAACACCAGCATTTATTGAGTGAAATTGAGAATAAAGGCCATCTACCATTACACATATTTTTCTGTTATGAAGATAAGAAGAAATTAGTGGAACTAATGATGCAAGGCCGTAGTGTGACATCTTCGACAATAAGGATTGATGCCAGACTCTATCAAATGCCTTTGATATATCCAGTGCTATTGTATGTGTTTCACCATGTTGATCTGTAGCTTGGTTGATTTGATGCGTAAGAAGGCAAAGAATGTCTGCAGTTGATCGACATCGTCTAAAACCATATTGCCTATCACTGATTAATTTATTATTCTCAAGATGCTTAATTATGTGATTATTTAATATAATTTCAAAGACTTTACCAAGAGTGGAAGTTATAGCTATTGGTCTGTAGTTTGATGGATCTGAAGAGGCACCTTTTTTAGGCACTGGATGGATGTTTGCTTCTTTCCAGGGTACTGGGAAGCATGAGGTATGAGTACACAGACGGAAAATTTTGCCAATACAGGAGCGAGCACCAAGGAGCAATTCTTAAGTACTATTGGAGGAATTTCATCTGGACCAGGAGCCTTATCTACTGAGAGATTCTGCAAAATAGTTTTGACATGTCTGGTGTGGATCTTAAGTGAGGGAATTTCAGGCGAATTAAAATTAAGTACAGGGACATCTTGATTTATTTCATCTAAGGTCGAGTTGGTGGAGAAAATATCCGCAAGAAGGTTAGCTTTACCTCGTGGGTCACTTACAAGATTGCCAGTCGGAGATTTTAATGGTGGAATGGATGAAGCAGTAGTGAAGTTGGATTTGAATGAGTTAAGGGGTGAAGTCACAGAGTGTGAGGTGAAGCTGAACGGTCAGGCTATGGAGATCGTCAACTCTTTTAAGTATCTGGGCAGTGTGTTGAGTAAAGATGGGACTATGGATGAAGAGGTGCGGGAGAGGGTACAACAGGGGAAGAGGGTTGTAGGAACGCTAAAAGCAGTAACAAGAAATAGGGTGGTCAGTATGGAAGTGAAGAAGTCCTTGCATGACAGTGTGGTAATCCCGACACTGACTTACGGAAGCGAAGCATGAACGTTGGTTGAGAGACTCAGACCAAGAGCGAGAGCAGTGGAAATGAATTACTTAAGGAGTGCGTGCGGAGTTACATGGAGGGATAGACAGACTAATGAGGAAGTAAGAAGGAGGTGTGGTGTGGAGGTAGATGTGCTGGAAAGTGTGAAAAGGAACAACTTGAGATGGTTCGGCCATATGGAACGTATGGAAAGCGAGAGAATGACTAAGAGGGTGTACGAGAGCGAGGTGGAGGGACAGAGGGGGAGAGGTAGACCGAATATGAGGTGGAAGGATGGAGTGAGGAACTACATGAACGAAGGCGGTGCTGGTTGGGGGGAGGGGCGTCGACTGACAGG
This sequence comes from Paralithodes platypus, assembly GCA_032716605.1. Classification (NCBI taxonomy): domain Eukaryota; kingdom Metazoa; phylum Arthropoda; class Malacostraca; order Decapoda; family Lithodidae; genus Paralithodes; species Paralithodes platypus. Next base: position 1,076,358 of record CM064518.1, read on the forward strand.
GGACAGAGGTGCATGGGGGCGGTTCGTTCGTGGCCACCCCTTCGGGGATCACGGCGTCAGGCAATAGATAGATAGATAGAAGAGTAGACCAAAATATTTTGTTATCATTTGGATTATTTAGATTTTAGAAGTTTATTTGCCTGGTTGTGGAGAAAGTTTGATTTAGTTAGGTTTAATACAGTTTTGGCATGATTTCTGATGTTTCTAAAGTAATGAAAGGCTTCATGTGTTTTTTTATCTTGTGTATGCATTGTAGGCTATTGCTTTTTGTTCAGTTACTCTAGCACAATTATGGTCATACCATTTAGGTGAATTAGATCTTTTACTGTACTTTTGATGAGGAATAAAAGTTTCCATTCCAATTTTTACAAAATCTTGTATGTGGCTCAAGGTGGTGTGTACATCATTAGAAAAGAAAGAGGTCCAGGGAATATCAATAAAGACCTCATCTATATCCTCAATTCAAAATCATAAAACTTCAAAGCAATACCAATATATGAAGCACATAGGACCAGAAGTTATATCACTCAGAATCAAAATGAATTATTAAAGGGATAGGGAAACCAACTCTGTATCCCAATAAAGTTTCATTTATGCACCATGGAAGTAAAAGAATGGTTGATTTTGCTATTACAGTACTGTATATAGAAAAAAACGATGCATCCATACGTGCGAATTTGACAGAAAATGTGCCAAGTGCCATTTTCCTAAAAACAAATAAAATTCTATGTGATTCCCATACATATAACACTTGGCTTTAATTAAGTTTCCTCCTTAGCGTTAGCTAAGGCCAGCCCTATGAGAGTCTCTTATAGTGACTCAGTGGTCTGGTTAAATTAATGTACAAAAAAATAAAAACAAAAAATAAAGTTACCTTCTTCATGTTCCATAGCAAATGCCTGGTGCTCATTCCCGCCCACAAGAGTATAAATCAGCTTTCTGTTGAGCTGACTGCGGGCCATGACAGTCACGATAGGGGTGTAGGGCTCGGCATTCTCTGCTACGGTGGCGCTGTAAAACTGTCGGTCAAATATAGGCTGGGATCTGTCCACTACCTTTAGTCGCATGGTGACTTGTGATGAGAGAGGTGGGGACCCTAGGAAAGAAATTATAATGTAAAACTTGCAAAATAAACAAACCAAAACTTATACGAACACAGTAAAAAGACAAAACAACTAATCAAAATCGCTATGTGGAAACAACGCTTCATTAAATAATAATTTATAAATAAAAGAACAATATCCACCACATAGGGTGTGCATTACTACATGAGCAAGTTAATCTGTTCCCAAGCAAACTAATTGCACACATAACAACGCACTATCGTCACGTTCAAGGAATTAGTCAATTTGGGAAGTCGGGGACGTTCTGGTAAATTTTACTAAATATCAGGTACAGTCGCACTAATAAGTCATGTCTCAGCACCACATATGTTTTGATCAATAATTGGTATCAGCAATATCTAAGCTTCATTTCTTTATATTGAGTGAAATATACAAACATGTTCCTACACTTACCCGCCCTATTCAACATCTGAGACATTAATACAGCACAGAGCAAGGCAAACATAATGACAGCTGGAACATGACTTATTAGTGCGACCGTACATTTAGTTTATATATTTTACAGGACTTGGTGTGCGAAAATTTGAAAACAATTGAACAAAACAAATATGTATTAATGAATTCCAGCAATATTTATGAAGAAGAATAAACAAAAATAATTACTTAAGAATATAGCACTTTTCCATTTTGATTCATTAGTATTATAATACAAAAAAAAATGTATAGCCTTCAAGTGAGTACAATTTACATATATTTCTATAACATCAACAGAAACCTTGTACTATGGGTAGCGCCAACAAACTTGACAATAATCTTGATCCCTGACCTCTACGTAACTCAAAAGGGCCTAGAGCAAACTGGCTGTAAATATCCACACCTATTTCCTGGTGGACTCTTCCCAAATGATAAACGTTAGCCCGATTACTTTCATTCATTCCGAATTATATGAAGTTAAGGGGTCAAGTTAGTTGGCGCTACCTATAATATACAATTATTGCACCATAGCATATTTTTGCTTTTATTTCAGCTACATTTAGACGATTTTATGAAGCTTAGAGAGGATATATGGTAGCTAAAAGGATTAATTGAGATAGTCTGTAACCTTATAATGGGTATACGTCCTTCTTAAGCTGAATAAAATCGTCTAAGAGTTGCCAGCATGTAATATAAAGGACGTCACCAGTACTGTACACATTTTTCTTACCTCCATCATACACATTGATGACCAACTCGTATTCACTCTTGAGGCCCACCAATGACTTCTTGAGGCTAATTTCCCCCGTGTTGCGGTTGACAGAGAACAATGCACCGTTGCCATGTCGGAGTTCATACCTCACTGCACTGTTCTCATCAGCATCAAAATCTGTGGCTGGAACCTAAAAAATAAAAGACAATATATATAAACGTTTGGCCTATACTGTTAACCCCTTCTGTACCGGTGACGTCTTCTGTATTATATTGTAGCTACGTTTAGACGATTTTGTGCAGTTTAAGAAGGATCTGTGGTAGTAAAAATGGTTTAACGAGATAGTTCGAAGGCCGTTAATTGCTTGAGGACCTTTTTGAACTGAATACAATTATCTAATAGTAGCCAGAATATAGTTGAAAGTACATCACCAGTACAGAAGGGGTTAAAACTTTCAATAAACTTTGTCATGACTGATTGATTTAACATTTTAAATGAAAAAGTTTAAACAATGTATGCAGCTACTGTGTACTGTATACAAATATTTCAGACAATTGTGTCTGTCATTTTTAAAAACTTGATATAAGATTGCCTAATAAACATTGGAATTAACTAACATACAATCAATTAAAAAAATTGGGTATAATTAAGAGAGTTGTGGAAAAATTAAATAGATAGATATAACCAAATATCTGCAGTCAACGTAATTCTATACAAGCCAACCCTATAGACTGACCCTAAAGACTGCCCTGCGCCCCTTGGTCCTCCTGCCGCCCTCAGCGTCCACAGAGATGACACCATAATAGGGAGTGTTGACGAAGATGGAGGCGTTGTCATTCTTGTCCTGAACCACCACGTGTACCTGCACGTGGGCCACTCTCGCTGGGTTTGTGCGAGCCACGCTGCGAACCTGTAAAACACATAGAAAACATAATTGAGGAATCTTTACAAACGTTTGAGCGTAATTTAGACAAGGCATGGAGTAGACAAGATCTATTTTATAATTATAAAGCTAAACTTCAGTATGATAAAATTGTATTGACTGCCACAGCCACCACTTTTGGTTCGGGTCCCGAGCTGGATACACAGGTCTAAAAAGGCCTCTTCCAGAACTTCTACTGTTTATTCAAATGTAAAACTTGCAAACTAAACAAACCAAAACTGGGACGATACAAGATAAAGGTAAAATAACTGATCAAAATTGCTATGTGGAAATAACGCTTACTAAAATAATACAACATTAAATAAAAGAACACAATTCACCACATACTACCTTACTACAGTACATGAAGAATAGTGCCAACATGACATTCATATATTATCTAACAATACGGAACAAACATGTAAATATTTCAGACACACTATGCATTGGGAAACAATTACTGTCAATCTAATGGCATCACCACTCCAACTTTAATACGGTACATGGGTGCGGTACAGGTGCCATTTTATGCACCTGAATTATACTGTACAGTTGTGCTAATAAGCCATGTCCCAGCTGTCATTACATTTGGCTTGCTCTGTGTCAGATGTTGAATAGGGTGGGTAAGTGTAGGAACATGTTTGTATATTTCACTCGATATGAAGAAATGAAGCTTAGATATTGCCGATACCAATTATTGATCAAAACATACTTGGTGCCGAGACATCACTTATTAGCGCGACTGTACTTCACAATAACTGTCTTACTTACCTCAACAACAACCAGATAGTTGTCTTGAACTTCCCTATCAAACGGCTTGCCGGTGGTCTGTATAACCCCAGAGGTATCCCCGATGACAAACATATCAGTGGGGTTGAGGATGGCGAAGGCGAGGTGTTCGTTGAGATTGGAGCCCAGGACATGCACCATGGTTATGGTGTCGGCCCGAGTGCTGTTTTCTTCAAGAGCGGCGAAGTATTTGTCCTTGGAGAAGCGTAGGCCAGTCACCGGGATTGGTTCTACAGTAAAAGTCCGTTAATCCGACGACCGATGATTCAAATCTCCCAATAGTCCGAATTTTTCAATTTGAGGCCAAATCCGAATTCACCCGATGGTCCGAATTTCAAGAAGTCCCGAAGTCCCCTTTTTGAGGCATTAGTCCACTCAAATGACACATAATGGAGCACACACATATCATATGTTCATGAATTCACTTTAAAAGTTTACCATTGTCATTATAGCCTATTACCTACTTCAAAACATTCAGATTACTGGTCAAAGGACCGAGGCAGCTCAGACCCTAACTACACCAGAACTACCAAACAACTCTGATGACCCCAATAGGAAGCAAGAGGACAAGACTGTTGACCTAGGATTAGGGAATACACCAACAAACCTCAATCTATCGGTCGAATTGGCTCTCAGTAGGCCTAGGCCTAATTCCCAGACCCAAGGCCATGAATGCAGCCTTGCTAGAACTAGGCCTAGCCCAAGACAGAAATCCTCAGATTCCTCAGCATACCATCATTCCCATGTCACGAGAATCTCACCACAGGACAGGAGAAATGGCAGGTTGACTCAGCTTGCCCAAGAAACCCCCATATGTAGGTACCACAGACGGGGAACATGTCGGCACGGCAAATTTGGGACAAAATGTGAGTACCGTCATCCTAAGGTCTGTCGTAAACTCCTAAATCATGGGCCAAATAGAGACCAAGGATGCCAACTAGGGAAAAAATGCTCATTTCTCCACCCTAAGATGTGCGAGGACTCCATCTCCAAGCAGGAATGTTTGAATAGTAACTGTAAATTAGCTCACATCAAAGGGACAAAGAGACACCAAGCCAAGCAAGATATAAATCCAGTACTGGTACCTGCCACCGCTCAAGTGCCCCACATGGCCTCGAAGAAAGTCGACGCTGTTCAGGATACAAATTCAGCCCCTGCTTTTTTAGAATTAATGGTGGGGGTGAAAAGGACCCTCGACACGCTAACGAAAGCCATGGAGTCACAAGCGTCCATAATCAGCACACACCTAATGGGCAATCAACACAACAATGTCCCAACACATACCCAAATGTTTCCATGGCTAAATGCCATGAAATCATGCTAGAAAATGCAATGATGGGCAATATTCAAGGTCTATTCCCTAAGACAAATATAAGCAAAATCCCCTTCATTGCTGAGCTTGCCGAAGAAAATGACCTAATGTTCATTGCCCTGACAGAGACTCATCTCAAAAGTGAGGTGAGTGATGCAGAAATAATAGTGGCAAATTACACCTCCTACAGAGCAGATCGTGAAAATAGAAGCCATGGTGGAGTCATCACATATGTAAGAAATGACCTAGCCTCAGATACAAAACCAATACTAGTCTACTCTGATACTCAAGTAGAAATGCTGGCTCTCCACATTAAGTCACTCAATGTAATTATTCTCAATTGCTATCGCCCCCATCATGCACCCTTGAAAGGTACAATAATTCACACAGCAGAATCGACAAGCTAATCGACGATATGCCAACCCCAACACCAGACATCATCATCTGCGGAGACTTCAACTTTCCTATCATCCATTGGCCAGAAGGAAAGGTCTCAGGAGGTACCAGAGAGGAGCAAGCACAAGCCAGGCTTCTCCTTAAACTCTCTGACAAGCTTTTCCTCACACAACTGATAACCAAGCCTACCAGAGTCAATAACACACTCGACCTCCTCTTCACTAACAACCAGGATATAGTTGCCGACTACTCGGTGGAGAAGACAATATTCTCTGACCACAGCCTTGTAACTATACACACTATGTACAGGAAGGCTGAGGCTCAAGCTGAAACTGTAACTCCGCCAACAAAACCAACAAACCCATTCTCAAATTTGAACTTCTTCAGTGAAGCAATTGACTGGGTAAATCTCCAAAGTCCAAACTTCCCTCTCCCAGACAAATTGGGACCTGATCCTCCATGACAAGGATCCAAATGCCATGATTGACACCATCCTCAGCACCCTACTGAAGGAGTGTCAGCATCACATTCCCCAAAGGAGGAAACCTTCCAACGCTCGGCACCTCAAAATCCCGAGGGACCGAAAAATCCTAATGCAGAAAAGATCATCACTCAACAAACAGCTCAATAACACCCAAAACAAAACGAGGAAGCTTGCACTATCTACCAAGATTGCAAGCATAGAAACTCAAATTAAAGCATCCCATGAGCGTCAAAAGCAAAGAGAGGAAGATCGTGCAGTACTGAACATCAAGCGGAACCCCAAATTCTTTTACAGTTACTGCAGGCGCTTCTCAAAAATTAAGACGCAAGTGGGGCCATTAAGAACAGAGGATGGTGAAGCTGTAAACGACCCCAAAGATGTATGTCGGATCCTGCGAACACAGTACGAGAATGTCTTCAGCACACCACGGCCAGCAACTGCAATCCAGGACCCCAAAGCTTTCTTCACGGAAGACACTCCACAACCGACTCGACTAAGTGATATTGAACTGACTGAGGCAGACCTACGAAAAGCCATCAAAGAACTGAGAACGAATGCAGCTGCTGGTCCTGACGGAGTACCAGCCATACTGCTGATTAAATGCTGTGATGCCCTGATTCCTCCTATCTGCAAGCTTTGGAGACACTCAATGGACACAGGCAAAATTCCATCCTCACTAAAACAGGCCATCATTACTCCAGTCTACAAGGGTGGTGAAAAGAGCCTGGCGAAGAACTATCGACCGGTAGCTCTAACATCCCACCTCATCAAGATATTTGAAAAAGTCCTGAGGAACAAGCTTGTCAACTTCCTGGAGAAAAATGGCCTTATGAACTCCAGCCAGCATGGCTTCCGGAAAGGCAGATCATGCCTTTCGAAGCTCCTGGCACATCATGACTGGCTACTCCACAGGCTTGCAGAGGGAGAAAATGTGGATGTCGTGTTTCTAGACTTTGCTAAAGCATTCGACAAGGTGGATCACGGCATCCTCCTTCACAAGATTAAGAAACTCGGCATCCAAGGCAAAATAGGTGTGTGGCTGCACAGTTTCCTCTCCGCAAGAACGCAGACTGTTGCTGTTAAGGGCCACACATCTGAAAAGTCCCACCTCATTAGTGGAGTACCCCAGGGATCAGTATTAGGACCTCTGCTCTTCCTTATACTGATAGGGGACATTGATGATGGAGTTGGTCAATCAGTTATCTCTTCCTTTGCTGACGATACGAACATAAGTCGTGTCGTCAGAAATGAAGAGGATATTCATAATCTCCAGGATGACCTCGACAAAATCTACAAATGGGCAGACGAAAACAACATGACCTTCAACGAAGAAAAGTTTGAAGCGTTACGATGTGGCCCGAAACAAACCCTCAAGGACACCACCAAACTACTCACTGCAGGCGGCCACGACATCACCCCCAAGCCACATGTGAGATGCCTAGGTGTGCAATTGTCCGACGATGCCACATTTCAACACCACATTTCTGCAGCTGTCAAGAAAGCCAAGGGAATGTCCGGATGGATTCTACGGACGTTCAACTCCAGGGAACAAGAAACAATGCTAACTCTCTGGAGGTCTATGGTACAACCATTCCTTGACTACTGTAGTCAACTATGGTCGCCACACAAAAAGGGGTACATACGAGATCTTGAGTCCGTCCAGAGGTCCTTCACTAGAAACATTCGGGGGATGAAGGACCTTAGCTACTGGGACCGGCTCAAGAAGCTAGGGCTGTACTCTCAGCAGAGAAGGCGAGACAGGTATTGCGCAATTTATGTGTGAAAAATCCTGGAGAAGCTGGTTCCAGATCCAACTGGTAATGAACTCCAGGAAAAACAAAATGGTCGGACTGGAAGGAAGTGTGAGAGGAGATCCCTCCCAACACAGGCACCAGAACGAGTGAGATCCCTCCTCGCGTCCAGCCTAGGCCACAATGGACCAAAAAAATTCAACTCGCTGCCCAAGGAAGTGCGAGACATAGTACATAGACATAGTTGCCTCACCCATACATTATACAACTCGCGGGCTATATCTCCGATTTTGACCATCCAAACGCTGTTTTCACTCGTTTTATTGTTGTTTCAGGTTAATACCTTTATAATCAACCCATAATAGGCGCATATGGATAAGTATTAATGCTATTAATGGCACAATGAATATTTTAGTGACGGAAACACCTCAAATACGTCAGCACAGGGGGACGTTTCCAATTACCCCCATGCGCACTTCAGAGGTTAATAGCATTAATACTTATCCATATGCGCCTATTATGGGTTGATTATAAAGGTATTAACCTGAAACAACAATAAAACGAGTGAAAACAGCGTTTGGATGGTCAAAATCGGAGATATAGCCCGCGAGTTGTATAATGTATGGGTGAGGCAACCTGCTTTCCCGCCAATTTCCCCCAAGGCCACTGAGACACAGACGATCGATACTCTCTCTCTCTCTCTTGCACTCGCTTGCCATCAGTGATGACAACACCCTGCTTGCAACTCGCTAATGTTAGCACGAAAATATACCTCAGAATAAGGGAATAACAGGGAAAATAGGTGATAACTGAAGGAGAGGAGGAAAGTGGGGAAGGAGGGGAGGTAGAGGACTGAGATTTTGCATGGCCCAGGGGCCAAAAAAAAATAAACAAATACATTTTTTTTTTTTTTTTTTCGATGTCAAAAGTTGATTTTTTTTTTCACTCACTCATAAGAGTCTCCCCGCAGTCCGCCGGGGGAACTCTTAAGAGTCTCCCCGCAGTTCCCGGGTTAATGGTAAAATATGAAACTTCTATGTCTCTACATCATACAGTCATACTAAGACCAAGTTTATATAATTAGCACCATATTTCGCTACAAAATCTTCAAAATAACTTGAGAAATATCGATGGGAACTTTGCAATTTTCCATCAGTTGAAAATAAACAGACTATAGAGCCAGAAGTGGGGGCAAGAACTTATAGAGATGCTACCACTATTAATAACAAGGGATGGTGATTGGTGTGTGTTATTGGCAGACGCCAGTGTTGTTGGTGGATGGTGTGGTCTAGCAATCTGTGGCAACTATTAATAACAAGGGATGGTGATTGGTGTGTGTTATTGGCAGACGCCAGTGTTGTTGCTGGATGGTGTGGTCTAGCAATATGTGGCAACTATTTACTGAAGTCCCTGATCATCATCAGGGCACCCACCCTAGCCCAGCTATTGAGCAGTGAGTGCATGGTGATAAAAAACGCATCATGACTCTACACAACATAACCCAATACCCCATTACATTTATATAAAATTAGTCTAGCGAGGCCGGTCCTAGTTATCTTGGCCCCATTCATTGTTCTTCCCTCTCACTAAAACATTACGTTATCCATAATGCAGTTGGGTCTAAGTACATGATTAGATTAATATCCAGAATTTGAAAATGGATATTAATCATGATCGTGTACTTAACCTTTAACTGTGTTGGTGGTGTAATGGTTTAGATGCATATGTTCTGGGTGTGGTGCCCCGTGTTGGAATCCCGGGAGGGTCATATGCCTTCATTAGTTTATTCTATTGCATTGGGGTTTGTAATAGAGGATTAATGTTAAAGGTGGAGGCTCATGGTTTGAGGTAAACATGGAATGATAATCGCCAAGCTGTACATAATTATCTTGCAAAATGCAATGGCACTGAAATAATTATTAACAATGGTATAAAGGATTTTGTGGATCGTCTATACCAGGCCTGTGACGTCACACCAGTATAAGTCCACCATCCAGTCTAGGATAAGGATACTGGTGTGATGTCACTATGACGTCACAGGCCCGGTATAGACGATCCGCAAAATCCTTTATACCATTGTTAATAATTATTTCAGTGACATTGCATTTTACAAGATAATTATATGCAGGTTGGCAATTATTTTTCCATGTTTACCTCAACCCATGAGCCCCCACCTTTAACACCTTACGAGCGGCCTATGCGGTTTATTTATGTGTACCGCACAGCGGGGTGTTTTTAGCCAAAATAGGGCTGTTTACGTGATCATTTTCATGCCTAAATAAGACCCAGAACGTAAAACAAGTACCTATCCCTGAAAGGGCATAAACAGAGCTTTCGAATGACACCATAACGATCCTTGTATGATGGATAGTTTTCTTGCAATAACCGTGCAACGCGAGTGCAAAAAGCAGGTAATTCGGTACTTTCAGTACATAATTGAGTATGTAGCGAGTGAGAGAGGGAGGAGGGAGCTGAGATTTGTGTCAGTAGGTTCGCCGCGGTGGTCTGGAGCAGTCATACGCTCGCTAGTCTCCTGCCACCACTTGTCTCTCTCTCTCAGCCACATTACGTGCTGAAATTGCCACTCGAGTTATGTCGAGCGCCGCCACATAGTCCAGCTTTTTTTAACTCGACTTATGTTGCTCGCCGCTAAATAAGGGTTAAGAACGGGGTGTTCCTTAATTATTTATGGTGTTTTACCTTAAGCTGGTAGTGACTTGCAAGATTACTGGAGACAGTAATCAGTCCAGTTTTGGAGTCTATAGTAAATGTCTGGCCTTTGTTACCATCAGCTATTTGGTATTCCAGGTTTGCTCGGCCTCCAAAGTCAAGATCAGTTGCATTCACCTGCACAACCGACACATCCCTAGAAGAAAAATATAATGTTAATAATTTGAGAAAGCTAGCTAAAAGGTATTATACTGTAAAACTTGCAAAATAAACAAACCAAAACAGGGACGACACAATATAAAGGTAAATGAACTTATCAAAATCGCTATGTGGAAATAACGCTTGAGCAAAATATAATTTGAGAAAGCAAGCTAAAAGGTACTGTATTAGCAAATAGGTAGGTATTTTTTTTGGTGTTACATGAACTGTCTTGGTGGTGTAATGGTTAAGGTGTCTAAAAATCTGTGTGTGATAACCCGGGTTCGAATCCTGGTGGATCACATATATGCTTTCATTAATTTCATTGGAGGTGTTTGGTGTTGTGGTGAAATTAATAAAAATAGATATATCAATTAGACAGATGAAATCTATAGACTCCTTCAAGAAACAGTTGAAGACCTTCCTCTTCTGTAAGAGTTATGATCTCGCAAGTGGCACAGTGACAGGTCGTTACAGGCTCTATCACACCACACCCAGAACATAAGCATCTAAACCATTACACCACCAACACATACATACAGTACATACATATATACAATGTTTATGTACGGTCGCGCTAATAAGTCATGTTCCAGCTGTCATTAGGTTTGGCTTGCTCTGTGCTGTATTTATGTCTGTCAGATGTTGAATAGGGTGGGTAGGTGTAGGAACATGTTTGTATATTTCACTCGATACGAAGAAATGAAGCTTAGATATTGCTGATACCAATTATTGATCAAAACATACTTGGTGCCGAGACATGACTTATTAGCGCGACTGTACAGTACCGGGTATGTTTTTTTTTAAGGGGGTAGTTTTTGGTTTTTGGTTGTTGTTGTTGTTGTTCCCTAAGCTGCCTGGCCGAACAGCCCCGAGTCCCTGAGGAAGGCCATGGCCACGATCGGGCTTTCCCACAGAGCTCTCATTGAGTGTAGCTTATGTTGTTGGCGTAAGTGGTTGTGTGAAATGCAGTCTTCTATGATGTGTTTAATGGTATGGGGTGCTGTGTTACATCCCGGGCAGGCGTCGACAACGGAGTCATCCAGTCTCTTCTGATAGCTCAGGAGAGCTGGATGGTGTCCGCATCTCAGCCTGGCCAGGTGGACTCTGTCCTCGCGAGGGAGGGAGGATTCGGAAGGATGGATTTCGGGAGGTCGTGCATGCAGCTGCGTGTTGTCTGTGAGTGAGTGGATGGATTGGCGAGAGATATGAGTATGGATGTGCTTCTGGAAGTTGGTTCGGGGTGGGCAGGGAGGGAGAGAGGACAATAATTGTGTGTGATACCGTGTGCTGGGTGTTGTTTTGATATTTCTTGGTGTCTGTGGGTGTGTTGCCATGTAGTTTAGTGGGTGGTCTTGGTTCGTGGAGGCTGCTGCCAGGAATTGAGTGCCTCTCATGTCCAGATGGTCTTTGACTTTGAGGATTTTGGTTTCTTGATGTAGATGATCTGTGGGTGCAGTAGCTGTGCAGCCTGTAATGATCTTCAGGGCTTTGTTTTGAATAGTCTGTAAGGTCTTATGATGTGTTTCAGCTAGGTTAGAAGCCCAAGCTGGGCTTGCATATTCCATTACTGATCTTATGTATTGTTTATATACTGTGGTGGTAGTTTCTTTGTTGTGTCCAAATTTTGTGTGAGCAAGTGACCTGAGGGCGTTAAGTCTGGGTGTCAGTTTCTTTTTAATGTTTGTGGTGTGCTGTTTGAATGTCATATGAGTATCATATGTTACTCCTAGGATTTTGGTAGATATATTTATCTATTAATTTATTTTTTAGTTTCCTCGCTAGACCTCCAGCTTAAAAAAAACCCTAGACCCCCTTTCAAGATAAATTTGTAAATTTTTTGATAGAAAAGTCGACCGGTTCCTTCAATATATGGAGCACATCGAGTCTCTCTTCCAAATCCCATCACATACCGGTAATTTAAAAACACAAACATCTCAGTGGCAGAACTGTATCATTAAGGGGGGTGACATGCTTTTTTTCTTTCTCTGGGTTGTATCCATTCGGCCTCATTCAGCCTACTGTTTTAAGATGTTTATCCCCATCCAAGTATCGATTTATACCTGGAGAGCGATAGCGAGCCACCATAATTTGGATAATGAATTAGACAGCAAGCTAAATTTGTAAATTTTTCGATAGAAAAATGTCTCCGGGGAAGCCGGATTTCTCCATAAAATGCTGACTCGCTATCGCTCGCCAGGAAAAAAATCAACACCTGGATGGGGTCAAATTTTGCAAAACAGTAGGCTGAATGGGGCCAAATGGATACAACCAAGAAAGAGAAAAAAGCAGGTCATCCGCCTTAAGTGAAAACTACCGGTACCGTACATGGAAAGAATGGGTGGCCGATATTTACTATGGATGAATTACATAATACAACTTGAATCAATATCAGAAGGAATACAGCAAAAATTAACATAAAAATAGCATTGTTTGGGCTATTTTATCATTTCCAAAACCATAATATGAACTATAAACCATAAGTTAACCCTCCTCTAGCGGGTGCTCTGTGGCCGTTTTGGGCCTTTCTGGGCCGTTCTGACTGCTATATCAACCATCAGTATGAAAGGAACTGTATTGCGCCGAAAACTAGGTGGAAATCGCTACACAATGACGCCACATACAGCTACGTAGCACTCGTGGAGCACTGACAGTGTTACCTCGAAGATGGAAGTTTAGCGGATTTTGCTACCTTGCTCACTTTTAGCGAACTATTGGTTACACTGTCATCCTCACGCGCGGTGGGGGAACTGGAGTTAGTGTGGGCCGGGAGGCCACAGATGTCGGACGTATGGATCATTACTATCCCACCCATTTTCACTCGATTTCCACCCTTTTTTCACCCGTTTTTTGCCAGTTTTTTCAACTCGACTTATGTGGTGAGCCGCTTTTTAAGGGTTAAGCTATACATATACAATTATAAGGGCTAAACCATAATATGAACTATAAACCATAAGTTAAGCTATACATATACAATTATAAGGGCTAAACCATAATATGAACTATAAACCATAAGTTAAGCTATACATATACAATTATAAGGGCTAAACCATAATATGAACTATAAACCATAAGAGTTAAGCTATACATATACAATTATAAGGGCTAAACCATAATATGAACTATAAACCATAAGTTAAGCTATACATATACAATTATAAGGGCTAAACCATAATATGAACTATAAACCATAAGTTAAGCTATACATATACAATTATAAGGGCTAAACCATAATATGAACTATAAACCATAAGTTAAGCTATACATATACAATTATAAGGGCTAAACCATAATATGAACTATAAACCATAAGTTAAGCTATACATATACAATTATAAGGGCTAAACCATAATATGAACTATAAACCATAAGTTAAGCTATACATATACAATTATAAGGGCTAAACCATAATATGAACTATAAACCATAAGTTAAGCTATACATATACAATTATAAGGGCTAAACCATAATATGAACTATAAACCATAAGTTAAGCTATACATATACAATTATAAGGGCTAAACCATAATATGAACTATAAACCATAAGTTAAGCTATACATATACAATTATAAGGGCTAAACCATAATATGAACTATAAACCATAAGTTAAGCTATACATATACAATTATAAGGGCTAAACCATAATATGAACTATAAACCATAAGTTAAGCTATACATATACAATTATAAGGGCTAAACCATAATATGAACTATAAACCATAAGTTAAGCTATACATATACAATTATAAGGGCTAAAAATAATAGACACGTCTTTCATTTGACTCCCTGAAGGTCCCTATAGGTACCGCCAGCAAACTTGACTTTTCTATCATTTGGGAAGAGTACACCAGGAAATAGGTGTGGATATTTACAACCAGTTTGCTCTAAGCCCTTTTGAGTTACAGAGAGGTTATGGATCAAGAGTATTGTCAAGTTCGTTGGTGCTACCTATAGTATATACTGTATACAGTACTATACTGTACCTATAGTATATACTGTATACAGTACTATACTGTACCTATAGTATATACTGTATACAGTACTATACTGTACCTATAGTATATACTGTATACAGTACTATACTGTACCTATAGTATATACTGTATACAGTACTATACTGTACCTATAGTATATACTGTATACAGTACTATACTGTACCTATAGTATATACTGTATACAGTACTATACTGTACCTATAGTATATACTGTATACAGTACTATACTGTACCTATAGTATATACTGTATACAGTACTATACTGTACCTGTAAATCCATTGCTGTGTGGTTCCTTACGACGCACACCTTCTGGGAGTTCAGTTTGAGTGTTTACTGATGTACGGTAGTCTATTGAACAGCCTCGGCAGCAAACTGGAAAGATAAAAACAAATATTAGCAACATCAAAAATAACCATTGGCCTATATATTGTGACGTTAACCACTCCGTTAGAACCGCATGGCTTGTCCTACAGTGACTCGCTAGGATTGCCAGGGCAGTGGATGGGGCTACAGTTTATGTATTAGAGTGTGCTTTATTTCATATGAAAGCTCGTGTCATGGGCAGTCCAGAAAGGCTCTTTGTTTTCACCCATGTCAAGGCTTTATATATTTAATTGTAAAGTATATGTTTTATCATTAACTAGTAATGATGGGATCTGGAATGATGGGACGCATGTAAACAACAGCCGGCTGGACCGACGCCCCGCATCTCCGGCCACAAGAAAGAGACCGTCGCTTGTTCGTGTGTGCCTGTATGTTGTTGTTAAGTATCGAATAGTAGTGTAAAGTGGCTGTTTTGGCCATAAAGTTATCTCCAATGAAATCATCATCACAGCTCAACCAGTTGACTTAGAGAGCTCTACTTAATGCCATTCTACAGGTAAATAACACAGCTACGCTTGGGGATGCGCGGGAATGCGGGAAGCAGCCTGATTAACAAATATACGGTAGCCTAGCCTAGACGTTTTTCGGCCAAAACACCCGGGTTTTGAGGAATATATATATAATACATAGCCGGGGCTGGAGGGTTAAGAGCATGGGTGGTGATCTAACTTTGAACTTAAAGGAGAAAAACCCAAGAACTCTAGTAGAAGCAGCAGAAATGGCTGATCGACGGCTGTCGTTGATTCGGGGTTGCGGGCAGGGTGCCAAAACAGAAATTATCCAGTTCTGGATCATTTTTCTAAGCTTACAAGGATCAACTTTGCGCGGCGTCTGCGGGGGGTGCGGGGGGCGCAGCCCCCCGCTCCATAACAGGGGGTCCGGGGGGCGTAGCCCCCCGTCCGCCGGAGAAATTTTGAGATGTGAAGGTAAATATATGCACAATACATGCTCAAAATTTATTAAAAGGAATGAATAATATTGTAAGTAAAAGGGATGTTATGTATGTTTACTGGTGTTTAATCAGGATACTAGGGGAGCTGGCTGCCTGTACTTCAGTCTCAAAGAGATGCACTTCAGGTCCACTAATATAGGCATTGAAAACAGGTTTTTAAATTATTCTTAGCAGTCCCTGTTTTAGTTTTGTAACTTTTGTCCAATAAAGATTTCATGTATATTTGTTGTTGCATTCCAAGAACTATTACATACTTAATTTATATCCTTTCATATGATACATGAGTTACTATAGAGTACTGGTTAAAATACATACCGGTACAAAGTTTCAAGAATAAACTTTGATTAGAACATTTGTTTGTCTATTATTTTCCCTGGGCCGAGTAAAAAATACCTGGGTAGGCTATTCCCATCTCGGGTTAAGTACAATCAGTAGGAACGTAGAAACTTACTTTAATTTTCACAACTTTAAAAGACTCAAGATTCTGCGAGGCTAATTCCGAAAATATTCAATCAAGTCTCCGTTACCCCCATGAAGTCAGGTTATAGTAATGACAAGACATACCAATAATATATGTTAGTTAGCGGGTGTGTGGACTGTGGGGATAGTGGCAGCCCCCACTTTGGACACTAAGACTAAGTAAAGTTAGGTTAGGGTAAGGTAATGCAAATTATCTACTCATAACATGATAAACAATTGAACAATAAACTACTGTACTATATTCCTTGAAAAAATAAAAACAAACAATTGTACATAAGGCTGCGGAAAGATTCTTTAGTGATACCCAAGTCATGGCCGGGATTCCGGGAAATCTATAAATGCACTGTAGGCGGTAGGCCTAGCTGCTGGCTGTACACTTATTAAATTGTACCGGTAATCTGGCTAAAAAGTTACCGGTATACAAAATGAGAACATAGAGGCAGGGTGCAGATCCCACTTTGGACACTAAGTTTGGACTTTGGTTAGGGTAAGTTATTGCAAATCTTCCACTCATAATATAAACTACAATAAAATAAGATACCAGTAGATAAGATACTACTGTAGCCTATTCTGCCTATAGCCTATACCTTGAAAACAGAAACAAACGGTAAGACTGCGAAAGTATTCTTCAGTGACAGGTCTACCCCTATAGGCCTAATCCCACGGCATGACGGCAAACTGTTATTGTCATAGGCTATAGCCTAGCCAGGGTGTCGAATGACGCTGTTTTTTTGAGTGATACAACTTTCTGTATAATGATAAAAAAAAAAAATCCTAGCCTAGGCCTAACCTACGTATTTTTATATTATTATTTTAAAAGTTAGACATCTAAAATAGGCCTAGGCTTAGGCCTACTGTGTTCCAAAACTCAAGAGTAGCCTAGGCTAGGTTAGCCTAGCCTAGCCTTAGCTACAAAAAAAACAAAAAACAAAACAGGAATGTTGGTCTAGGCTAAGTTTAATATACACTTCCCAGGTCATTTTAACAGTTCTATTGCTTCTATATATCATATAATACATCATAGAGTAAGTTTTTAATAACTAGAAAAAAAGGTCATCTTCTAAATAATTACCATAATTGAGGACCTTCGCCATTCCCGGGTTAAGAGTGGGCTCTGAGTCTTAGCCTACCAGAACCAGATTCCCAGCTGCCTAGCTAACCTTATTTTTTACTGTCTTTAACCTCAAATCTTCCTTGATCTTCATTAGCCTATCAATACATTATACATAGCCCCACTAGTGGGGGCAGTCCTAAGATTGTTGGATAATGGGTTATCCTAAGCCTAATATGCCTAGCCTCAGCCTAGGCTACTCATTTCTGCTTCAAATCATCATTATCATCATAGGCCTAGGCTAATACAAGTAGGCCTAGGCTTATCTGACAAAATAATATGCTTGGCTACTTACAAAATCGCTGTTTGGTGCTTGCTAGAAGTCAGGTTTATCCAAAGTATCACCTTGAACTTATACCTTATATATAATGAGTTCCCCAAGATTAATATGCACAATTTTAGAATGTGTAGGGCACTCGCACTTCACATGAAGTCAATGTTATATTCCAGCCCCTTAATTCACTCTATTTTTCCACAAATATATCGGTAAATAACAGCTAACACATTTCCAAGTGTTCCACAGTTGATTGGCGGCAAGCTAATTTGACGTCATCATTGGATTATTCTCGGAAACAGCCACAATGGAAAACAGTGCTGATATTCGTTCGTTGGTTTCCATTAATCCAACCACATATATACCCCTGAAAACCAATAATTCATCATAAAATCGTACTAATTTATAGCTTACCTTATGCCTCAAGGTCTTGCGCTCTTTGTCAAACACATAAAATTTATATTCATTCACTATTTTTAAGAAATTAGAGACCCCATAAAATTAGCACATACGAAACAATATCTGTATTTTGAAGGAGTTTAATTAGGAGGAACTCTGATCAGAAAATTAACATTCAAACTTAAATTAATATTTTACATTATTCATTTCAGTGAAATTTAGTCAATATATTAAACACATGGAGTAGTTTAGTTAATATATACATAGTTTTAGATAAATACCTATTATTATCCTTTAATCTACATATTATTGAGCATTCGAGTGCCAATAAAATTACGGTAGTTGTGTTCGTCTTGACTCAGCCTTCGGCGCAATATAACATCGGAGTGTAGGGGTACATTGGTTGTTTGTTTGTTTGTTTGTTTTAGCGGACTCTCCCATCCAGGAGTTCGTTCTATGAACGATGGCTGTTTCCTTATTGTAATATATATTTGTTATATTGGTGCTAAAGTCAGTCACCTCATCCGAACCGAACAAGTTGTGTTTTCACAGTGTAAACAAATCGCTCTCATGACTCGAGCTCTGGATTTATCCGTCTATATTTACATTAGTAGCTGCATTTGGACTTCAATACAGGTGATATATAATAGTTCTAAGATCATAGCCAATGTAGAGTACAGTGTAGAGCAGAGCAACTATCGTTTGATGAGTGTAATGTAGAAATAGAATGGCAGGTTTAGCGGGGCTCCCGGCCGCCCCGGGACAGTCACAGGCTCTTAGCCTATTTCAGTATCAATATTTTTTCAATGTTAGGTTCGGGATCACGAAGAAAATGGGCGAATTTTGGCACACTGGTTGCGGGTCCTCACAGAAGTACGATGTAAGTGCTAAGGACCGTCATCCTCCCCCTCCCCGGAACAATGACACATTTAAACAGAAGAGCCATGAAACTAAAACTGAATCCAAACCTTACACCACACCGTATGTGAAAAATCAGGGGCCTTTTACATCACAGTATAAGCCGAAACAGAAATTTATGTGTTTTAGTTGCCACCAGGAGGGTCATAAGGCAAATGAGTGCCCTAGTCGACCTCCTCCGGCAGCCGTGTCTTTTGCACACGGCATTGGAGTGTTCAAGAGGACATCGGAGTTTGTTAGAGGCATTTCTTCCGAGGTAAATACACTGCCAGTGCAGAAGGATCCGGAAGGCTTATTCCCTGTCCGTGATGCCTTTAGTGACCACAGGGGACTCGGTTGTGTGGAGTGGGGGGGTAGAAGACATGAGGTGAGAATTTTGCGTGACACTGGGGCATCGCAAACACTGTTGAGAAATTTCACTGGTAAACCTGTCAATACGGCGCGGGTGGTTGTGGTTCAGGGAGTTAATGCGACAAGGTCATACCCGCTTGTAAGAATGAAGGTGGAAGTTGATGGTGTGACTCGTGACCTGGATGTAGGAATTGTGGAGAAGTTACCTGTTGGGGACGTCGACCTCCTTCTCGGCAACGACTTTGCGGGACCTACTTCTGAGGCTCCACCCTTGGTCGTTGCCGAGAAGCCGGCCGACGTGAGTAGGGAGGAGCAGGAGTGGGTTGAGAAGTGTCCGGGGCAGCCTATGGCGTGTGTTGTCACCGGAGATCCTGCATCCAGGGAGTCGCATTCTGGTCAACAATCTTTAGATCAGCGGAGGAAGGGTACCGAGAAGGGGTTGGAAGTTGATGCGGTTGAGAGTTTAGTATCAACGGCCCTTCTCGGGGACTCAGTATTAGGACCAAATATCGAGTCTGAAGAAGACCCAGTAACTGTTGTGGAAAAGGCAGAGGATGGGCTTAAAAAGACGAAAGAGTTGAAGGAGGACAGTGATGCACAGTCGGGAGATGTGGCAACAAGGTACCCTGATGCGTACCCTATGAGAAATGGGTCGGCGAAGACGGTGGTCCGAAGCTTGCTAGTGTATTTTTCCCGGTATGGTTACCCGCAGGGGATTCAGTCAGTCCAGGGACCCAACTTCACTTCTAGCCTCTTTGTTCAAGCAATGCCGCAGCATGGGATTGTTGGGGTTGTGTCATCTGCGTATCATCCGGAGAGCCAGAGTGTGTTAGAGCGATGGTACTCAGCCTTGAAATCTGTGCTTCGTTGTTGTTGCTTTGAGAGTGGGAGGGATTGGGATCTTGGCCTGCCATGTGTTTTGTTTGCTGTGCGGGAGGTGCCTGGGGAGAGTTTGGGATTCAGCCCTAATGAGCTCGTCTTTGGACACTGTGTTAGAGGGCCTCTCCATATGGTTGAAGAAGTATGGGAGGGCGCAGAAAAACCTTGTTCTATGCTCAAGTGTGTCCTCAACAGTCGAGAACGGATGTTGCGCAGTCTGGAGTTGGCTGGCCGTAATTTGACTAGCTCTCAGGCCCTCAGGAAGGACAGGTACGACCTCAAGGTTGAACTCAGGGAGTTTCACGTGGGTCAGGAGGTGTTGATTCTACTGCCCCTTGTAGGTCACCCCTTATCCGCGAAGTACGCTGGTCCTTATAGGGTGGTGGAGGAGCTATCAGACCTGGATTACTTGGTAGCCAAGTGCTCCAGACAGACGGAAGCGCAATCAGTTATGTCATGTTAATCCCATGAAGGAGTATGGGAGGCACCCCCCTGAGCCTCTCACTGTGCCTGTGATGACGTTTAGCAGTCAAGGTGGAGAAGGAGAACGGGACAGTCAAGCTCAGGTGGAGGATAACTGGAAGGATAAGAAGTTCAAATGGGTGCCTGAGTGTGAGGTGTTTAGAGAAGTAAAACACCTGTTGTGCACTCACCCGATCCTCAGGGCCCCTGACTTTAGCCTACCTTTCCAACTAGCAACGGAGGCTAGTGGTGTGGGGGCTGGTGCCGTCCTTATGGAAAAGGACGATGATGGGCTGGAGCATCCTGTTAGTTTCTGCTCGGAGAAGTACAATTCGGCCCAGGGGAGCTGCTCTGTTGTCGAGGAGGAGCTGCTGGCGGTTGTGCTTGCGCTGGGGCATTTCGAGGTCTATGTTCCAGCCTATGGTCCGGTCGTTGTAGTTTACCCAGATCATCACCCTCTCAAGTTCCTGGACCAGTTTCACAATCGGAATATGAGGCTGACCAGGTGGTCACTAAGGTTATTGGTATATAACCTGGACATACGCCATATTGCCGGTTGTGATAACGTGGTTGCAGATGGTCGCTCAAGGGTATATGATCCTGGGTAGATTGACACACGGGTAGCCTCCTGCTTTAGTTTGGATAGTATTTTGCGCTTGGTGCTTGTTGGCTCGCGGTTGTAGCCCAGCGTATTGGGTCGTAAAGCAGGAGTTGAGCGTTTGGTATAGAAGAAAAAACTAGGCTTGCCCCTATAGTGCAGCCGAAATAAACAAATTATAAACATAAAAATCAAATAAAAACTCTTTCTTTGATAGTTGAATTTGTTTAGTATGTTATATAGCAGTTGTTGTTGTTGTTGTTCCCCAAGCTGCCTGGCCGAACAGCCCCAAGGCCCCGAGCAATTCCAAGGCCATAACCGAGTGCCCCCACAGAACCCTCCCCGCCGACCACAATAAAGCCTGGGTGACCGAAGCCACTCCATGGCGGGGGGCTGAGGAGGGTGCGGAAACGCCCGGGCAGTAATTCTGAGTTGCACTCCTCTCAGAATGCTGGGCTAGAGAAGCTCGCTCTTGAGGAGCATAACTACATATAATTTAACCTATGGTGTTGGGGAGGGTTATAATTTTGAAAAATGTTTTGTTGAAGAACTGTGCCAGATATTTTACTGCCGCTGGGTGATGGGAAGTGGAGATATAGCATGGGTTCTAACCATCAGATTTTTGTGAGCCTTGGGGCCTCTGAGAAAAATCTTGGGGGGGGGGGGGTGACGTTAACCACTCCGTTAGAACCGTATGGCTTGTCCTACAGTGACTCGCTAGGATCGCCAGGGCAGTGGATGGGGCTACAGTTTATGTATTAGAGTGTGCTTTATTTCATATGAAAGCTCGTGTCATGGGCAGTCCAGAAAGGCTCTTTGTTTTCACCCATGTCAAGGCTTTATATATTTAATTGTAAAGTATATGTTTTATCATTAACCCTTTCAGACTCATATGACGCAGAGGTTGCCAGATTAGCAATAAGAAATAGAGTTCTCTCACTCTTATAATTACCTCTCCACAATTAGTTTTCTGCCCACAGCTAACTCAAAGACAAATGCAGAGGTTGAAGTAACTAAACTAAAGGTGTATAAATACCCCTGATGGTAACAAAGGCTTTAAAGTATCCCAAATAGGCTCAAAATCGTGTCATATGTCGGAGAGGGTTAACTAGTAATGATGGGATCTGGGAGAGAGAGAGAGAGAGTAGAACAGAGTGAGAGGGAGCGCGCAGTGTTTTTGTCCCGCTCGATGACGTCACGGCTGGCTGCCTCATGGGGGTTGGTGGAGAGAGGTCCTTACCATGCTGCTAGCTCCCTTGCTAGTGGCTAGAGGACTTGTAACCGGTTTTTTCCCACGCGCCTCGAGCTAGTGCGAGTATATATACAGTTCCTCGCCACTCTCTCCCTCAGATCTGGTTTCTAGAACGCATTCATCTTTTTTCCCTTGCTACCTGTCCCCCCGCTCCGCACCTGAGAATCTTTTCCTCTGCCTACCTCTCTCTTTTTCATATCTTTCACCACCTTTTTATTAATATTATACCCCCTCTGGTTAACTCTGCAAAATCAGCTTCATGCTGGCCAGTTGTATTGTGCGTTAAGGTCTGATATAACCCATGTATGTTAGTTGTTAAGATAAGTTGATCACGAAGCATTGGTTGGCATTCATATTGTTTAGTACCGCTTCCTATAAATATTAGTGTTCTGCTGGATTAGATAATGCTAGACTAGGGGTCTGATATTATAAGGTATTGTTTCCTATGAGTGCTGGCTTTAGGAAAAGCTGCACGACATACCTGAGAACTGGAGTTGATTGAGTAAATTCTAGTCTGTGTGCCATTGAGAGTAGAGCATGCACGAATGAGGGCTTTTTGCCTATACCATTCTGCACTGTTCTAAGCTCGTTGTTTGTCTTTGAGGTA
Organism: Paralithodes platypus; assembly: GCA_032716605.1. NCBI lineage: Eukaryota > Metazoa > Arthropoda > Malacostraca > Decapoda > Lithodidae > Paralithodes > Paralithodes platypus. The sequence goes on from CM064518.1 coordinate 1,099,795, forward strand.
CGCCAGGAGAACGCTTAATACTTCGGTATTAAGGTTTCTCAAGAGAGCTACCCTTCCCTATAACGTAATATTTGACGCACAGACTTGAGATTTACACTAGGCTATGCGGCATGCCATGCGCACCAGTATCTCGTATCATTGAATCTAGTTAGAATCATAGTAGACATTAAGTATATTAATCCAATTACTCTTTTTATGCATACCCATTTATGATTACACAAGCATTTCGCAGCCTAGTTTGATGTATGGAGACACAAACGACTTAGGCTCTTTTTTGTTGTTGTTGTTGTTGTTCCTCAAGCTGCCTGGCCGAACAGCCCCAAGGCCCCGAATAAGGCCAAGGCCATAATAGAGCGCCCCCAAAGAACCCTCCCTGCCGACCACAATAAAGCCTGGGTGACTGAAGCCACTCCATGGCGGGGAGCTAAGGAGGGTGCGGAAACGCCCGGGAAACCAAAGCCCCACCCAGGGCCCTGTGCCCCTCAGCAATTATGAAGAGAAAGTTGAGGGGCAAAGGAAGAATGTGACGCTTTGGCTTCCAATCATGGTAGATTGGGAGGTCAATCCACGTTAGAGACGCCGTCACTTGAGATCTAGAAAATATATAAGTAAAAGGAACAGTCAGAGTAAGCTATGGGTATGGCAGAGATCGCTCAGTTCTCACTCTGATAGACCAGCCCATCACCACAGGCTCTTTTTTGTTGATAGGAATACTGCATTGTCGTGGCGATTATTATTGTTGTAGTGTTTAGGATATTCTTGGCTCCGACGGCATTATATATTCTGCCGTTTTGTGTGCATAGCCTGCACGAGCATTGTTCCGCTGCCTGCCTTTTTGGGTTCCATTTCCGATACGAGCATCTTTATAGCATCTAACATTTAAAGAAGATTCCTTGTTAGTGTTGAAGGACTTTAGTGCACTTTCTTTCATGCAGGAGTGCCTGACATTTATTGATTAAAGTAACGTAAGCTGTAACTTCTCTTACCACCTTACTTTGCATACCATAACCAAGCACCTTCGGTTATAGGTAGTAATAGGCTGTTTTCACATAGCATTAAGCCTAGAGTAGACGCACATTTATTGAGAGTTTGATAGCCTATTATTGCATATAGAACTCTGTAGAGTATTTGTGTTCTTTGTTCACTGGGAATATACAGTAGGGTCCCGCATAAAACGTGTTCGCATAAAACGAGTCTCGATTAAAACGACCGACCTAAAATATTAATATTTAATTTTCGATCAGAACGAATGTGATCACATAAAACGAGTCCGCCGCCAAAGTGGGGCAAATACAAGGAGTTTTCATATAGAGCGCCGAAATATCGTACAAAACGTACAAAATATCGTACGCTTTCATATAAAACGCCGAAATATCGTACAAAACGTACGAAATATCGTTCGCTTTGTACGAAAATTTTCGCTTACAGTGAACATTGACGATATTGCGCCACCAAAATGCTGTGTTCACATAAAACGAATTCACATAAAACGCCCTCGTTTATCGACCATAAACTCGTTTTATGTGAGACCCTACTGTACATCAGAGGTTGGAGCTAGCGCTTTCCGTTGTAACATTTATGCCATTACTAATCCAATGAATAAGAGCCCTGATATATTTGAACCCCAGTCATAACAATATATACTGTACTAACTAAGGTGTTTGCATACACCTGTCCTATTTATCTAAGAGGTATCTGTTTTTACCCAGCCACCAACATCAACACGCCCTTGAACACATACGCCGTAAGGGCCCCCATGTTGCCATAATATACACTGATGGTTCCAAGTCTCCTGCTGGTGTTGGGCTTGCAGCTGTCTCCCGCACCGCCACCCTTCAATTTTCCCTCCCACGACATGCATCAATTTTCACTGCCGAGATCCTTGCCATCCAATCTGCCATTGACGTTATTCACGGTCTGCCTCCACAGACGTTTGTCATTTACAGCGGCTCCCGTAGTGCTCTTGATGCCCTCAGTACCTATTCTCCCTCCCACGTCTTAATATCATCTATCCAGTACTCTCTTCATGTGTTACGCGCAAATGGCGTGAGGGTGCAGCTCTGCTGGATTCCCGCCCATATTGGGATTCAGAGTAATGAAGACGCTGATAAGGCTGCGAAAGCTGCTGTTACCAAGACACTCCGGCAGCCTCATCTCCCTTTAGGTGACTGGTTGTCCTTGTTGAAGCCTTATATCCTCTCTACATGGCAGTCTCTTTGGGAGGATACTCCCTGTACTAATAAACTTCGTGCCCTTAAACCTACTGTGCGCCCCTGGCCCTCCTCCTTTCAGTCTCATAGACGTGAGGAGGTACTGTACTGTTAACGAGACTCCGAATAGGTCATTCACGTCTAACCCATGGTTACTTAATGTCCACCCCTCATGATCCGTCCCCTGAGTGCACCACTTGTCGTACTCCCCTCACTATTCATCATGTCTTTAGTAACTGCCCTGCTTATTCCCGTTATCGTACTGCTTACTTTGGTAATAAATCCCTTGCTAACATTTTATCTGACTCTCCGACTTTTTCCTTATTTCCCATAATCCGGTATCTCCGCCATTTTAACCTTTTAACCGCAATGTGATTTAATCCTTCGGGCCAGCCCTGTGAGAGTCTTGTTCTAGACTCAGTGGTCTGGTTAAACAAACTTTTAATTAATTAATTAATTGTACTAACTAAGTGCCAGATGTGACGCTCACCGCTTCCCCCAGAACCGCATGGCTTACTCGCTAGGACTCGCCAGGGCAGAGAATGTAGCTACAGTGTACCTATCATTGTGTACTTTCCTTCTCGAGAAAGCTTGTGTTGCAGACAGTTCAGAACTGTTCTTTATTTTCGTCTGTCACAATCCTTTCTATTTTATTTAGTCAATTGAAAGTATTGTGTTATGTAGTTGAATGATGGGAAGGCGAGCGGGAGAGAGAGACCAGGTGGTGTGACTTGGTAGGGAGGGCGGCGCGTGGCTGGCCGCCTTACATAGGCCTCGCGGGATTCGTTGCCTCCTGCCTAACACTGCCTACTGGGCGACTGTCGCGCGCCCTCGTGCCATTCCTGCGAACTGGGACTCCAGCCAGCAGGTCCAGGGGAATATCCTTGTCAGATCCTTCCCAGACAGCATACTCTAAGCATCTCCCATGAACTGTTCCACACTCTTGTCTTAGAATCTTTCTCTCCTACTGCCTCTATCATTTCCACTACTTCCTCACCTTTTATTAATATCAATCCCCCTCTGGTTCTCTGCATCCACACCTTGAATTGGTGGCCAGACTGTATTATATGCTGGATCTCACATTTCTTATGTACTATACATACATACATACATTGGTTTAACGTCATTTTTCCATTACATGCATTGTAACGGCTCGGACGGGGTTGCCTTTCAGTAGTTGGAGTGTACTGTAGTACAATAAAGTCCTGCCACAGCACTGCCTCATCAAGTCATCACTGTGGCTGATGTTGGTATAGTGCTAACCGTGCCTCAGCAAGACTCAACAGAGTTCCCCTGCAGCACTTGCACCTGCAGTATCTGCAACCACACCAGCCTTAACAGTGTTACAAAAAGACAGCACCATAACAAGACTCTACTGTATATTAGGCAATTGGACTATAGAACAATAAAGTCCTGCCCCAACATGCAAACACTGTTGCCGACACAGGTGTGGTGCCAAACGGCGCCCAGGTAAGACTCAGTCCCCTGTGGCACCTATCCGCACCCCACCAGCCTCGGCAGTGCCATACCAAGACAGTGCTAAGATAAAGACTTTATTGTCTAGTAATGGCTGTTGGTCCACAAGTCTATCGCCATCCCCCCTATTAGTCGCCTTGTACGACACGCAGTAGGTTGCGTGAGGCAAATTCTTTTTTCCTCCACCATTAGATGAAGGCCCCCTTACCCCCTGGGGGGTTAAGGTTGAAGATAGTCATTGTCGTTTTGGGAGATTGTATTGCTCGGACTGTCTCCATCAATCCCTAATGTTTCTACAGGGTTAAATAATGCTAGACTAGGGATCAGGTACCTTGCTGTTGGTGTTTTCACTGTGTGTAGGCTACTTTTGAGCTACACGACACTACGGATTCTGTGGGTTACCTGGGTGGATCTTTTGTCTGTGTACCTTGGAGTTTAGACTGTGTAGTGCGTGAGGGCTGCTTGCCTAATCCACCCAACACTGTTCTAACTCTATTTGCTTTTACTTTTGAGGGTCGCCAGGAGGATACTCGATACTTGTGATCGAGAATCCTCAAGAGAGCACCCCTTCATATTAACGTAATCAGGCCGCACAGACCCAAGGTCCACACTAGGCTAGGAGCTGCCTTGCTCCACCAGAATTCTGTACCTTTGCGCATCCCAGCTAGACTTTATTAACCCGGGTAGACATTAGCTGGATTAGATCATATTTTTGTTTTTGTTTTTTTCTATGTGATTGAGGGAGGCAAAAGGCAAAACTGCCTATAGCGAGTGCCTCCCCCATAGTTGAAAGACTGACAGGGCCAAAATCAAGGGACGTTCGAGCCAAAATGCCTGGACACACGGAGTTTAAAGCAATTTAAGTCATAGGAAGAGGGAAAGACTGATTCTGGGAGAGAGTTCCAGAGCTCAGCTGTTGAGTAGAAGAAAGTTTGAGAGTTGCACAGAGTAGGGGTGGGATTGAGTTGTAAGACGGGTACCACGTGCCCTACGTAAAGGAGGTGGTATGCACTGGGATAGCTCTGAGGAACACTGATTATTATAGTAGCGATAGAATAGCGAGAGAGATGCAACATTGCGGCGGAGAGAGAGAGATTGCAGAGAGTTGGTGAGTGGACGGGAGTTAATGATACGAAAGGCCTTCCTTTCAACTTTGTCTAGGAGAGCGGTGTGAGAGGAACCTCCCCACACATGTGAACAATACTCAATACAAGGGCGCACTATGCCCCTGTACAGAGCAAGAAGCTGTGCAGGGGAAAAGAACCCCCTAAGGCGGTTGAGCACACTCTTTTATGCATACCCATTATTTTTACACAAGCATTTTGAGGTCTAGGTTGCTGTAGAGAGACACAACCAGCATAGACCGGTTTTGTTAATAGGAGTACAGTACTACTTTTTCGTGGCGAGCAGTATTACAGTTGCACCGCTTATAATATTCTTGTGTCCAATAACATTATATGTCCAGCCTTTTTGTGTATTTAGCCTACACGTGCATTGTCCTGCCTCCTGCTATTTTGTGGTTCCATTTCCGATACGTTCTTCTTAGTAGCGTCCGACATTATTCAGAAGATTCCTTGTTCGGTACTTGAGGACTTTACAACACTTTCTTTCATAAAGGAGTGACAGATATTATTGATTAAAGTAACATTAAGTAAACCTTCTTCTTGTTTGCATTAGATCACTCTTGTGATTTAATTAAGTTAACTATCTTCTCCTTGTGTACCATAACTAAGCAACCATATGTTATAGGTAATAGGCTGTTTCAGAGAACATCAGCCTATAGTAGAAGCACATAGATACTGAGAGTTAAGATACCCCGCTATCGCAGATATAACTCTGGAGGGTATATGTGTTCTTTGTTCGACGGGATTATATATCAGGGGTTGGATCTAGCGTTTCCGTTGTTGCATTTATGCCAGTCTAGCCCAATGTATAAGAGCCACTGATTTATACGAGACCCGATCGTAACACAGAGTATATACATAAATACATACACACAACTATAGGCTACATAATATTTGATCTATCTCCAGGTCTCCCTCGATTTATGATTAAGTTACGTTCCTGAAAACCCGATCTTAAATAGAAAAGACTTGAATGATTATGAGAAGGAATTAAAATGTAAAACTTGCAAACTAAACAAACCAAAATTGGGACAAGGACAATATAAAGTCAAATTAAATTATCAAAATCGCTATGTGGAAACAACGCTTACTAAAATGAAAATTATTAAATAAAAGAACACAATCCACCACATAGGGTGTACATTACTACATGAGCAAGTTAATCTGTTTCCCAAGCAAACTAATCGCACATATAACAACGCACTATCGTCACGTTAAAGGAAGTAGTCAATACAAGAATATACAATACAATACAAGAAAATTAAGATGAAATAGCATTGTTTTAGCCATGTTATCACTACCAAAGACATACTGTGAACTACAGTATATGACATAATATCTTTCTATATACAATAATACAGACTAAAAATAATGGACTTGACTTTTGTTTAACTCCCTGCAGAGGACAATCCGGATTCTCTAACTTCCAGTTCCTAGTACCCAATCTTGAAACACACCCCCTACTAGTGAGGATCAGGGAGAATGTAGCCAGCTGAATAAATTTGAAATTATGTCAAAAATGGTACCGGTACTGACAATAGCTCGATATTTGATATTGGAATGTCTACTTCAAATGTCAAAAAAGATACTTGAATGTCAAAAAAGGTACTGATACTCGAATGTCAAAAAAGGTACTGTACTGACAACAGTTCGACATTTGATGTTTGACATTCGATAGAAGCGAATGTCAAACGCCAAATATGGAGCTGTTGTCATTTTCTTGTTTAACATTCGCTTCTATCCAATATCAAACGGATCTAGTTTGACATTCGCGATTTGCGAATGTTAACCCAGTGAGACCCAGCGTCGCACGTGATGCGTCGGCAGTGTTTGATCACCAACTCCCAGCGACGCATCACGTGCGTTCGACATATAAAAAACACTTACGTGGCTCGTAAGGTAGGAAATGGCGGGAGAATAGGAGGGGGAGGTACCGTAGTGTGTGTGGGAGCCGGGCCGGTAGGTGTGAGTGGGCCGAGACAGCCGCGCGGCTGATGGTGGTGGGCTTAGTGGGGATACTTTACACCCTTAGTTCACCGCCACTTTGAACCTTCATTACTCCGGTCGTATGGGAGCTAGAGGCTTGAGATTTATGTGAGACACTCCTTAGGATGTATGCCGTACAATGCCATACTCAGTTTTCACCCTAGTGCTCCCGGGCGGGTGGTCATGCGGGGGAGACGAACTTTCGACCCGCCCCCCAAATGACCAAAATTATTTTTTTTTCTTCATTTCTCACCATTCTCTTCCATTTTGGCTCAACAATTTTTTTTGAGGCTTCCCCCCCCCCCCAAAAAAAATAACCGAGGTGATTTTTTTTTTTTTTCATTTCTCATCCTTGTCTTCCATTTTAGCAAAAAAAAAAAAAGAAGTTAAAATGGCTTGGGACTGGGGTGAACAAAATATTATAACTAGCCGGGGCTCAACGGGTTAAAAGTCAAATATCGAGCTATTGTCAGTACCTTTTCTGACATTATAATTTCAAGTACAGATCTTCCTCGATGTACGAATGGGTTACGTTCCTGAAAATTGTATAGCGAACCCTAAAATTAATGGGGTAAATGGGGATGTGTTCTTGGACCAGCCAAAACCCAAACCCAAAAACGTAAAACCTATAATAATATCCTAAATCGGGGCATCGGATAGTGAGGGAGATCTATAGTGTCCCTTTTTAGACATTCAAACTGAACATACGAATATTAAATATCAAGCTATTGAATTTGTCAGTACTTTGGGATGGATGTAGTGTCCGGGCGTACGGTCGTCATGTTTACATAGGTCAATCGCCGCGCATAAGTTCCCGTCTATTTTGACGGCGATTTTTTGTTTTTATTTGCTCCCTGCTGACAATATACAAAATGATGACAAAATGTCATGGGGGAGAGAGGGGGGTCAAAGCAGGTCAAAATAGACGGGAACATGATGGCAAGTATCCGCCGCCGCCTCTTCGCGTAGTGTAAACAAGGTGGGCAGTAGTCGGTACGCCTGAACACTACATCCTTGCCGTACCTTTTTTGTTGTTCAAATTTTGAATATCAAATATCAAACATGGAGCTGTTGTTGTTAGCCAGCTGGGTAAGAACTGTTTTTCAGATGCCTATTTAATAAGATACATTGAACAATATCTTTAACCTAACCTACTCTAGTATATTAGTGGACTATTTTATTAATGTAAACACATATTGTAACATTACCAAATTATTGAGGTATAAATACATGTCCACCCGCTAGACAGAATCTTACCGCCAGCTGGAGAATGTGGAGTTATAGACTTTAGTAAAGCAATAATAAGCTGGATATATTTGACAATAACCAGTAGCTGTGGGACACACAACCCCCCCTCCCTCATGACTTATTGAAATTCTCATGGGTAGAATGTAGAGTTCGAGCGTACCGCCAGCCTTGTTTACACTACGCGTAGTGGCATTGGACGCTTGCCATCATGTTCCCGTCTATTTTGACTGCCTTTGGATACAATGATATGTTGAGCGGGGGCTTTGCCCCCCCTCACCGCCCCCAGGACATTGTCATAATCATATATATATTCCCAGCAGGGAGCAAATAATAAAAAAAATCATCGTCAAAATATACGCAAACTTAACCGCTGCGATCGACCTATGTATTTTACCTAATTGTACTGTATTTACCTAATTGTACTTTACAGGAGTTGAGCTAAGCTCGTGTTGTCCCCGTCTCTCAGTCTACTTTCATCCAATTTTTTCTTGAAAATATGGATGTTCCTTGCCCCTACCACCTCCTCCTCCAGCCCATTCCATTTGTCAATACATCTATAGGGGAAGCTAAACTTCCTGATATCGTTCTTGCAGGTAGGTCTTTTTACTTTGTAGCTGTGGCCTCTAGTTATTCCTGTATCCATAATTAATATATCCTCCCTATCCAGCCTCTCCAGCCTTCGGGTGCATTTGTACATCATTATCATGTCTCCCCTCTCTCTCCTCTCCCTTAGACTCGGTAAATTTAATTTGTCCAGCCTCCTTCATATGGCAGTTCTCTAAGACTAGGAACCAATCTAGTAACTGCTCTCTGGATTCTTTCTAACTTGTGAATATGCTTCTTAAGATGCGGGGACCACACCACTGCTGCATACTCCAATCTTGGTCTAATCATATTTTTTTATAATCTTCGCTAACATGTTCTCATCCAAGTAGTTCACAGCAACTTTCATATTCCCGGCCATTGCATACATTCCGCTAGAGAGCTTGTTAATATGTTTCTCTGGCGACAAGTTATCTTGTATAATCAACCCTAAATCCTTTTCTTTTTTGGCCTTGCCAATTATATTATCTCCCATCCTGTACTCCCAATTTGGTCTATTCACACTTCTTCCCATATTTAACACATGACATTTACTCATATTAAATTTCATTTTCCACTTGGTGCTCCATTCGTATATTTTATCTAAATCCCTTGCAGCTCCTCACAACTACAGTACTTATATTTGTTATTTGTCTCATAATTTTTACGTCATCTGCAAACATTGACACGTAGGACATGACGACCGTACGCCCGGACACTACATCCATCCCACTCCCTTTTATCCAAAAATTTCAGTTAACCAAAGTTTTTGCAATGCATATGTTTCAATAGTTTTCACTTATTTAACCCTTTCTGCCAGGGTGTCATTTTAAAATGACACCGCGGAAGATGGCCAGGAGCCCGGGTGTCATTTTAAAATCCGTAAGCTTGAAAGCCTATTAACCCTCTCACCACGGAAGGGCTTTTGAACTCCCATAAAAAAGCATATAACAGGTACCCGGAAGGCCTCTTGAACGCCCAGTGGTTGAAAGCCTGTGAGCTTCGTGTGCGAGGCGTCGGTCCGACGCATGTAAACAACAGCCGGCTGGACCGACGCCCCGCATCTCCGGCCACAAGAAGGAGAGCGTCGCTTGTTCGTGTGTGCCTGTATGTTGTTGTTAAGTATCGAAAAGTGGTGTAAAGTGGCTGTGTTGGCCATAAAGTTATCTCCAATGAAATCATCATCACAGCTCAACCAGTTGACTTAGAGAGCTCTACTTAATGCCATTCTACAGGTAAATAACACAGCTACGCTTGGGGATGCGCGGGAATGCGGGAAGCAGTCTGATTAACGAATATACGGTAGCCTAGCCTAGACGTTTTTCGGCCAAAACACCCGGGTTTCGAGGAATATATATATAATACATAGCCGGGGCTGGAGGGTTAAGCTTGGTTTGAAAGCCGTGCGTACGACGCATGTAAACAAAGCCTGTCTTTGCGACACCGCACCTCCGAAACCAAGGAGGAGACGTTAAAGACGTTTTTCAGCCAGATCGCCCGGATCTCAATAACGTCCTTAGGATGGCGAGCCTGAGCAAGAAGGGTTAAGCCTATCTGGGTGCTTAATTGCCGAATTACGAGTTTCGTTCTATAAGGAAGTTAGAACTGTAGACAACGATATTTAACAGAATTACCAGCTAAAATACGGTTGTAGTATATTTATAAATAAATAAAACACAATCAACTCAACATAACATTTATCCATCAGAAACTTACATTATTATTGTACATACAAGTTTAACCCTCCAGCCCCGGCTACGCATTACATAAATATTCCCCGAAACCCGGGTGTTTTGGCCGAAAAACGTCTAGGCTAGGCTACCGTATCTTTGCTATTCTGACTGCTTCCACATTCCCGCGCATCCCCAAGCGTAACTGTGTTATTTACCTGTAGAATGGCGTTAAGTAGAGCTCTCTAAGTCAACTGGTTCAGTTGTGATGATGATTTAATTGGAGATAACTTACGGCAACAACAGCCACTTTACACTACTTTTCGATACTTAACAACAACATACAGGCACACTCGGCGGGTGCCCAACCCCGAAAAGGGTTGAAATAGGGGAGCTATCCCCCCGCCAAAGGCGGCTTTCTAGGGCCTTTCCTAGCTGATGCTGAGAGGATTGGGTTCTAGTCATGTGGTGATGGGCTGGTCTATTAGAGTGAGAACTGAGCAATCTCTGCCATACCCATAGCTTACTCTGACTGTTCCTTTTACTTATATATTTTCTAGATCTCAAGTGACGGCGTCTCTAACGTGGATTGACCTCCCAATCTACCAAGATTGGAAGCCAAAGCGTCACATTTTTCCCTTGCCCCTCAACTTTCTCTTCATAATTGCTGAGGGACACAGGGCCCTGGGTGGGGCTTTGGTTTCCCGGGCATTTCCGCACCCTCCTCAGCTCCCCGCCATGGAGTGGCTTTGGTCACCCAGGCTTTATTGTGGTCGGCGGGGAGGGTTCTGTGGGGGCGCTCGGTTATGGCCTTGGCCTTGCTCAGGGCCTTGGGGCTGTTCGGCCAGGCAGCTTGGGGAACAACAACAACAACAACAACATACAGGCACACACGAACAAGCGACGCTCTCCTTCTTGTGGCCGGAGATGCGGGGCATTGGTCCAGCCGGCTGTTGTTTACATGCGTCGGACCGACGCCTCGCACACCAAGCTCACAGGCTTTCAACCACTGGGCGTTAAAGAGCCCTTCCGGGCAGCTCGTGTATGCTTTTTTATGGGCGTTCAAGAGCCCTTCCGGGAACAGAGGGTTAAAGACCGTTTGTCCACAGAGACTGTGGTTACAGTCTCACGTCCTAAATGGCAACTTTCCAGGCAGCCTTGTCAAGGGCTGCCTCTGTTGCCAAGTTCTTTATTTTGAGATCGGGCCGGAGTACCTAGCCCACGTCATTCTAGGTCCACCCCTACGCGCAGCTCTCCCCCCCCGCCCCCCCCCACAAAGTTCTTTCTGTTTAACCCTTTCCCTGCGGGTGACGTTCTGGAACGCATAGGCAATTTACAGCAATTTCCAGGCTTTAAAAGCCTGTAAAAGCCGTAGAAATCGAGTGTCAGTGGGCAGGAACGGAGTGACCTCCGTCCGACCCTCAGAGCAGCCAGCCGCTCACTGAGGGAGACTGTGGTCTCGCGCGGGTGTCTCGACAGTGTTGCCGAGCGAGCAAGTGCTAACAATTAGCGAGTTTTCCCGAATGTCTAATGGCAACGCTGCGGGTGAACCCCGCCACCTACGAAGCTCGTTCTGATCTCATTTTGAAGCTATTTTCCCCTAGATTTCGGAAGAATACAGTTCATATAATGCAGATACTTGACTAATCATTCAGGAGTGCCTGAATATGCCCTAAATAGCACAAATAAGTCCGCAGAGAAAGGGTTAATATCGGTGTTCACGGCGCCAACTTCCTTATAGCCTGACACTCGCAAGTGTTCAATTGCATCAATTTAACCCCTCTGAAGTAGACATATCCGGTAGCTTGAATTAGATGATAATTTGAAGTTAAAACAGACTAGAAATGGTGTTATATGCATTGAAAACAGTACAGTATATTTGGCCATTTGTACACCTATTTAGCTCTACACAGAGCTACAAATCGCTTATCCAAAATTTCAAGAGACTCATGATTTATTGATAAAGGGAGTTTACTGTACATATTTGACAATAACCACTTGTTGTGGGATCCCCCCCCCCCCCCCCACCACCACCACCATGACTTATTGAAATTCTCATGCTCATCTATGTATTGGGCAAAAACTGGTAAATTCTAGCAATGGCTCCAAATCAATTTTATCATTGATTATTATTTAACTCCCTAGTTTCCCTAAATTTTTAATGTTTTGTGATACTAAGAATTGGTGAAATTAGGCTAAGTTTTTGATTAGACAAACCTAACCTAGCATAAATTTAAAACTAAAATGCCCGTTTATAATATCAGAAACCTTTTAATAAGTATATAAGCAGATGAACGGGAATATTTATAATCTTTATACTTTATTAATTTCACCACAACACCAAACACCTCCAATTAAATTTATGAAAGCATATACAGTACTGTATGTGATCCACCAGGATTCCAACCTGGGTTATAACACACAGATTTGTAAGCACTGTACAGTAGTTAGTTAGTTATGTAGAGCAGATTAACCAGACCACTGAGCTCCATACGGAACTTTCATAGGTCCCGCTTTTTTTTATGTTCTTGTAGCAAGGCGGGACATTTTTGGCGGGAAAGGTGTGACATTTATTACAATAATACAGTAAACCCCCTGGTACACAATGAAATATCATACATAGTAACCAGTGTACAAACCAAATCCCTCCTCCCCCCAAATGATAACACAACAGAAATACAATCAATTAAAATACGCACTGGCAACAAATCCAACATAACCATCATAAACACATACATCCCTCCCCAAACATCCCCTACAGTACCAAATGAATACAGACCACACTTACAACACATCACAAACACCCCACACATCATCCTGGGTGGTGACTTCAACGCCAAGACGTCGGCCTAGTTTGTCGACAACCCCGACACAGACAGAGGGCTGGTACTACAAAACCAAACAGATAACCTCATCATCCTTAACGACATCCATCAACATACCCATATTCCTCACCAAGCCCTCTATAACCCATCATCTCCAGACATCACCTTTTGCTCCCCAGAACTCGCCCCCACAACATCCTGGAGGGTGGTCAGAACCTTAGGCTCTGACCACCTCCCGATCATTATCACCACCAAAACCAGACTCACCCCAGCTAGCCACAAACACACATACACCAATTATAAAAGAGCTAACTGGGAAGCATTTACAAATGAGACAGAACAACACTTCACAACTCTAAACAGTACACCCATCACTAACATCAACAATGCTGTACACATACTCAATAAAACTATCCAAAACGCTGACAAGAAACACATTCCAAGAGGTAACAGAAAAAGACACAACCCCAACTTCACACCAGAAATTCAAAACCTCATCAGACAACGCGACACACTGAAACACTCCCCAGCACCCCACACACAAGACATCACACAACAAATTCAAGCACTCAACACCCAAACTAACAACAAAATACAAGAACAACAAAAACTAAATTGGAATAACTTCCTACAAACACTTGATCACAAAACAAACCCCAAAAAACTCTACAAAACACTAAACAGCATCACACTTTCCAACAGCAACACAACACAATCACATGCTGCAATCACAACAACAGACTCTACTCCTTCATGTAAACAACAAGCAAACACTCTCATCAATCACTTCTCACATGTCAGCCACCTAAAACCTCACAAAGACGACCGACGTGTCATCCGACGTAAGAGACAATTCTCCACAGACCCTGACTATACACCCTTCACCAATCACCAGACAAAGCATATCATCAACAATCTCAAGCACTCACCCGCCTGTGGCCTAGACAATATAAGCAACATACACCTCAGACGACACCTGGGACCACAAGGCATACAAACACTCACTAACATATCAAACTACAGCTATTCACACAACACAATACCAGACATTTGGAAGCATGGTATCATCATCACATTCCCCAAACCCAACAAAGATCCCACGCTACCCTCCTCGCACCGCCCCATCACACTCCTTTGCTCCCCCTCCAAAGTCATGGAACGTCTAGTATTACAACTAATTACACCCGACCTACCCCTAGCTCCAACACAACATGGCTTTAGGCCACTGCACTCCACAAACACTCTTCTCACAGACCTTACACAAAGAGCTTTTGACGGCATCAACTCAGCTAGACCACCACACAGATCACTATTAGCCACACTCGACATTAGTAAAGCCTTCGATGCCATCCCACGCCACAACCTAACAAACAAAATCTACAACACAAACATGCACAACAACACAAAAGGTGGCTGGCCAACTTCCTAGCAGGCAGATGTGCACACGTATCTTTTGCCGGTCAGTCATCTAAAATCAGAAACTTTCCAAACGGAGTCCCACAAGGATCCGTCCTATCGCCCGCACTCTTCAATCTGTACATGCACGATATAACTACACCCAATACTCCCCAAATAAACTTAGCCTCCTATGCAGATGACATAACACTCACATGCACACACCATGACCCAAGAAGAGCAACAGATCTCCTTCAACCCTATCTCAACACACTACATGGCTGGTGCACTACAAACAGACTTAATCTAGCCCCAGCCAAATCCACCGCAACCCTGCTCACAAGCTGGACAGGTGAACACGAATACATCCCTCAACTCACCATAAACAACACACCCCTAACACATACACACACACCCAAAATCCTAGGAGTAACATGATACTCATATGACATTCAAACAGCACACCACAAACATTAAAAAGAAACTGACACCCAGACTTAACACCCTCAGGTCACTTGCTCACACAAAATTTGGACACAACAAAGAAACTACCACCACAGTATATAAACAATACATAAGATCAGTAATGGAATACGCAAGCCCAGCCTGGGCTTCTAACCTAGCTGAAACACATCATAAGACCTTACAGACTATTCAAAACAAAGCCCTGAAGATCATTACAGGCTGCACAGCTACTACACCCACAGATCATCTACATCAAGAAACAAAAATCCTCAAAGTCAAAGACCATCTGGACATGAGAGGCACTCAATTCCTGGCAGAAGCCTCCACGAACCAAGACCACCCACTAAACTACATGGCAACACACCCACAGACACCAAGAAATATCAAAACAACACCCAGCACACGGTATCACACACAATTATTGTCCTCTCTCCCTCCCTGCCCACCCCGAACCAACTTCCAGAAGCACATCCATACTCATATCTCTCGCCAATCCATCCACTCACTCACAGACAACACGCAGCTGCATGCACGACCTCCCGAAATCCATCCTTCCGAATCCACCCTCCCTCGCGAGGACAGAGTCCACCTGGCCAGGCTGAGATGCGGACACCATCCAGCTCTCCTGAGCTATCAGAAGAGACTGGATGACTCCATTGTCGACGCCTGCCCGGGATGTAACACAGCACCCCATACCATTAAACACATCATAGAAGACTGCATTTCACACAACCACTTATGCCAACAACACAACCTACACTCAATGAGAGCTCTGTGGGAAAGCCCGATCGTGGCCATGGCCTTCCTCAGGGACTCGGGGCTGTTCGGCCAGGCAGCTTAGGGAACAACAACAACAACAACAACCCCCGATATTTCGGAATCTTTTTACTCGGAAACCTGCACTTCTCGGAATGGCATAGGCCTCTCGGAGATGTCCCTGTATATCTCGGGAATTTCCGAGTTGGACGGGATTTGTGTCCGGTTTACAATGTTCTCTCACTCACTTAAGTGATTTTAGGATGAATTGAAGCCTGTGCCTTTTAATTATTGTGTTAATATTAATTAGTATGTACTGTACTGTCCCTGAAAACATAGTAAGGTTCGTATTTGTGGTGGCACACAATGGCGGAAGGCGGACGTAAGTTTTTGAGGCTCCGGCTATGTTCATGGGAATGAATAAGTAATTCACGGAATATCGAGTGCATACGGGGATAGCAAGGAGAGGAGGGATTTGTGAAGTGTTTGGAGGATATATTGGTGTGGTGGAGGGGTGATATATAGTGTAATAAGAGTGTGTAGTGACGGGACAGCGGTAGTGTTGTGAGTTGTTGAGTTTGTAAACAAACATGGCGGAGGGAATTTCGGGTATGACGGAGGCGGAAGAAAAGTTACAACGTTTTCGTGGGTTTAACCCGTTGAGCCCCGGCTAGTTATAATATTTTGTTCACCCCAGTCCCAAGCCATTTTCACTTATTTTTTTTGTTTGCTAAAATGGAAGACAAGGATGAGAAATGAAAAAAAAAAAAAAAAAAATCACCTCTGACATTTTTTTTTGGGGGGAGGGCCGGTGGGGGGTTGGGGAGCTTCAAAAAAATTTGTTGAGCCAAAATGGAAGAGAATGGTGAGAAATGAACACACAAATAAAAAAAAACTCATTTCGGTCATTTGGGGGGGGGGGGGGGGGGGGGTTTCAATAGTTCGTCTCCCCCGCATGACCACCCGCCCGGGAGCACTAGGGTAAAAACTGAGTATGGCATTGTACGGCATACATCCTAAGGAGTATCTCACATAAATCTCAAGCCTCTAGCTCCCATACGACCGGAGTAATGAAGGTTCAAAGTGGCGGTAAACTAGGGGTGTAAACTATCCCCACTAAGCCCACCACCACCAGCCGCACGGCTGTCTCGGCCCGCTCACACCTACTGGCCCGGCTCCCCCACACACTACGGTACCGCCCCCTCCTATTCTCCCGCCATTTCCTACCTTACGAGCCACGTAAGTGTTTTTTATATGTCGGACGCACGTGATGCGTCGCTGGGAGTTGGTGATCAAAGACTGCCGACGCAACACGTGCGACGCTGGGTCTCAACGGGTTAAGAGCACTGATAATAAGTTAGAGGAGGTTATTATTGTTGTGAAGGATTTGGAAAAGTGTATGAGTGATACAGAGAAATGGAAGGGGGATATTGGTGAGAAAGTTAAGGCACTGTGTGTGGTGTGACTGGCGGGGAAGGGAATAGGCCTAGTGAAGGAAGTGAATGCAGGCCTATTTCGGCAGTTAATGATAGCCTAGAGATGGTATTGAAAAGGGTAGATGAACTGGGAGCAGAGAATATGGCATTGAAGGAGCAGCTGAAGGAATACGAAGGACGATTCAAGGAAGTAAAGGAGTCGACTGCATGGACGGTGGTAGGTAAACAAAAAGTCAAGGATTTGGAGGATATTATGAAAGAGCAAAAGGAAGAAATGAATATGACCAGAAAAAGTTTTGAGAGTGCAGTTGTAGGGGTCATGAAAAACAAGGAGAGTGTCGTGAGGGAGGCCATGGACAGCGATAGGGGTGTAATCTTGTATGGAGATATAGAGGCTCATATGAATGATAATGGTGTGAGAAAAGTGAGGGATATGGAGACAGTGAAGGAGGTCATGAAAGGTGTGGATGAGGACGGATATGGATGGGAAGGGCAGGTGGAGGAGGTCAGTAGGATAGGTAGATATAAAAGGGGAGAGATGAGACCTATAAGGGTACAGTTTAAAACCAGGGCAGTGGCAGAGACGGTGACAAATTTTAGTTGGAAGCTAAATACAAATGAAAAACTGAAACATATAAGACTAAAGAAGGATTTGAGCATAGAACAAAGAAAAAAAATGAAGGACTTACAAGAAAAGGCTGATGAAAATAATGGAAAGTTGGATGAGGAGGATAAGAGAAATGTTTACTGGAGAGTGAGGGACGGAAAATTGAAGAAGTGGTTTATAAGAGTAGAAGGGAGGGGGAGATCAGGGAGGGAAGAGAATGTGATAAGGAGTTGTGACGGAGGAGGAGGACGGGGTGGAGGTGTCACAGGGAGAGACAGGAGACAAAGTGGCAGACCCAGTAGTGCTAACGGGGGAGTAGGGTACGGACAGGAGCGGGATGGTGTAATTGCTGAAGGAATGATAGATGGATTAAGGATTATGTTTAGTTGTTCCCCAGGCTGCCTGGCCGAACAGCCCCAAGGTCCCGAGCAAGGCCAAGGCCATAGAGCGCCCCCACAAAACCCTCCCGCTTACCACTAACAAAACCCAGGTGACCGAAGCCACTCTAAGGCAGGGAGCTGAGGAGGGTGCGGAAACGCCCGGGAAACCAAAGCCCCACCCAAGGCCCTGTGCCCCTCAGCAATTATGAAGGGAAAGTTGAGGGGCAAGGGAAAAATGTGACGCTTTGGCTCCCAATCTGCCAACTTTTAGGTTGGCAGTAGGGAGGTCGATCCACGGAAAAGATGCCGTCACTTGAGATCTAGAAGATATATAAGTAAAAGGAACAGTCAGAGTAAGCTATGGGTATGGCAGAGATCGCTCAGCTCTCACTCTGATAGACCAGCCCATCACCACAGGATTATGTTTAGTAATGTGGATGTGTTTACCCAGGACAAGAAAAGAGAACTGATATGTAGGTTGCAGGATGAAGAGGAAAAACCTGATGTCATAGCCCTACAGGAAGTAAGACCAAAAAATGCTAGAATTGAAAGGGAACTGGTGGAGTATAGTTTGGAGGGGTTTGAGTTATATGAGAGGAATGCTATTAGAGCAGAGGTTGGAAGAGGACTGTTTATTTATGTAAGAAAAGAGCTCAAGGTTAATGAGGTGGATATGAGACAGCAGTATTGTGAGTATTTGTGTATTGAAGTAAAATGTGCAAGAGGATCAATTCTAATTGCCTCTATATATAGAAGCCCATATAATAGTAGGGGAGAGGATGATAACCTATTGAAAGCAATGGAGGAAATAGATAATAGAGAACAAATATAAAATTTTGATTGGAGATTTCAATTTGCCAAGGATCAACTGGGCAAATTGTACTACACCAGCGGGATAGGGTAGCCTGAGAAACAAGTTTATAGAGAAAGTGAGAGATTGTTTTTTAACGCAACAAATTATTACAGAGATGACAAGATATAGAGATGGGACGCAGGGGAGTGTACTTGATTTGATTTTTAGCAATGAGGAGGATATAGTGGAACATGTCAATGTGGATAGCGCTATAGGTCGTAGTGACCATGCCTGTATAAGCTTTAGTTGCAATATTAAAACAGAGAGGGATAATAGAAGCAATAACAAAAAATATACATGTATGATAGAGCAGATTATGAGCTGCTGAGACGGTGTTTGGACATTGACTGGGGGGGAATACTTGAACGGTGAAGACGCTGAAGGAATGTGGAGGAAAATTAGAGTCAAACTGGAGAATGCTGCATCCAAAAGTGTACCAGTAAGGGAATATAAGGATAAAACAAAATTGAGAAAAAGAACGAACCCAGAATTGCCAATGAAAAGAAAGCTTTGGACATTGATTAGAAGAAAGAAACGTTTGTGGGAAAGACTAAAATTGTTAAAAAAGAACAGGGGGTCTAGTATAGAAGCTAAAGAAGTGGATCTGGAACGCAGAAAAATAAACAATAAAATAAGGTGGAAGACAAGGAGGGGGGTGAAGGAGAGGGAGAGAGAGATTGCTAGAAATGTGAAGGCTAATCCAAAAATATTCTGGAAGTACATTCAGGAAAAGTTTACAAGAAGAGTAGGGATCCCAGAGCTGGTGGGGGGGTTGGATGATGGGAGTAGAGCGGAGACTGATAAGGAGAAAGCAGAGGTGCTGGGGAAATACTTTGGGGAGGTACTAACAGTGGAGTTGGATGATGCAGTGCCTACTATTCCCATCAAACAGGCACCGGCGCTAGAACTAATAGAGTTTTCCCATGCTAGAATAAGAAGGGCTATAGAAAAAATGAACAGAAGTAAGTCCCCGGGACCGGATGGGATACACCCAAGAATCATAGAGGAAGGAGGTGAGATGTTAGTAGAGCCATTGAAAATGTTATTTGAGGTATCGTTTAATACAGGACAAATCCCGATGGACTGGAGAGAGGCGAACATAACAGCTATATTTAACAAGGGAAAGAGAAATTACCCAGGAAATTATAGACCAGTCAGTTTGACAAGTGTTGTGTGTAAACTAATGGAAACGGTAATTAGAGAAGGAATAATGGAGCATATAAAGTCCAACCAACTTTTCAGTGGGAGACAGTTCGGATTCTTGCCGAGGAGGTCGACGGTACTACAGCTAATTAAGGTGGTAGATGATTGTATGCAAATTCTAGAAGATGGTGATGTAATAGACGTGGTATATTGCGATTTTAGGAAGGGCTTCGATAAGGTCCCACATAAAAGGTTAATAGAGAAAGTTAGAAGCTATAATATAGGGGAGAAATGTGTGAAATGGATAGAAGCCTTCCTGAAAGATCGGAGACAGAGGGTACTGGTGAATGGAATAGGCTCGGGGTGGAGGGAAATTACAACTGGGGTACCTCAGGGATCTGTGTTGGGACCACTACTGTTCGTTATATTTATCAACGACTTACCTGAAGTTATAACTAATGGAAGTGAGGTAATAATAATAATAATAATAAGCATGTTACTTATTTCTCATAAGCGCCAATTTTTCCGAAGAATTCACTAGCGCTCGAAAAGAGAAAGAAAAAGAACAAAAATCAATGCATCAAAAGAAGGCTCATATACAACACACATTTAACAATCACTAGCAGTGGCAAAATAGCCTAAACTCTATAGCCATCTGTCATGACACCTCTCTCAAGATCATAGCTTCTCTCAAAGAGAAAAGTCTTAAGTTGTCTCTTGAAGCATTCAACAGAACTCAGTTGTCTCATGGACAGCGGCAACCTGTTATACAACCTCGGAGCCATGTAGGAGAATGACCTCTCAAAGAAAGAAGACTGCTGGAAAGCCCTTGGTTCATCAAGACGAAAAGGGTCATTGTCATGACGCACAACTACACCATGGTGTGCCGGTGGGCGCCTGAGCAGCTCCGCAAGGTACCTAGGCTCACCAAATTTGAGAACCTTAAAAGTCACCAAACACAACTTAAATTCTATTCTTGCTCTTACTGGCAGCCAGTGCAGTTCTATGTGAAGAGATGTAGTAGGAGTTCTAGGTGGAACACCAAAAATTAGTCTTGCGGCCCTGTTAAGAACAGACTGAACTTTCTTCAAAATATAATTTGGAAGACCCACCAACAGGGCATTGCAATAATCAACACGAGAGAAGACCAATGAGTGAACCAACGTCAGGAGGCAACGTCTGGTTATAAACGGCTTCACCAAATAGAGATTTCTGATGTGCAAGTAACAACTTTTAACTATCTGGTTTACATGCTCTTTGAAATCTAATCGGGAGTTCACATATACACCCAGATTTCGAACAGAGTTGGCCGGTCGCAGCTGAGATCCACCCACATTGATGGAGAGGGCACCTACCATATCATCAGCTCTTCTATTTCCTCGGATGATGAGAATATCAGTTTTACCATCATTTAGTTTAAGTTTTCTCGCTCTCATCCACTTCTTGATATCAGACATCAACAATTCCATCTTACTCCGTATATCAACTATATTTGTGATTCTCACATAAATCTGGGTGTCATCTGCATAAAAGTGAAAGGTGACATTATGTGCACGAAGCAGAAGAGACAAACTGCTAATATAAATTATAAATAGGATAGGACCCAAAACTGATCCCTGCGGAACACCATACTGCAGGGGTGTCGAGTCCGAGACCACTTGATTTACCATCACACTCTGGGATCTACCTGACAAGTACGACCCAAGAAGCAAGAGAGCGGAGTCACGCACACCACAATCATAAAGATCACTCAATAACAACTCGTGATCCACTGTGTCAAAAGCCGCAGAGAGATCAAGCAAGACCAATAGTGAGGCCACACCATTGCAAATGTTCTCAACTAGATCATTATGTACTCTAATCAATGCTGTTTCAGTTGAATGATGCTGTCGGTAAGCAGACTGAAAAATTGGGATAGTTTCATTCTGCTGAAGTAGTGGTTGTAATTGGTCAAGTATTGCACGCTCTAATATCTTTGATATGAAGGACAGGTTGGAGACAGGACGATAGTTCAACATGTTCTCAACATCAAGTCCAGGTTTCTTTAGAGTAGGTCGGAGTAGTGCATGCTTTTCAGAATGTGGGAAGCTACCTTCAGAGAAGCACTTATTAATTATTTTGGAAATAAACTCAACTGTGTGATCATAGACTCTTGGTAGCTTGGAAACATTTATGGGATCCAACGGGCAAAATGTTTTATTGAGGTTTCTTATGTAGGACGAGATCATGTCCACCTCTACTGAGTGAAAGGATGAGAGGACATTGTTAGGAATGTGTCGGGGTTGGAGTACAACTGAAAGTTCTTCACCAACAGAAGCATCATCCAATTCCTGTCTTATGCGAGTTATCTTGCCAGCAAAAAATGCCACAAAGTTGGCAGCCAACTCGGCATCAGGTACAGAAGGTCTTAAGCTGACTCTTGTTTTTCCAAGTAAACTGTTTACAATTGAAGCCAACCTCCTCTGGTCGTTACCACACGAGTCAACTTTTCCCTGATAATACACTTTCTTTTCATCTTTGATTTTGTAGACCACAGCTCTTCTGGCTGACAGGTATTGCAACCATGTAGAGTCTGTTTTATTTTTCCGCCATTCACGTTCAGCTCTTCTACGCGCTCTTCTAAGAAATTTAACTCTAGTGCTATACCAGGGCGAATCATCTCGTACTATGATTTTCTTCTCTACTTCTGGACAGTGATGATCGAACACTAATTTAAGTGCATTTCCATGTACCTCCACCAGCTCATCTGAAGTAAGGTTGGAAGTATCAATACTTTCCAAGTACTGTTTTACTTCACTGCTAGCCAAATTTAGGTCTGCATTTTTATAATTTCTAAATCTGATTACTTTTTCATGTGTGAGTGGCTTAGGGAAATCAAAGCTGAAAGTAATCAAAGCATGATCAGAGGTATTAGGGTCAGCATTCTCAACATCAACATCCAGAACACCACCACAACCCACAGGAGAGAAAACCAAGTCAAGGGTGTGTCCTAAGATATGAGTTGGGTGGGACACATGGTTTACAAAATTGTTCTGATCAGTCAACTCAAGGAACTCAGGAGAGAATGGCTTCAGATGAGGGCTGTCAACCCAGTAATTAAAATCTCCACACATCAAAAGTCTTCCAGTTTTAGCAGAAAATTCCTCGAGAAACTGCCCAAACTCTTCCATAAAACCCCTATCTGTGCATGCGGATGACACTAAGCTGTATAGAAGAGTGAGGAGTAAGGAAAATGTGAGTTTGCTTCAAGGAGATGTGGAGGGCATGAAGGGATGGTCTGAGCATTGGTTAATGCCTTTTCATCCAAAAAAATGCAAGTACATGCGGATTGGGACAAGCAAGATAGACAAGGTAGGATACAGTATGTATGAAGCGATGGAGGAAGTGATTGCAGAAAAGGATATAGGAGTAGTGATAGACAAGAAGTTAAATTTCTCAGAACATTTAGCGGAAAAGATAAATAAAGCCAATAGAATTGTAGGGCTGATAAGGAGGACATTTGTGTAACTTGACGAAGAAATCTTCAGAAATCTCTATATAGCGCTGGATAGGCCGTACCTGGAATATGCCACCTCGCCGCGGGGGAGGCGTCGGACCTTTGCAATCATGTTCCCGTCTATTTTGACTGCCTTTAGATACAATAATATGTTGAGGGGGGCTTTACCCCCCTCAACCCCCTATGACATATTGTCATCATCATATATATTGCCAGCAGGGGGCAAATAACCGATTAAAATCGCCGTCAAAATAGACGCGAAGTTAACCCTCCAGCCCCGGCTATGTATTGCATATACAGTACCGGTATATTCCCAAAAATCTGGGGGTTTTGGCTGAAAAACGTCTACCGGTACGCCTAGGCTACCGTATCTTTGCTATTTTTACTGCTTCCGCATTCCTGTGCTTCCCCAAGCGTAGATGTGTTTCGTACCTGTAAAATGGCATTAAGTAGAGCTCTCTAAGTCAACTGGTTCAGTTGTGATGACGATTTCATTGGAGATAACTTTGTGGCAAAAACAGCTACTTTACACTACTTTTCGCTACTTAACAATAACATACAGGCACACACGAACAAGCGACGCACTCCTTCTTGTGGTCGGAGATACGCGGCGTCGGTCCAGCCGGCTGTTGTTTACATGCGTCGGACGGACGCCTCGCACACCAAGCTTACAGGCTTTCAAGCTGCCGGAGCCTCAGCACCCTTCCGGGTTGTGCGGGGGGTGCTTGTTATGGGTGCCTCAGAGCCCTACCGGGTCTGAGGGGTTAACTGCGGCGATCGCCTTATGTAAACATGACGACTGTACGCCCGAAAACTACATCCATCCCAAATCGGTAAGAGTTGTGGATTCAATGTTATTTTAATACCACAATTTTTTTTTTATATATTTGAAGATAAATATTGAATCTATATGCTCTAAAGATCATAAGAAAATTTGTTTTAACCCTCGGCAAAACCTAATAAAAAAGTATGGTACTAAAATGTCTTTTTCGTAACAAGGTTGTCAATACGGTACAGTACTTCCAGTTATCGATAGCTCTAAAGATCATATGAAAATGTGTTAAACCCTCGGAAAAACCTAATATAAAAGTATGGTATTAAAATTTAATTTTCGTAAAAAGGTTGTCAATAGTTTCTTACAGTTTCTTACAGTAGATCCTCTGGAAAAAGGCAAACTAGGCCTGTGTATCCAGCTCAGTACCAGTACAGTACTTGCACTGCTGCGGTCGTTCACGGTGTTGGCGGCGGCGGTAGCAGACGCAACATTTTTACTATTCTGTATTTTTGCTTTATAATCAAACTTCAAATCTTGTCTTCCCCATGCTTTATCAAGATTACTTTCAAACTCCCTTATTGATTCGGAATCGACTACATACTGGGGCAGTGCGTTCCACTCATTTACCACTATCACAAAATGAGTTCTTTGCCTTCTCAAGCCTATTTCTTTCTTTGTAAATTTTCTTAGTGTCCTCTCGTTCTTGTTCCCTCCCGCATCAAGAAGATACCTTCACACACATCCTCATCATACTTTCCTGACACTATCTTAAATGTCTCTATCATATCCCCTCTCTTTCTCCTATATAGGCTACAGTCAGTCCCCCCAATCCGCGCCTATATGGGCAGCATTACACGACGGGTATTCGGAATTCGCGCATTGGGGATAACATAACTTATGGAGAAAAATACATATGGGCGGCAGCCCGCATTTCCACCCACATTATTTGACGGTAATTTTTGATAAAAATCAATACTAATTGAACAACCAAGCATACACAATAATAGAAACATAAACAAGTCATTCCTTACATTAAAAATAAATGCTATAAGTAGGTGAGAATAGTGGGGGCTCCGAGGCAGACCCCCGCGACAGGCGAGTTCATATAGCCTAGCCCCGGCCCCGTCACTGTCACTGGCCCCGTCCCCGACTCCGGATATACCCATAGATTTCCCGATCGCAGTAGTGCCTTCACCAGTTTATTCTTCCTAGGCATTTTTAAGTTGTTGAAGGGTGTAGGAAGGCGGTTGTTACACAATAAATGGGTCAAGTCTCAGTGCACGGACACTTAAGGATATTGGGACTGAGAAGAAAGCGTACGTGTGGTTATGTGTGTGTGTACTCACGTAATTGTAGTATACAGGATTTGAGCCTAAGCTCGTGTTGTCCTGTCTCTCTCTCTACATTTATCCAATTTTGCTTTAAAAGTTTGGATATTTCTTGCTCCCACCACCTCCCCATCCAACTTATTCCAACACTCAATGCTTCTATACGGGAAGCTGGACTTTCTTACATCAGACTTACATATAACTTTCCTCAACTTACAATCATGACCCCTGGTTCTTCCCTCGTCCCTCACCACAAAATCTCCCTTGTCGATCTTCTCAAAACCTTTCACACACTTAAACATCATGATCATGTCACCTCTCTCTCTCCTCTCCCTCAGCGTTGGCAGCTTTAGCCTCTCCAATCTCTCCTCATAAGGCAGGTCTCTAAGGCTAGCTATCATCTTAGTGGCAACTCTCTGAACTCTTTCCAGTTTTTTATTATGTTTTATAAGGTGTGGAGACCACACCACTGCTGAATACTCCAGTCTTGGTCGTATTATTGTCCCTATTATTTTTGCTAACATCTCTTCATCTAAATAATTCAGAGCTATTCTCATGTTAGTCAACACTGCATAGGTTTCACCAGTTATTTTATTTATATGCTGTTCAGGTGACAAGCTGTCTGTCACAACTTTTTTTTTTTTTTTTTTCTATGTGATTGAGGGAGGCAAAAGGCATAACTGCCTATAGCGAGTGCCTCCCCCATAGTTGAAAGAGTGACAGGGCCAAAATCAAGGGCCGTTCGAGCCAAAATGCCTGGGCACACGGAGTTTGAAGCAATTTAAGTCATAGGAAGAGGGAAAGACTGATTCTGGGAGAGAGTTCCAGAGCTCAGCTGTTGAGTAGAAGAAAGTTTGAGAGTAACATTTCACTCTTGGGTTGGAGAGTTGCACAGAGTAGGGGTGGGATTGAGTTGCAAGACGGGTACCACGTGCCCTACGTAAAGGAGGTGGTATGCACTGGGATAGCTCTGAGGAACACTGATTATTATAGTAGCGATAGAATAGCGAGAGAGATGCAACATTGCGGCGGAGAGAGAGAGATTGCAGAGAGTTGGTGAGTGGACGGGAGTTAATGATACGAAAGGCCTTCCTTTCAACTTTGTCTAGGAGAGCGGTGTGAGAGGAACCTCCCCACACATGTGAACAATACTCAATACAAGGGCGCACTATGCCCCTGTACAGAGCAAGAAGCTGTGCAGGGAAAAGAACCCCCTAAGGCGGTTGAGCACACCCAGCTTCTGGGAGGCTGCCTTAGCAAGACTGGTAATATGGTCCTTCCAAATGAGAGCAGAAGAAAAAGAGACACCAAGAATATTGAGAGAAGATGAAGGGTTGATTTTTGTATTGTTGAAGAATAAGGGATAGTCCGCTGGGAGATCCTGACGGGTAGATAGATGGAGAAATTGGGTTTTGGAAGCATTAAA
Source organism: Paralithodes platypus (assembly GCA_032716605.1). NCBI lineage: Eukaryota > Metazoa > Arthropoda > Malacostraca > Decapoda > Lithodidae > Paralithodes > Paralithodes platypus. Next base: position 1,126,976 of record CM064518.1, read on the forward strand.
GTTAACAAGGTTTTCTCTGCCCCAATTGGAAATAGTATTTAGATCAGAATTTAAGAGTTCTATGGCTTCATTACGTTTGTCGTTGAGGGATTGCTGGCTGGGGCGTTCTGAAAAACTAATGGAGTAGTGTAAGGTTGAGTCGTCTGCGTATGAATGGATGGGAATTAAGGTACAGTTAAGGAGATCATTTATAAAAATTAGAAAGAGAATAGGAGATAGGACAGAGCCCTGAGGAACACCGGAGTTTATAGGGTGAGGAAGTGAACAATGGCCGTCCACAACCGCGGCTATGGAACGGCCGGAAAGGAAATTAGAGACAAAGGCACAGATGGAGGGATAGAAACCGAAGGAGGGTAGTTTAGAAATTAAAGATTTATGCCAGACTCTATCCCTAGGTCTTTTGCTTTCACAGCTTTACTAATTATTTCATCTCCTATTTTATATCCCCAAGAAGGTCTATATTTACTTTTTCCCATCTCAAGAACCTGACACTTACTCGTGTTGAATTCCATTTTCCAAGTTTGACTCCACTCATATAACTTATCTAGGTCTCTCTGTAATTCTTCACAACTACTCCTACTTGTAATATGCTTCATTAATTTTGCATCATCAGCAAACAGAGATATATATGAGCCTATTCCCATTTGAAGGTCGTTGATGAAAACCAAAAACATGATTGGGGTCAACACCGATCCTTGAGGCACTCCGCTTTTTACCCTTTTCCACGAGGAGAACTTTCCTTTTATTACTGTTCGCATTTCCCTCCCAATTAAATAGTTTTCCATCCACTTTAATAATACTCCCTCAACCCGCCCCACAGTCCTGAGCTTCCACAACAATCTCTTATGAGGCACCTTATCAAATGCCTTCTTGAAATCTAAGTAAATACAATCTACCCACCCCTCCCTCCCTTGTACAATGTCAATTACCCTATCATAGTAACTCAACAAATTTGTGGTACACGAATGACCTTTTCTGAACCCGAACTGCTTGCTTGAAATTATTTCCCTGTGTGTGTGTGTGTTACTCACTCAGTTACTTGTTCGTCAAGGGGAATCCACGCAATGCGAGCTAAGCTCATTATTATCGCGCCTCCTTAACTGGGAATGTATTGCGTGAAATGCATGTTAAGTGTTTTATGTACTGTTGGAATGGCTGTGGATGTGTGTGTAGTCTGTATTTTAGCCAATTGGCGACATCGGAAACGAAGGCTTAGGGTGGATCTGCATGGTACCATTCTCACTATAGACGGTACCGTCTCGCCCGAAGGCTTAGGTAGCCATCAGCTTAGGTGAACCATATGATACCCATCTCGCCTTGTACCATTTTTGCCAACCCCAGATGGGACGTCACAATGTCGTCCCCTTATTCCAGGTACCTATTTACAGCTAGGTGAACTGAGGCTAACACATGAAAGGAGACAAGCCCAATTTGTCTCCGCCCGGCCGGGGATTGAACCCCCAACCCCTCGTGTGTGAGACGAGAGCTCTACCTACTAGGCTACGGGCTGTGTGTGTGTGTGCGTGTGTGTGTGTGTGCTTCCTTCTCAGTCCCAATATCATTAAGTGTCCGTGTGCTGAGACTTGACCCATTTATTGTGTAACAACTGCCTTCCTACACCCTTCAACAACTTAAAAATGCCTAGGAAGAATAAACTGGTGAAGGCACTACTGCGATCGGGAAATCTATGGGTATATCCATAGTGCGTAGTGTGCAAAGGCGAGCTTGTGTTAAGTGATGATCCTGTGGCTGTGAATTTTGGAAATGAGTCTTTGGAGCTGGTGAACAAGTTTTGTTACCTAGGAGATACCATCTCTGCCGGTGGTGGGGCCGAGGCTGCCACTGTTGCTGACAAAATGCAGGTCTGTGATTGTGGAGGGAGCTGCACCAAGGGGTGGACGAGGAAGACTGGGATCGGACTATACGCGGATCTCAAATCCAAGACAGGGTTGCCTGGAACGCCGCCATTAGGACAAGAGACTGGCAGAATAAAAAAAACAGCATTTTTACACCATTCTTCAACCATGATTCGTGCTTTGTGGGGTCAATACATGTTTTAGGGATTTTGAGTACCTGTTTTATCCCTCGGCGCGGAATAGGGTAAACGCGGACTGAGGATACGTGTATTAGGGGGACTGACTGTACAGTACTTTCCCGTTATCAATGTACAATCAAAGTTGAAGCCTGCAGAGTAAACACCGTAGACTTCATCGACTTTCTTTCACCTTCGTATAATCGACAGCCAATTTGTTTTTTTTATTTACTAAGGGATTAGTACTCAACCAGCGAGGGTGTGGGGGCAGCAGCCCCCACACATAATACTAGGTTAGGTTAGGTAAGGTTGTGTAGGTTGGGCTAATGTCTTTTCAAATCACTATCGGGGGCGTGTCTCAACATCGATCAATACCCGGTAGGCCTAATGGGGAAAATAGGTTTTCCCGAGATTTCTAATTAATTACAAACACTATATAATGATGCAAATGAACAATTTCTTTTAAAAAAACCACTCGGAAAATTTGTGGTATTAAAATAAAAAAAATCTGAGTTGTGTTATCGGGCGTACCACTACCGACATACCGGTACAGCATAACTCAATCTCTCTAAAACATTAACCTAACCAAACAACCTAACCTAACCTAGTATTCATGTAGTAATGAGAATACAGTAGGGTCCCCATCTATGCGTGTTCGATTTGTGCGTTTCGCGATCTGTACGAGCTACCGGTACCAAAAATATTAATTTAATAATTCCAAACTGTGGGAATATCGTTTGAAGCGGAAAGTTATTGTGCTAAAGGATGCTGGAAAAGGAAATTCAGTTGTAGGCAGGGAGTTGGGGTTTACCGAGTCGAATGTTAGGTCAATTTATAAGAAAAAGGATGAAGTGTTAAAGTGTGTCCAGGGCTCCAGGCGTATGGTTTATCCGCTATAGACAAAAGACAGGGCTGGGGCTGGGGCCGGGGCCGGGGTAGCGTAGCTGCACTCGCCCTGCCGTGGGGGTTTGCCTTGGAGCCGCCTAACTTAATGTGAGTAAACAATTACTTATTATTGTTTAATGTTTGCTTACTTTTATTTACCGGTATATTATGTATTGTTATGAATATGTGTCAGTTATTGTTGCTTTTGATAGGTAATATGAAGTTGAACCCCTAAACTCAGGACCGTCCATCCACCAAATTAATTATTTCCCATAAGATAGGGCCTACATGTTTCGATTTGTACGATTTCGATCTGTGCAACCTCGTTCATCCACCAAATTCTAGCACAGTCGGGGACCCAGCTCTACTATGTTAGGTTAGGCTTTTTAGTTAGGTTTAGTATTTATAGATGATTTAGGTTGTATGTGGAGGTAGATGTGCTGGAAAGTGTGAAAAGGAACAACTTGAGATGGTTCGGTCATGTGGAACGTATGGAAAGCGAGAGAATGACTAAGAGGGTGTACGAGAGCGAGGTGGCGGGACAGAGAGGGAGAGGTAGACCAAATGAGAGGTGGAAGGATGGAGTGAGGAAGTACATGAACGAAGGCGGTGCTGGTTGGGGGGAGGGGCGTCGACTGACTGGGGACAGAGGTGCATGGGGCGGTTCGTTCGTGGCCACCCCTTCGGGGATCACGGCGTCAGGCAATAGATAGATAGATAGATTTAGGTTGTATGTCGGTAGTGGTATGCCCGATAACACAACTCTTACCCAGCAGGGGGCAAATTACAGAAAAAATAGCAGTCAAAATAGACGAGAAATTAGCCGCAAGCTCACAACCTATGTAAACATGACGACCATACGTGTGACGCCCGGATGTTATATCTTTCCTGAAAACAGTTACAAAAGACTCGTATGTATTAACCTCGACAAAAGTCCAGTGTCAAACTGGAGCAATTTTGTTATAAGGCTTGAATGAGAAATACAAGAAAATTAACATGAAATAGGCCTAGGCCTAGGCTATAATTTTTTTGGCCATTTTATCACTTCCAAACACATAGCCTAGGCCTAATTCGAACAATAAACCACAATTTTATGATTTTTTGTTATCCTTGCATAGCCTATCTTGACCCCCTCCCCCCCCCCAAAAAAAAGGAAAAGTGGGGATCGGGATATAGGATATAGATACCGTATACAAAAATACGGTAAAAATTGAAGAGACCCCGGACAGCCTTTTTACTAGTTAATTTTAGTTTTGTTTATTTTTCTTTGTATACAGTGTTGTTTAATACAGAGGACCATCGAATTTTAGTATTTTCAACATTAGCCTAACCTAACCTAACCGAAAACTAAACAGGGAACGTGAGCTGGGTTTAGACCGTCGCGTACCCATAACCAGGGAACGTGAGCTGGGTTTAGACCGTCGCGCACCCATAAACAGGGAACGTGAGCTGGGTTTAGACAGGTGAACACGAATACATCCCTCAACTCACCATAAACAACACACCCCTAACACATACACACACACCCAAAATCCTAGGAGTAACATATGATACTCATATGACATTCAAACAGCACACCACAAACATTAAAAAGAAACTGACACCCAGACTTAACGCCCTCAGGTCACTTGCTCACACAAAATTTGGACACAACAAAGAAACTACCACCACAGTATATAAACAATACATAAGATCAGTGATGGTATACGCGAGCCCAGCCTGGGCTTCTAACCTAGCTGAAACACATCATAAGACCTTACAGACTATTCAAAACAAAGCCCTGAAGATCATTACAGGCTGCACAGCTACTGCACCCACAGATCACCTACATCAAGAAACCAAAATCCTCAAAGTCAAAGACCATCTGGACATGAGAGGCACTCAATTCCTGGCAGCAGCCTCCACGAACCAAGACCACCCACTAAACTACATGGCAACACACCCACAGACACCAAGAAATATCAAAACAACACCCAGCACACGGTATCACACACAATTATTGTCCTCTCTCCCTCCCTGCCCACCCCGAACCAACTTCCAGAAGCACATCCATACTCATATCTCTCGCCAATCCATCCACTCACTCACAGACAACACGCAGCTGCATGCACGACCTCCCGAAATCCATCCTTCCGATTCCGAATCCCCACTCCCTCGCGAGGACAGAGTCCACCTGGCCAGGCTGAGATGCGGACACCATCCAGCTCTCCTGAGCTATCAGAAGAGACTGGATGACTCCGTTGTCGACGCCTGCCCGGGATGTAACACAGCACCCCATAGGCCTACCATTAAACACATCATAGAAGACTGCATTTCACACAACCACTTACGCCAACAACATAATCTACACTCAATGAGAGCTCTGTGGGAAAGCCCGATCGTGGCCATGGCCTTCCTCAGGGACTCGGGGCTGTTCGGCCAGGCAGCTTAGGGAACAACAACAACAACCCATTAGTACCTTAATTGCTGAGGGGCACAGGGCCCTGGGTGGGGCTTTGGTTTCCCGGGCGTTTCTGCACCCTCCTCAGCTCCCCGCCTCGGCGCCATGGAGTGGCTTCGGTCACCCAGGCTTTATTGTGGTCCGATACAGTGGTCGGCAGGGAGGGTTCTGTGGGGCATTCGGTTATGGCCTTGGCCTTGCTCGGGTGACCCTGCTCGGGGCCTTGGGGCTGTTCGGCCAGGCAGCTTGGGGAACAACAACTGAACAACAACAACCCATTAGGCCTAGTACCAACAGAATAGCGACAAAATAGGGGTAGTATAGGCCTAACTGTAGATTTATCAAACAAAAAACTAAATTAACCTAACTAGTAAAAAGGCTGTCCGGGGTCTCGGTTTAATGTTATTTTAATACCACAAATTTTGTTGATATATTTGAAGATTAATAATGAATCTATAGGCTATGCTCTAAAGAGTATAAACAAAATTGTTTTAACCCTCGGCGAAGGTATAGCCTATTCCTGCGAAACGGCATGCATTATATCTCAAGAACTGGGAAGTGTTATAGCATATTTGTTGTTTGTACATATATATGTATTATGTATGTTGCTTCGTAGTATACTATAAATGGAAAATATACTTGGTAAATGAATAATTAGAGAGCATCTGTGGACTCACTTTCGACAATTTGTCAACTCAGCTGATGGACGACTTCTTCTTCTTCTTCTTCTTCTTTTGAACCCGCCCGCAGACCGTGCAGATCCGCAGGGCTGACCTTTGTATCGGTACTGGCTCAGAAACGTTAGTAGGAGGGAAAGTTTAGAGTAGAAGGATAGTTTAAGAGACAGTTTTTGTTTTGTTTGTATAAACCCCCCCCTCACTTCCTCCCCCCTCCCCCTCACCTCCGCTCCCCCCCGGATATTTCTCCAATATCCTCTTCATCATCTCCATGTCTTGTGTTTCCATCTCCTGTGTTAACCCCAATAGCGCCCCCACCCCTCTATCTTCCCTCTGCTTAATCTCCTCCCACCCCCTCTCCCCAACTCTATTCCTCATGTACCTCTCCAACTCCTCTCTCTCCTCATTATATCTTGTACACTCGGTTACTATGTGTTCTACATCCTCCACTATTGGATCCCCTCCCATTTCACATTGACTGCAGTGCGGTCCCACTCCATTCCATCTCCTTGTTCTCTCATTCGTTTCTAGCGATCCTGTTCTTGCTTTAAATAGGAGTTTCGATCCCCATCCCCCATCATAGTACAGTTCTCTAGCTGGTTTTTCCTTCTCTCTATAATATGCCAGCGTGGCTTTATTTTCTACCCCCTCCCTCCATCTTCTTCTCCCCTCCTCCTTTATCCCCTTCTCTATCTCTCTGACACATCCCCTCCCATTCTCTAGTATGACCCACTCCCCTCTCTCATTTCTTTTTCTAAATTCCCCCCCCACCCGGTCCTGTTTTATATTTATCCTCCCCAATCTTTTTTTGCACTCTCTGTTCCATTTACTTTGCTCGCTCGCCCATCTGTATACCTTCCCCGGCCACCTATCTTCCTCCATCCCCTCTAGTCTCACTTTGTACTTCCCTTTCGCTTTCCCAATCCTTTCCTCAAACGTACTCCACCCCATCTCCCCTCGGATTGCTTCTTGAGCTACGTATTTATTTGCCCCCAATCCTGTCCTCCCGATTTTATTCTGTATCGTTTCTAATTTCTTCGTTTCCGCCTCTGTTGTTTCTACCGCCTCTAAGCCGTACATTATTGCAGGTACTCCCAATCCTTTCCACAGCCCTCGCACTATTTCATAGCTATTCGCTCTTAGCCTTGTCGCGCTCCATAGTCTTCCATTCCATTGTTGCATTTGTCCCACCTTTTCACTTTTCGCCTTCTCAAACCCTTTCTCCATGATCGTTACCCCCAGATATTTATACTCCCTTGTCTTCTTCATTCTGTTTCCTTCCAGTGTCCATTCCTCTTCTTCTTGAAGCTCTCCATTCATTTTCATCACCTGGCTCTTTTCTTTACTAAATCTTACTTCAAGTTCCTCCCCGAATCTCGTTGCTTCCTCTAGTAGTCTCTGCAACCCTCCTCCCGTTTCTGCCATCAGAACTACGTCGTCAGCAAACAGCAGTACCCCCAGTCTTTCTTTGTTTATCTGAATCCCCTCCCCAACTCTTTTCATCCTCTGTGTCATTTCTTCCATATATAACGCAAATAATAACGGCGATAATACGACGAGTCTGACGAGTGGAGGCGAGTAGTTGTAAACTGATATTCTATTGGTCAATGAAGTGGGTGTGACGTCACAACCTTTTCGCCATTCTATTGGTTGTGAAACTGAATGAGGACGGTGACGTCATGAACTAAACGTTTATTGGTTGTGCAAATCCACGTACGTCCTATATGAACGTTATCAGTGGCCGATTGTTTTTGTTTGCAGGGTATAGATACATAGGTCTTAGCATTGGCTAATTTTGTTTTTGTTGCCAGGGCTACCATACTATTCTAGTGCTCAATCAGACAATCATACTCAATATCTCTAATAACTTTGTATAGGCCTACTCAACATTCATTTTTCATTTATTGCCATTATGTTTCTTCTCTTCATGTACGGTATCGTCGGTATGTGATAGGTGTTATAATAAATTTGTTGTGTGGTAATTAATAATCATCAGTTGGTATTCATTTGTGCATTTATGCATTTAGTAGTTCTTCTCAAGATGATGTGACACTTCCATGTACTCTACCCTCAACTTCCAAAACTACACCCACCAAACCTCAAGTAAATTTTAATCTCACTCAGTACTTTGATGATAGCGATGAACTAGACAATTTACCATTAACTCAAAGAATAAATAGGCAGACAGAAAAACATATTGTTCACGACACAAACAATAATAGTGAGAGTGATTTTTCTGGTTTTGACACCCCTACTGTGACATCCGGTACCTCTGAAATTGTTATGCCCTGTTTTTCTACAGGTTTAACTTGGGTAATGTGAGTTCTGAATGACTGGGTATAGAAGGCTGCATGCACAATACAAGGTATGAGGAATAGAGAACACAAAATAAACACACGGTAACACGACACAAGTTCACGTTTATTGAAATAAAGAAATAAAGAGCATAGAAAGATAGTTATATTCGCCCAAAACAAATGATAGAAGGGAACTGCTAGCATTAGCGGATCTGGATGGAGCCTAGTCTCCCACTTCCAACGTTCAGGTATATTCTTCTGATCACGGGTTTAATTAGCAAGTTTTTATTTTACTGGAAGACCCCAATATATTCGTATAATTCAATGTCACTGATTTTACCTCTTGCTGGCTGGTCGTGTGCCCAAGTAGCAGCTCACAGTTAGGATTAGACACGCGTATATTGTAGAACACGGAAATCTCTAGTAACCTCATGGGGGTACTGAACTAAGTTTGATATTCTTAAGGCAGAAATACGTAGAACACAAATCAGTGGGCGAACGTTAGATACCACTAGAGTTTTAATATCTGGATAAGGTAATTACGAGAGTCAAGGTCGCCTGTTAATTAAAGAGCACTGATCGCTTAGTACGTCCCAAATGGAATGGTTAAATATGAATTACACTGGGCAACTTTATAGTAAGTTAATGAGTGAGCATCAAGCTAGTACTATAACACTTAGTACTAGCAACATGAATCTTGAATAGTATGGGTAGATCTGGTCCTGGTTATCTTGCTTCCGGTGATGTTGGGGGCTAACGACTGGTTCCTCAGCCGTCCAGATGGTCCAAAATGTAGGAAGTTCTCAAGTCGGATCTCTTGATGATCGTTGCTGGCTACACACTTATATACCCACGAATTTGTGTGAAGGTTATAAGGTGCACGTTAGGACTTGTACATGGACAGATGCTTCTATCAGTCTTCTCTGCCACGGAGTCTGCCGGATCTGGAATCTCTCAACTCCGGAACAACACAAGGGCAGAGCTAGAGGTAAACTGCAGGGTAGTGACCCCTGGTTGGTGTCTAGCTTTCAACTGATTTGACTGGGGGCGGGAGTTAGATTTATAGGCTCGGTTCTGGACCCTGTAGACAGTAGGGATCTCGAGTCTTATGGACTTAATTGAGCTCTCCATAGATATGGGGACTAGGTAAGATGGTATTTACTGTTGTGGCACAGGGCGATAGGAAGCCTTTATATTTTCATATAACTGAGCCTTAGTAAGAGGTACTATTTTGGCTATACTGGACGTATTTAGGGGAGAGAGACTGGATCTACTTTGCGAGGAGGATGGGGACAGCTGTGATAGGAGCGTCTCTCTAGATTGTTCAATCTTCGTTCTATGGTATAGCTGAGGTGCTAATATAGTGATCAGAGCATGCAAGAAAGGTAAATGGTTTAGTGCGAGTTAATAGAGGTTAGTAAAGGTGTTAGTCATTCATGGTTAGTTCATTGATAGGAAGAATTCCTGTGCTACCTGGCAATGACTCGAAAGTCAAAACAGGGGCCAGGTATACCTCCGCGGGGGTGGGGTCTCCCTCCTCGGGTGGGCAAAAAGGGGGAGCTGGGCGCCCTCTCTCTGTGATAGTCGTCCGGCGGCTGTGGCTAGGGGCTTGCCATATCACCAGTGTTTGTAATAACCCTCTGTGTATGAGACAGATGTGGGTGTCTTTAATACCAAAACCGAAGGTGCCTTAGCTAGCTGGTTTTACTCGGCTGGTTGTTAATTGTAGGGTTTGCTGGATGTGGTGGAGACTGGGTTGCTAACTCTGCCACATTTATCTGGAAGTATGGCAATAGAAGTTAGTTACTGGCGGGGCGGCTAGCCTCGCACCGACGACCATTGGGTGCAGGGTTGTGAATGTGTTGTAAGAGAATAGATGGCATGCAAGGGGCTAGTAAAGTTCTAATGTTGTTCTGGCCTACTAAGTGAAGGTAGGCTGGATAGGAGTATATATATAAAAGGTTGGAGAGCGTTAGTAACGGACAATTCAAGGATCTTCAAGAGGTATGAGAGAGAGGCTAGGTCGGACAAGAGTCGAGAAGCGCGGGTGTCTTAATGAGACACTGAACTGTAGCCCTTGAACTCTCCCCCCCCCCCCCCCCCCCCCCACCCCCGGGGGAGAGTTCAAGGGCTACAGGGAAATTTTGCCCCTAAGGTCCCTGGGCGTGGGGGTGGCATTAGGCTACAATTGATATGGAAGTTTGAAAAGGCAGTAGAATACGTTAGCCAAATGCTACCGGGGAATGCAACTATGGGGTGGTATAGGAGTCTGGAAAAGATAGAGTTATGTGATCAGTCCGAGGGTTATGGATACTATTAGTTGGCCCTGGGAACTGCGTTTTCTATTAAATATAAATATCAACAACAGCGGCAGTTCGTAGGGGTACTTAGTTATTGTTTCGGGGTACTTATGACAGATACTGATAACCAGGTTATCTTATATAATCTCTGGTTGGGGTAAGAGGTGTAAGACACGAAGTAAATTGGCGTAGTGTGGACTGTGGATACGAAGGAGGCAAGGGGAAGACGTATGACAATTGTGGAAAGTAAATGGAAAAGGTGAACACAATGGCGGATAAAATACTTAACCTAAGGATTGCATACATTGATGAACGATGACATTATAGTCGTCGTCCTAATAAGGTGATGAAACCTGGTTGATCTGTACTTGGCACAATACGACACAAGGACACTGCCGCTATGTCGCATCAATGCTGGTGGCAGTTAATATTATAGACTTAGTTACTAGAGGAACAATGCAAGGGGCGACTGAGCACGGGTTACACATATCTATACTCGTCATGGAAAATGATATAAGAGGTCTAGGGACAAGCGTGGGTGTTTGAACTTCTAAGATATATAACATCTACTTCTCGGATGCAAGAACATACATAGATATAATTATGGCTGTCTGATGTGTTGGCATTGGCTCAACGTCGGGACAGGGCATGGGTGTTTTTAATATGAATGTATATTCCTGTTCATCATCTTTGTAGCAAGGACAGTGCCGCTATGTCGCATCAATGCTGGTGGCAGTTAATATTATAGACTTAGTTACTAGAGGAACAATGCAAGGGGCGACTGAGCACGGGTTACATATATCTATACTCGTCATGGAAAATGATATACGAGGTCTAGGGACAGCGTGGGTGTTTTAACTTCTAAGATATATAACATCTACTTCTCGGATGCAAGAACATACATAGATATAATTATGGCTGTCTGATGTGTTGGCATTGGCTCAACGTCGGGACAGGGCATGGGTGTTTTTAATATGAATGTATATTCCTGTTCATCATCTTTGTAGTTAGGAGTGTAGGACACGAGGGGGTTAGTGTACGTGAGGTGTGGAAAATGGTCAGTTTAGAAAAGGTAAATGGGTGTGTCCTGGAGCTGTTTAGCCCTGCGGGCTTGGGCCTGTCTGGAATGGCGGGCTCGGTCAGCTGGTCCTTTCGTTCTGTGGACCTTTCTTCCGGGTGTTTCTGTGTGGTGTTCGCTCGTGGCTTCTGTGGTGGGCTTCTTGTTCTGGGGCATTTTAGAAATAATACATCTATTTTCAAACAGTGATGACAGTGATGCCAGTGGTTTTTCGGGATTTTATAGTGCTAACAATACTTCAAACTTAGTCCAGTCCGTCACTTCTGTAGAAGTACATGCAACTGAAAGTGGTGAGGAGTCAAGTCATACAGAAGTAGGCGTAGAAACTGTACAAGTCCACGCAAGTGAAAGTGGTGACAACTCAATTCCGGCGGAACTAGGCGTACAAACTGGTCAACAAAACTACAGTGAATTGTGTTCCAATTTTAAATCCTTAATAACACTTTACACCTCTGTCACCAATAGTCAGGACTCTTGTATAGACTTTTTACAAAAAGCATTATTTATTCCTCCTGACAGCATCCCCTGTCCTAAGTGTGCCAAGCATCGCAGGAAAGGCGGCGTCTTAAAATACAGAAAGTGCAGTGCTACTGATCGCAAGTGCAACATCCGCTTAATTTGTACAGGTGTGGGAAGAAGGTGCACGTACAGAGTCTCACCCTTTGCTGGCACCTTTTTCGATGGTGTTACCTGTCGGCTTCCTCTCTCAACAGTCATTCACATAATTTATTGTTTCATTCACTCTACTCCCATGCACATTGCAATACGTGAATGCCAAGTTAATAAGAACACAATCACCGATTATTATAATTACTGTCGAGAGTTGTGTGCCTTGTCTCTCTCTGAAAATGTGTGTCAAATTGGTGGGCCGGGTGAAATCGTAGAAATTGACGAATCGAAATTCTACACTAGGAAGTATAACCGTGGAAGATTGCTGGCTCACAAAGAGGGTTGGGTGTTTGGAGGAATACAGAGGTCAACCAAGGAATGTTTTATGGTTCGTGTGAGTGACCGATCCAAACAGACACTCATTCCTCTTATTGAACAGTACCTCAAGCCAGGCACCACCATCATCTCGGACGAGTGGAGATTATATGCAAATCTACAATCTTTGGGATATCTCCATCAGACTATATGTCATAAGAGGAACTTTGTAGACTCAAAATATCCAGTGCTCTTGGAGGTACGCCAAGGCAACCTACCCGGAGCGACACACTTCCGAACAACTATGGGACAGTTACCTTCAAGAGTTTCTGTATAGGCGAAAGTACAAGGGCCACTTCATGGAACAGTTCTTTGCGGATATCGCAAAATTCTACAAACATAAGGATTTGTAACAAGTAAGTACGGTACTCTATGTGTTAATTTTGTTATTAATAGGTCTGCCATAAAAACCTTACATAATGTGCTTTACATTTAGGTATTTATCATTAGTGCACTGTGTAATTCCCATATTGAGATTCACACTATCATATCTTTTTCCATTATATTGTATTATTCCAAACGTGGTAAATTATCAATATAAACCTATGCCTTTCGCGGACTAGTCTACTTCACAGGACATCCGTTTTCTCCATCCGTTTTCTCTTGTACTTGCAAATCAATATCAGTCATTTCGCAACATATCGTTCGTTTTTGCTTAACTTCGTTTATTTATTTTACTTTCTTACCTGGTATTCTTATTCTTACCTGGTGGGCTTCCCAGACCCCAGAGCTAAGTGGTAGGTCAGGGTCCACGGAAGCCACACACTGCTGATGCGCCAGCCCAAAGATAATTTAAAATTTGTAGTAAAAACAGGGAGTATAGAAATCTATGGACTGGAAAGTGCATCATAAGCAGCTACGTTTACAAACAAGGTACAAGTATAAGTGGTTGAGGAGGCCAGAAGGTATGACATCGAGAACAAAATCATGAATATTCATATAAAACTCCTGCAAGATAGTCGGAAAGGGCAGCCTTGAAAGATAATAGGTTAGTCAGGGATACCAATTCTGTGGGCAAAGAGTTCCACAGAGACACATATCTAAGATTAAAAAATCTTTTTCTTATTTCAAGCTGGCATCTCGAGTGAGCAATTTTATATGGGTGACCCCTGGTTGCAAAATATTGGGGACGATCAAAAACATCTTCAGGAGTAATTGAGCAGAGACCGTGAAATATTTGCCAGTACTTAATTATGTCATGCCTAAGAAGTCTACCCTTAATGGAAAATAGGTTTAATATCCTCAATCTCTCACCATAATCAAAATTCTCGAGACCCCCAATAGATTTAGTCCAGCGTCTCTGAACAGACTCCAGTAGTCTTAGGTCCCCCAAATACCCAAGGTTCCACAGAGAGAAAGAATATTCTAATATGGGACGAATATGGGAAATAAATAGTGGCATCATAAAGGAGGCATCCCGGTTGACAGTTGACCTTAGGATACTATGGGCGAGTCCTCCAGCCTTGTGGACAATATTAGAGATGTGTGTATGAAACTTAAGGGAAGAATCGATTAAAATTCCTAGATCGGATGCAGAGTCTCTAATAGGGATTAAGGAGTTGTCAAGATAGTATCTGCCAGAATGACCCAGGTCATCCCAATCAATTTCTTTCCTACAAAATATTAGGTGGACACATTTATCTGGGTTCATCGTTAGGCCCCAGGATTTAGAGACCTTAGCAAGCACGTCTATATCAGACTGGCAAGCAAACATACAATTAAGAAAATTTAAGAGGTTATCATATTTGATTTTTACATACAGTTTCAAATCATCAGCATATATTTTGGTAGACGAGTCAATATTACGAGTAATATAATTGATAAATATGAGGAAAAGCAGGGGACCAAGGATAGAGCCTTGAGGGACTCCGCTAAGCACATCCCTGAAAGAACTAAAATGATTATTTACTTTGACATGCATAATACGGTTATGGAGAAAGTCCCTAATCCAGTCCAGTACCCTACCCCTAATTCCCAAGCTATAAAGTTTGGTGATCAGAATGTCATGATTAACCACGTCAAAGGCCTTGGAATAGTCAAACAGGATCAAGTCAACATTATAACCCTGGTCCATCCATTTGGTGATGTCCTTGTAAGTAAGAAGGAGTTGGTCCTCGGATGATCTGCCTGGTCTGAATCCAAATTGGTCCTTATTGAGAAGATTGTTAGAGTCAAGATATTCATAGATAAATTTAGTTATAATACGTTCCAAGGACTTTGAACAGATGGAAGTTAGAGAGATTGGTCTATACATTAGTGGATTGTAGCGAGAACCCTTTTTAAAAATGGGCACAACTGAGGAACTCTTCCAGGTAGAAGGGAGGGTTCCAGAGACCAATGAGGCACGGTATATCAGCAAAAGAGGATATGCAAGGGTATGGACACAGGATTTAAGTAGGTGGGCGTGGATACCGTCTGGACCCATTGATGAGGACGTATCGAGTTTGTTGAGAACAGATATAACATCATTAAGATTAATATTGATATCTGGAATTATACTGTCTGTTAGCTGATGTGAGGCAGGGGAGGTGGGAGCAGATGTTGAAAAAACACTGGCAAAGGAAGACACAAATAGTTCAGCCATAGCCCCTGCATCGTGAATGATGTTACCTGTGGAAGACTTGAGTGGGCCAATACTGGGTCTACCCACCTTCTTTTTCCGGATATAAGAATGGAATATTTTAGAGTTGGTTGTGAGATGGTCAATCAGTGAAGCCTCATACCTGGACTGACTATGGATGGCATAATTTTTGTAATGATAATTAATATCTAAAAACTGATCCAGGGCGTCCTTTGCCTGGTTAGAGTTACGACCAAACTGTGTACAAGTTTCTTTATAATTAGTCCAAAAGTTATGTCTGGTATTTTTTAATAATATAGGGGGTCTGACAGGCCATGGAGGACAAGAAAAGTTATTGAAACTCTTTGTAGGGATAAAACGGTTAATTAAGGGCATAAGTATGTCTGTAAAACGAGAAAACATTAGATTAACATTGAGGTGGGCAAATTCAAAATCCCAATCAATATCCTCCAAAATTAGGTTAATCTCTCTGTAGTCACCTCTATGCCATATCTTGATGTTAGTGGGCTCGTCATTGATAGTTTGGATCTGGAATATATAATTGGTGATAACTGGGCTATGGCCACAGTTGGGAAATGGAGGAAGTACCTGTGTTTCGCCAATTCGGTCGTTTTCCGAGGTAAGAATCAGGTCCAGTATATTACCTGACGGGTGGAAAGTGGGTTCTGTAATAAGTTGAGTAAGTCCCAAGGATGTAAAACAGTCAAGGAATGTTGTATCGAGGAGACTGAGACCTCTACGAATAAGATCACAAGACCATTTAATAGAAGGGAGGTTGAAATCTCCCATGAGAACTATTTCCTTGTCTGAGCAAAAATCATAAATAAAGTCAAGTAATGTCTCATTATCTAAGGGGGTGTAAGAAGGGGGGCGATAAACTGTTATTATGTAAATATTATAGTCAGGCAGAAAAATAACAAGGGTATTTTGAAGGTCAACATCAATTTCAATATATTTTAAGGAAGACTTGACATACATACATACACCATGTTTTGGGATATCGCCGTGAACATCTTTTCTTAGGACTGCATAATTGGGAATAGAAATAGCGGCGGTAGAGACATAAGGCAGCAGCCATGACTCACTAATACCAAGAACTGAGATATCGGAATCGTATAAAATTGAAAAAATATAGTTAACCTTATTAAGTATGAAATTAACATTAACATGAGCTATAGACAAAGAATGGAATGTGTTATTGTCAATGATGGAGTTAGTTACTGGGATAAAGGGAGATCATCAACGTTTCCACTCCTTTGAGTGTCAGATCCGGGGGGCCCCCGGCCTCCATCCACTGCAGAAGCCGCAGGGACATCTTGAGCAGCAACAGGGGGGATGTCACGAGGGGGAACAGGACCGGGCGGGGCCTGTGGCTGCAGTCTGGATGGGACCAGAGCGGATGTCACAGCACCCGCCCGGGCACTCGCGGCTTCGGATCTTCTCTGGAAAAGTTCCTGTCTCTGCTTATAAGTTAAATCTTTGTGGATATAAACATTGGGGTAGTCATTAGAATCTTTCAGTTTACATAATTCAGTGAACATAATATATCATTTGATTCTCACAGCTGCCTCACTTCATCTGTTTTACGGCGAGGTGGATATCGATACCAGTGTTTCAGTTTATAAAGTAAATATCCCTGCATCACAAGTCCTATATGCAGTTATCAACAACTTCCAAATACCTAGCATAAATTATACTATGTGCTGAGAACATCCTAAGCCTGGTGGTAATGCGGAAGTTGATTAATTAACTATAATAACATTCGAACAGGACTCTTGGATTGTAGGGAAGGGTGGGTTTGAATGTGACGTCATTATTCAGTGCCGACAGTCGACTGGTAGCAGTAGGACGTATCGCCTTTGGCTCTTCGAATTTCATCATATATAAGGTGTGTATGGGGATTTTTCGTGTATATATGACGTGTTTATTGATGTTCTATTAATGTACAGGTGGTCATACATGTAATTTATAAGAGTAATGTAAGAAAACTGTGGACTTAACACTATTTGAGCCGGTTCCTGCCTGTCGTCACGTCTGCATATATTCTATCAACTGGTAATTACGGGAATATTGTTGACCTCCAGGACATTTAGGTAATAACCTATTTGGTGTGTGTACATTGCGTTCTTGTGGTGTGGGATTATAGAGGGGGTCATTAACTCATAATTAAAGGTACAAACTAGCAAACGAGGTGACATCGCTGTTGGCCACCCCCCCCCCCCCACCCCTCTCCTTCCTACACTCCCCCTCCCTGCTCCCCCCTCCCCCCCCCCTCCCTCAATCCTCTCCTTTCCTCCTCCTCTCCTCTCCTATTTCGTCTCCTTTCCTTCTCTTCTTCTTTGCTCTCTCATCCTCTCTCTTAACCCCCCCCTCCTCCCATCTCCTGACACCCTGCCCCCTTCTCTCCTCCCTCACCCGCCCTTACACCCACTCCTCCTCCTCCCTATCCCACCCCTTCCAGTTTACGTTTACGTTTAGGGACCCGCAGAGGGCCGCTCTCGGGCGGCATGATATGCGGGGATTGTGCATGGGGACTAGTGGTTGGGGACAGGATTAGGTATGTAATGATTGGTGATCCTATTTCTAAAAGAATCAAGAGTAAAGGGAGTAGGGCTTGTTATTCAAGAGTAAAGGGAGTAGGGCTTGTTATTTGATCTATATATTTTGAGCTTCCTTACAAGACCTCCATCAAGTTTAAAAAAAACATCCCCTAGACCCCATTTCTAGATAAACTTGTACATTTTTCGGTAGAAAAATGTCCTGACCGAAGGCCGATTCCTTCTAAAATTACAGGCTCGCTATTGTTCGCCAGGAAAAAAACCCCACCTAAATGGTACGAAAGATCTTATTATTGACAGAGAAATGAGGCTAAAGGTCTTAAAATCACCAAACTAATGGAAAGAACGTCTTAAAATCTCAAAACTAATATGCTAAACATGAGGGAGAATGGGGCCGAGAAAAAGTAGCTACCTCCCCCTTAACCCCTTCAGCAAGATGACCCCTTTTATAATTATTTTGTGGCTATCTTTAGACGATTTTATGCAGCTTATGAAATACCTGTTATTCAGAGGGATGGTCGAGATCGTATTTACCCCTTTGAGTCCTGTAGGTACATCATAGGCTAAAGAAACTCGTCTAATGGTAATCAGAGACTGGCGAAAATTACGCATTACAACATAAGATTTACCAAATCAAGTCCGCTAGATAGTAAATAAGAGCCAAAAATCGCTAGAATAATGCCACAATCTCTAGAATGTTACTCTAAATTGGCTCAAATTTCCAGAATATCGTTAAAATTAATGGCGGTAGATGTAAATATTTGCCTCTTGATCGAAGTTAAACCATTAGATCTAGCGGGTTTGTATTTGTGTGTTTATATGGGACCGTACAATTCTATGTATGCGTGTTTGTGGTTTTTATGTTATCTGTATGTTATGTGTTTTTGTGTTTATGTCTGACCGTATTCTCGTATTTATTGGTGTTGTGGGTCTTGCCACATACTGTATATCGCAGTCTCTCTATATTGTTCGTTTTCTGTTACTTCCAAAACTTTATAGAAAATTGAAATACTTTGCCTATCTAAAGGTAGACTGTTAGTATACAGCTTAATTTATCATAGTTCTGTCACGTTTGCTGTAGGTTTGACAAAATTGCTTTTGTTCTCTGAGTCCTTAGCATACACCATTGGTATACTAATTAGTATTTTTTTTATATCTTCTTTGTATTTGCATGGCCTTCAGCTACAACGTTCCCCCATCTGTTGAAGCTTGTACGAAAATAAAATAAAATATATATATATATATAATATATAGATTGTGATAGTGATAATAGATTGGTTGGTGAGACTTTTCAATGTGTGCTTTGCTGTGTCAATGGTACCAATAGACTGGAAGAGTGCATGTATTGTGCCGTTGTACAAGAGGAAGGGAGATCGGCAGGAGTGTTCAAGTTATAGAGGTATTAGTTTATTGTCAGTGGTTGGAAAGCTGTATGGCAGGGTGTTGATAGAGAGGAAAATAAAGTGTACGGAAGTTGCAATAGGAGAAGAACAGTTCGGTTTTAGGAGGGGAAGAGGGTGCGTGGATCAGATGTTTGCAGTAAGACAGTTATGCGAGAAGTATTTAGAGAAGCATAAGGAGATATATTGGGCTTTTATGGACTTGGAAAAAGCGTATGATCGTGTGGACTGCGAAGCAATGTGGAAGGTGTTAAGGATTTATGAAATAGGAGGAAATTTGTTAGAAGCAGTTAAGAGTTTTTATGAAGGGAGCAGAGCATGTGTGAGAGTAGGAAATGGTGAGTTGAGTGAATGGTTTGAGGTAAAGGTAGGTTTGCGACAGGGTTGTGTAATGTCACCATGGCTTATGGTGGTGTGGATGGTGTGGTGAGGGAGGTGAAAAGGAGAACTATGGGAAGAGGATTGGGTTTAGTAGGAAAGAATGGTAGAGATTGGGAGTTGAATCAGTTGCTGTTCGCTGATGACACAGCATTGGTGGCGGATTCTGATGAGAAACTGCAGCGGGTAGTCAAAGAGTTTGGTGTAGTTTGTGGAAGGAAGAAACTGAAGGTGAACGTCAATAAAAGTAAAGTAATGGTGTGTAATAGGGGAGAGCATAGGGTGAATCTAAATGTGAGGCTGGATGGGGAAATATTGGAACAAGTAGAGTGTTTTAAATATCTAGGAGGAACGATAAGCAGGAGTGGAGGTATGGAAATGGAGGTAAAACAGAGAGTGTGTGAAGGAAGGAAGGTTTTCGGAGCAATGGGAAGTATGTGGAAGACGAGAAATCTCGGAGTGAAAGTAAAAAGTGCACTGTATCAAGGAATTGTTGTGCCAACAGTGATGTATGGGGCTGAGACATGGGCTCTGAAGAAAAAGGAGAAAAGAGGGCTGGATGTGATGGAGATGAGCTGCTTGAGGAGTATGTGTGGAGTTACTCGTAGAGACAGATTGAGGAATGAAGAAATACGTAGGAGAGTGGGGCAGCAGGAACATTTGTCAGCCAGAGTGGACAGAAGGGTGCTGAGCTGGTATGGTCATGTTGAACGAATGGGAGATGAAAGGCTTACAAAGAGAATATGTGAGTCAGGTACAAGGGGAGATAGAAGGGCAGGAAGACCCCCATTGAGATGGAGAGACTGTGTAAGAAAAGCTTTGGATGATATAGGAATGACTATAGATCAGGCAGGGGAAGTGGTGGTGGACAGGAGTGAATGGAGAATGCTTGTGAATAGTTGAGTGAACACGTGGTCATTTGGAGTAAGGGGTCGGGCTTAAGTTGGACTAGATAATAGTCCATCAGGCGCCTGGCCCAGGGAGACGATTACTATGAAGGGTGCGCCTAGAAGTGTGGTGTGAGGGCTTGTGGCTTTGGCTCCGCTGCATGCCTGCCTGCCGAGATCGGAACCTCTCCGGGTGGTCGGGGGCCGGGGGAGTGCTGGAGCGACCTTGGTGACCCTGGTCTCTGGGTCTTCTCCTGGGTGACCTGGATATGTGTGAGTTTGTGCTTTTTATCTGTGTTTATTCGTTGTTTTATGTTGTTTTTGTGTTTTTCCTGTTCTTGCTCTGTCTTGAGTCGGCTACCCCCAAAATGGGGATTGGGCCTGAGCATATAGATAGATAGATAGATAGAATATATATATATATATATATATATATATATATATATATATATATATATATATATATATATATATATATATAATATACACCGGTACAGTCTCTTGCATGTATTTCGTTCCTCAATATCTGACCATGTCCTAGTTTGTAATGACGGGCATCGCAGGCTACCTTTGTCGCTCGCTACATTTTTATTCTCACAAGTAATAAATATTAATTAGTTAAAATAGGACTTCAGAGGCTATCATACTGTATAATCCTATGTCGCGGGGAGACCTGTACTTATATCTCAATAATTTGGTAATGTTTCAATATATTTGTACATTTTGCATTAATAAATAGTCCACTAATATACTAGTTTAGTTAGGTTTTGGTTAGGTTAGGTTAGGTTAGGTTAAAGATATTGTTCAATGTTTCTTAGTAAATAGGCATCTGCAAAACAGTTCTTCCCGCTACACAGGTTCTTGCCTATCAAACTTTCAAACTTTCTGGATTATTAAACCAGCACACTGTAGGCTACGTCAGGAATAGCGTCAGGACTGGCGCCCCTTTTCGAGAACTCCAGTCCCTTGCAATAATCATTTAACACCCATTACATTATTTGAACCTACTTCATACAGCTATATTCTTAGGGGGGTCACCTGCTTGTTTTCTCTTTCTCTCTTGTTCTCTCTTTCTCAGGCCTGTATCCATTCGGCCCCATTCAGCCAACTGTGTTAAGATGTTTATCCCCATCCAGGTGTTGATATCTTCCTGGCGAGCGATAGCGAGCCAGCATTGCATTGAGAATTCCGGCTTCGCCGGAGAAATTTTTCTATCGAAAACTGTACAAATTTAGCTTGCTCTCAAAACAAAAATGTATATATGCTGGCTCGCTACCGCTCACCAGGAAAACATTGACACCTGGATGGGGTTAAACGTCTTAAAACAGTAGGCTGAATGGGGCCGAATAGATACAAGCCAAAGAGAGAGTGAGAGAAAGAGAAAAAAAAGTGAGGTGGGGTCCCTTAAGCATTTGGGATATCATATGGTACACTTGAATACCATAGTTTCTAGACCACTATTAACCCCCTCTTTACCGGCGACGTCTATTAAATGTTATTATATCTATATTTAGACGACTTTGTGCAGTTTAAGAAGGATCTGTGGTATTAAAAAGGGTTAAGCGAGATAATTTGAAGTCTGTTAATTGCTAGAGGCCCTTTTTAAACTGGATATAGTCATCTAGTAATAGCCAGAATATAGTTAAAAGGATAGCACCGGTACTGAACGGGTTAAGAATTTGTGGAACCCCTATGTTTTTCTTTATGCAATTATAACTATTTAAATATATTTTTGGATTGAGCTTGCTTATCAGTAAATAATTGATATAGTTTTGTAGTTAATGTATAGAAAATTATACTCATAAATTTGTTTCCAGAGATATACTTCCATACTCGGAAATAGGTGTCTACGAATATATATGAGTGGGCTGGAGACTATAGTCTATTCACTGTAAGTAGGCGAGAAATCTTTACCTCTAACCTATGTAACTAAAAAACGACTAGAGTAATCGAGCTAATATTTCTACCATTTGGGAAGAGTCAGTCAAGGAATATATGTGGAAAATTACAACCAGTTTGCTCTAGCCCTTTTTGAGTTGCAGAGGATAGAGGTCATGATTTCTTGCCTACTTACAGCGAATGGACTATAGGGTATCCGAGTTTACTATTAATCAAAATATCTTGGCTAATCAAGGTTCGTGAATACAGCACACTTTTTTCATAGCTTACAAGCCATAAGGTACAGTACTATCAACGACATAAGTTTGTTCCACCAACCAGTCACTGAATGAATCCGAAACACCTGGGGGTCGACAAACGAAGCATCTGAAGCATTTACACCCAATAAATGTTTCGAAATTCGACCCCATGGTGATTCGGATTAAGGGGTAGATACTCGCTTTGTCTGGACCCCCTTCTCCCTCATATATATATATATATATATTTTGCATATGATTCATAACTCTTTCATGATCCGATACCGCATTTCTTTTCAGTTTTCTGGCTACTATTAGACGATTTTATTCCGATTAGGAAGGGTATATCAGAGTCAGATGGTTAATCGAGATAGTATATACCCTTGTAATTCCCACAAATCCTTCCTAAGCTGCATGAAATCGTCTAATGATAGCCAGAATAAACAATCATAATGCGTCATAATCTTCTAAGAGTTCAGAAATTCAGACCGTACCAAAACTAGTTAACCCCTTCTGTACCGGTGACGTCTTTTTGCTTTCATTCTAGTTAAATTTAGACGATTTTGTGCTGTTTAAGAAGGATCTGTGGTGATAAAAAGAGTTAAGCGAGATCATTTGAAGCCTGCTAATTGCTGGAGGCCCTTTTTAAACTGAATATAATCGTCTAATAGTAGCCAGAATAAAGTAAAAAGGACTTGTTCGGTACAGAAGGGGTTAAAGTATCGAGCAGGAATGACCGATTCCTACGCTTCATTCACAGGCTTTGAACTACCGGAAAATAACCTACTTGGATCAGTGTGTTCTTGACCTTGGTGAGGGAGGGTTGTTAGTGTTGGGTATCTTGTACACAGTGACTTAATCCGTTCTGTACCGGCGACGTCTTTTTTCATCTTATTCTAGTTTTATTAAGACTATTCTGTGCAGTTTAAGGTGTGTTAAACAGGTGAGGATCTATGGACTAGTGAAAATAGTTGTTACTTCGAAGCCTTTTCATTGCTGGAGGCCCTTATTAAACTGAACAAAATTGTCTGAATAGAGTAAAGTTAAAAGGAAGGCAGTGGTACCGGTACTGAAGGGTTAACCCCTTCTGTATCGGTGACGTATTTTGTATTTGATTTCAGCTATATTTAGACGATTTGTGTAACTTAGGAAGTACTGTATATATGGTAGTTAAAATGATTAATTGAGATAGTCTGTAGCTTTATAATTGGTAAAAGGTCTTCGTAAGCTGAATAAAATCATATAATAGTAGCTAAAATAAAGTCAAAAGGACGTCGCCGGTATAGAAGGGGTTAAGGAACAAACACGCTGGGAATTCATTGCCTGCTAAATTGCGTAAATGTTGCCTCTTCCTACCACTAGATTATTTTGGTATTTCGTGTGGCTCTCTTTGATAGTGATGTAGAACCCAGATGGGTTAATATACAGGAGACGCAACAATATAGATGCACATTTCTAATGGTAGTTTTGGGTTCCTATCATCATATGCTTCATTTAGTATAACTAAATAAGTTGGTCACCAATTATTTTGCAATATTTGAAAACTAATATGGATTTTATATGCTCTAAACATAATATGAAAATGTGTTTTAAGCCTCGGCAAAACCTAATAAAAATATATGGTACTAAAATGGAATTTTGTCGTAACATGGTTGTCAATACCTTCCTATAGACGGCACCGATTCGTACACACGCCATTTTCACCTGTCTCCCGAGGTCTGTCCACCAGCTTTTTAGTCCACTCCACCTGCCCATCTCTGTCGATAGGTTGGGTTGTTTGGTTAGGTTAATATACTAGGTTTCAGAAACAAGATTCGTAGTTGCGGTAGTATTTACGGTATCTGGACACGAAGAGCGAATTCATATTCGAGCGGAGGCGCATTTAGTTTAAGTTAATTAAGTTAGGTGAAGTGAAGTTGTGCATCCGCTCTATCAGGAATGCGCTCGAAGTGATTCGTATTTACAGATACCGATACGGCCGAATACCGGTAGGCTACTAAATGGGCGCCGGCCCAACCACCATGTTGTATTCCACGTAGGCCTACTAGGTGCTACGGACACATTGTAGGCGTTAGGTGTGGATTAGGCTTGTATCCAATGTACTAGGTCTATGTTACTGGATATTTATGATTTAAATAAGTGCTAAGTTTTCGATAAATCTGGTGGTATTATTCTATAATTGCACCTATACGAGCTAAACAAATTATTATTCTATTTAACAGGAAGGTACGACGAGGTAAGTGATGTGGTATAGGTGGCAATATGCGGAAATGGATTATAAGGGCATTCCGCCCCCTCTGACAAAAGTCTATCAATCTAGATGCGACACGGATTTTACATTGTTTCAGAGAAATTAGCCTAACCTAACAACCTTACCTAACCTAACCTAGTATTATGGGAGGGGGCTGACGCCCCCACACCCTCGCTGGTTGGGCAAAACAGTAGAAATCCAGTTGGGGTGGAGTGAGTAACCGTATATTTTCGTAAGGGGGTCAGAGGGGGCGGAATGCTCTAATAATCCATTTCCGCATATTGCCACCTATACCACATCACTTACCTCATCATACCTTCCTGTTAAATACAATAATAATTTGTTTAGCTCGTATAGGTGCAATTATAGAATAATACCAACAAATTTCCACTAAATCTATTGGGGGTCTCGAGAATCTTGATAATGGTGAGAGATTGAGGATATTAAACCTATTTTCCATTAAGGGTAGACTTCTTAGGCATGACATAATTAACCTCTGAAGTGCGCATGGGGGTAATTGGAAACGTCCCCCTGTGCTGACGTATTTGAGGTGTTTCCGTCACTAAAATATTCATTGTGCCATTAATAGCATTAATACTTATCCATATGCGCCTATTATGGGTTGATTATAAAGGTATTAACCTGAAACAACAATAAAACGAGTGAAAACAGCGTTTGGATGGTCAAAATCGGAGATATAGCCCGCGAGTTGTATAATGTATGGGTGAGGCAATCTGCTTTCCCGCCAATTTCCCCCAAGGCCACTGAGACACAGTCGATCGATACTCTCTCTCTCTCTCTTGCACTCGCTTGCTATCAGTGATGACCACACCCTCCAATCGGATTTCTAATGTTAGCACGAAAATATACCTCAGAATAAGGGAATAACAGGGAAAATAGGTGATAACTGAAGGAGAGGAGGAAAGTGGGGAAGGAGGGGAGGTAGAGGACTGAGATTTTGCATGGCCCAGGGGCCAAAAAAAAAAATAAAAATAAAAAAAAAAAAATATAATTTTTTTTTTTTTTTCGATGTCAAAAGTTGATTTTTGTTTTCTCTGACTCTTAAGAGTCTCCCCGCAGTGCGCCGGGGGAACTCTTAAGAGTCTCCCCGCAGCTCCCGGGTTAAGTACTGGCAAATATTTCACGGTCTCTGCTCAATTACTCCTGAAGATGTTTTTGATCGTCCCCAATATTTTGCAACCAGGGGTCACCCATATAAAATTGCTCACTCGAGATGCCAGCTTGAAATAAGATTTTTTTTTTTTAATCTTAGATATGTGTCTCTGTGGAACTCTTTGCCCACATAATTGGTATCTATTAACTAACCTATTATCTTTCAAGGCTGCCCTTTCCGACTATCTTGCAGGAGTTTTATATGAATATTCATGATTTTGTTCTATGTCACACCTTCTGGCCTCCTCAACCACTTATACTTGTACCTTGTTTGTTAACGTAGCTGCTTATGATGCACTTTCCAGTCCATAGATTTCTATACTCCCTGTTTTTACTACAAATTTGGGCTGGCGCATCAGCAGTGTGTGGCTTCCGTGGACCCTGACCTACCACTTAGCTCTGGGGTCTGGAAGCCCACCAGGTAAGAATCAGTCCGAACTGTTTACTGAACGAAGATGTCTTAGGTCAGTACCAAGAAGTGATCCATTAGTAGTAGGCAACGAAATAATACTGTATGGTGGGCTTCAACGTAATTTACTAAACGATTGTTAATGATTGTTAATCTTCACTTCAGTTTCAAATGTACTTTTGTTTTTGCAGTGTACTGACATTAATTAAGTAATGTTCATACGGTTGTGTATATTAAATTACCATGTTTGTATGTAAACGGATTACTCACGAAGAAGTTAGGGTAAACATTTAGGGAAATTACGTTGAAACTATCTTCCCTGTAGCACCGCAAGGAAGCATTTATGGACATACCTCCATGGATTACAAAATGTTTAATTCTGTGTTCCCTATCACCCATTTCATTTTGTACACATGTTTTCTGAACACCCTGTATAGTGTTTGGAAATAATTACAACCCTCGGAGAAACCGTTTTCCCCATTATACAACGATCTTAAGATACGCCGCCCGATAGTGGGGAGGGCTATGAAGTACAGGGAAAATGAGGGGTTAAATGCGTAAAACGGCGATTAAAACTTATTTTAGCAAAACTTGGCTCGGGTTTTAAGGTATTTCTAAGGCCTAAAACCCAATATTTCGAAAACCCGAGCCAAGTTTTGGCCAAAGCTGGCTCGGATTTTGAGTTTGTAGACAACAAAATGACAGTAACCTCATTTAGAAATTTAGCTCAGGTTTCCCGAAATTGCAAAGCCATAAAACCCGAATTTTGGAAAACCCGAGCCAAGTTTTGGCAAAACTTGGCTCGGATTTTGGGAATTTTAAGAGTAAACAAATTACAGTAACCTAGTTTTGGTGGAAAAACTAAATAAGATGGTCACCAATTTAGTATAACTCCATTTATTTGTCACCAATTATTTTGACATATTTGAAGACAGATATGGAATCTATAATTATGCTCTAAGCATCATATTAAAATTAGTTTCAACCCTCGGCAAAACCTAATAAAAATATATGGTACTAAAATGGAATTTTTTCGTAACATGGTTGTCAATACCTTCCTATAGATGGCACCGATTCGTACACACGCCATTTAGAACAAACATTTCCTATATACCTGTATATATATATGGTTAATATACAGGAGACGCAACAATATAGGTAGCACATTTGTAATGGTAGTTTTGGGTTCCTATCATCATATGCTTCATTTTTATATACTTTTTTATCCCCGGGGGAAAAAAAAACTAAATTTTGGGATTTTTCATTTTTTTTCTTGGGATTTTTTTTTTTTTTGGTCCCTAACCAAAAAACCTAACCTAACCTAACCTAGCCTAATAGCCCCCAAATACATTTAGGTTAGGTTAGGTTTTTTAGTTCGGTTAACAAAAAAAATCCAAGAAAAATATAAAAAAACCCAAGATTATTTTTTCCCGGGGATAAAAAGTATGGTCAATATACAGGAGGCGCTACAATATTGGTAAAAAATTAAGCTCAATAGCATGTGATTAAGCGATTTTTCTCCAAATTGTTGATGTAGGTGTCATTCCCGGGAAACTAACATAATACATATTATATGGATATTTACGTTTTAAGGGTTTGTTTACACTTCTTCTTTTTCGTCTTCATCTGGGAGACTTCTTTTTCGTGACTGTCAGTCAACAACTGAGACATCTGGTGGCGAATGCAATGAACTATACTGGTGGCGTCATAGCCAAAGTAATCACCCTACCTAATTCATGCCAAGAGTACTCGAGTTCACTGACACGTGATGTCTATCGACCAATCAGGTGATGCCATGATTTGGAAAACAGGTTGCCCAGGATATAAGCTGTCAGTTTGACTCTGGCCAGCTTGTGTAGAGGGTGTGAGCCGATCAAAGCTTTTTCCACCGTCTTTACAAACACTGAGGCTGCTTAAGACCTTTTCGCCTTCCAATAAGTGTAAACTGTCCAAAGTGCAATAACCAGTGTTCCAAATACAGCTGGCGAGGACAGCTGGTTTTGAAATGCACATACACTTGTTTACATGGAAAAATTCGAAACAAAAATCCACCAGCTGTTGACTAAGATGAGTGGTGATCGAGCCTCCAGCGGCCAGCCAGGCAGCCCAGTACCTCCTCTGTTCATTAAGGTTAGTTGGTTGGTTGGGACAACATAAAGGAGCCGGACCACAGCTAGCTAGGGAATCTTAATGGGTCATCGCAAAGTAACAAAGTAAAAGATTTTTTCGCATAGGATTAAACTGGCATGCAAGGGCTAGTTGGTTACCATACTGATGTTTTGGACAGACAGTTAGCCCATCGATCTTTTTAGGCCTAATAGGTCCGGTAGAGCATAGGCTATACATCATTGCTATATATGTCATTAAGAGCTGAAATGTATTAGCCTATAAGGGAGAACAAAAATAACATAAAATACATAGGCCTACTGTAAAACAACAAGTTTTTCAGCCAGTACCCAACCAGCGGGGGTGTGGGGGCGGCAGCCCCCACCAATAATACTAGGTTAGGTTAGGTAAGGTTGTTAGGTTAGGCTAATGTTAACCCCATTCTTACTAGGTTAGGTTAGGTAAGGTATAGGTTAGGTTAGGCTAATGTTAACCCCATTCTTACTAGGTTAGGTTAGGTAAGGTTGTTAGGTTAGGCTAATGTTAACCCCATTCTTACTAGGTTAGGTTAGGTAAGGTTGTTAGGTTAGGCTAATGTTAACCCCATTCTTACTAGGTTAGGTTAGGTAAGGTTGTTAGGTTAGGCTAATGTTAACCCCATTCTTACTAGGTTAGGTAAGGTTGTTAGGTTAGGCTAATGTTAACCCCATTCTTACTAGGTTAGGTTAGGTAAGGTTGTTAGGTTAGGCTAATGTTAACCCCATTCTTACTAGGTTAGGTTAGGTAAGGTTGTTAGGTTAGGCTAATGTTAACCCCATTTTTACTTCGTTAGGTTAGGCTAATGTTAACCTTATGAAAACCCAAACAAAGATTTTATTAGGGTTACTGTGTAATTTTAACATGAACATTAGTAAAATCCGAGCCAAGTTTCGTCAAAACTTGGCTCGTGTTTTCTAAATGTCGGGTTATATGGGTATGGAAATTTACAAAACCCGAGCCAACATGTTAATAAGGTTACTGTGTTATTTTCATTTTTAAATTAGTTAAATCCGAGCCAAGTTTCGTCAAAACTTGGCTCGGGTTTTCAAAAAGTCGGGTTTTATGGGTCTGGAAATTGACAAAACCCGAGCCAATAATTTACCAAGGTTACTGTATTTTTTTCATTTTTACATTTGTTAAATCCGAGCCAAGTTTCGTCAAAACTTGGCTCGGGTTTTCAAAAAATCGGGTTTTATGGGTCTGGAAATTGAACAAACCCGAGCCAAATTTGGGTTACAAATGTGTATTATCGTGTTCTATAGTGTTCTATACGCTTTTTACCCCTCAATTTCCCTGATCTTCATAGCCCTCCCCACTATCGGGGGGCGTGTCTTTAGATTGATGGATAATGGGTAAATGCTTAATTCCCATTCAATGTCATCACTAGATACGACTAAAACACCAAAAACAAAATCAAAATACCAAAAAAAATACCTGAAAAACACATTGTTGCGTCTCCTGTATATTAACCAAAAGTATATAGACATGAAGCATATGATGATAGGAACACAAAACTTCCATTAGAAATTTGCTACCTATATTGTTGCGTCTCCTGTATATTGGCCATATATATATATATATTAGTGTGTACGATAATTTTGGTGCAAATTCCATAATTTTGTTGCAAATTCCATAATTTTGTGGTCACAATACGATAATTCTGCATTTAGAATATGGCAACACTGCGTCCATGTTATTGTTGTGAACCTCTCGGCCCTCCCACTGCCACTCAGTGGCGGAGTAGGGTATGTCTCATAATGCTGTGTTTTTTGCACTGTGGGGGCGGTAGCCCCCACCCATAATACTAGGATAGGTTAGGTAAGGTTGTTAGGTTAGGCTAATGTCTTTGTTACGCTTTTAACCCCTCATTTTCCCTGAACTTCATAACCCTGCCCACTATCGGGCGGCGTGTCTTAAGATCGTTCTATAATAGGGAAAACGGTTTCTCCGAGGGTTGTAATTATTTCCAAACACTATATATTGATGAAAACTAACAGGGAAAAATAAAAAAATCCATGGGAAAATTGGTGACAGAAAAATTGAGTTTTTCCGGGGCGTGTCTCAACATCGATCGATAGGCCTAATGGGGAAAATAGGTTTTCCCGAGATTTCTAATTAATTTCAAACACTATATATTGATGCAAATGAACATTTGTTTTTATAAAAAAACGCTCGGAAAATTCGTGGTATTAAAATAAAAAAAATCCGGCTAATGTCCTTTCAAAGGGGTATAGGCTAGTAAACACTAGGATAGCTTAAACCCGGTCAGAGGTAAGAAGAAGAAGAAGAAGAGTCCTGCTGTAGTCTCCTTGAATGCTATCTCGAGGATAATATTCAAGGACACTAGTGCGACGTTATGAGAAACAATTTATTAGGGAAAATAGGCACCAATAGATTCGCCATATTTTTCTCCATATTGGAGGATTTTCGTTATCAACAAATTGAAAAATACCCACTTCACAGACAAATACACCAAAAATCTAAGTCAAAGCGAGGGTGTGGGAAGTCCAACAAACTCATCACGTGAATCACCACGAGACTATCACCTGGTTCTTACAAATCGGACTAAGGTTACTATACTTTTGTACATCCATGGTAGTACAGTGGGTTAGCGCGTGGGCCTGGTTGACCTATGATGGTCATGGTCACTAACCAGGGTTCAAACCCCACCCAAGGCATCTCAAAACCTGTGGGTTATTAGGAGGGTTAAACTTCCTTCAGAGGTTCGAGCCCCGCGCCAGGCCCCAGGAAAGGTTGACCCTAAGTGGGCCTGGGGAATTTTCAGGACAGACAAAATTCCCTTCACACCCAGCATTTCAGTAAGGTTAGGTTAGGCTAATGTCCTTTCAAAGGGGTATAGGCTAGTAAACACTAGGATAGCCTATACCCGGTCAGAGGTAAGAAGAAGAAGATGGCGTCTTAAGCTGGATGACTCTCATAAGTCTTTCGATATTTTGTGTGTACGTGATTTTCGTTCATATCCAGTGGAAGTGAGTGTTTACCTATTATCCAAGGACTGTAGGAAGTGAGTATTTACCCATTATCCAATAATAGGGTCAGTTAGGGAAAATTATGATTATTTTGCCCCCTGCTGTCTACATAGATGAGGATTTCAATAAATCCTGGGGGTGTGAGGGGGGCTTGCCCCCCCTCAACTTATTCTGTATCCCACGGCAAACGGTTATGGCCAAATACAGCTTATTTTTCGGCTTTTATCCTCTTTAACCCCTCATTTTCCCTGATATTCATAGTCCTCCCCACTAGTGGGGGGGGGGGGGGGGGGGGGTGTTTTTAGATTGTTGGATAATGGGTAAATACTCATTTCAGCTCTTCTTCAGTATATGAGAACACTGTATCTGAAAGAAAAACGCAAACAAACAAACAAAATAGTTGCTGAAATCATTGTCGGTCCAAAAAGTAACCTTTACCCAAAATAGCATGCGTACTTAAGAGAACAAATCATCAATCGGTTTATACACTCTAATCATTGTTAGAAATGAAGGTCAATATTTACGAGTCACACCACAGCTGGGATCTCATTTTTAACGGTAGTTTTGGGTTCCTATCATTCTATGCTTCATTGCTATATACTTTTTGTCCACCGGAATTTTTTTTTTTTTTTTTTTTTTTTTTTTTTTTTTTTTTTTTTTTTTTAGCATTAACCTAACCAAAAAACCTAACCTAACCTAACCTAGCCTAACCTAACCTAACCTAATAGCCCCCAAATACATTTAGGTTAGGTTAGGTTTTTAGGTTAGGTTAATGCTAAAAAAAAAAAAAAAAAAAAAAAATATATATTTTCCGGTGGATAAAAAGTATATAGCAATGAAGCATAGAATGATAGGAACCCAAAACTACCCTTAGAAATGAGACTCCAGCTGTGGTGTGACTCGTAAATATTGACCGAAATGAAGGATAGTAAACCAGATATTTGAAGAGCAGAAAGGAGAGAGAGAATAACAAAGGATCAAGTCACGTAAACTGAAGGAAATCAAAAGAAAACGCATGACAGGAGAGAAAGTGAATTTCAAGGGAGTGGCAAGGAAGTCCAATAGGAAATAATAAGACCGTCGAGAAAGATGAGGAAATGGAATGGACTAGAACAGAAATTGGAAAGTGTGAATGGAGGAGAAGAGCCACTGTAGGGTTGGTGAATTTAATCTGACATTTGTGCTGAATTGTGTAACACATTTGTAACTAATTTCCAGTTTGAAATCCTACCACAGTGACTCGGCACTCCTGTTGAACAGTAACACAATATAGCTAATTTAACCCCTTATGTACCAGCGACGTCTTTTAAATTTTATTCTAGCTAAAATTAGACGCTTTTGTGCAGTTTAACCCTTTCACCGCGGGAACCGTTCAGGAATACCATGGAAATTTACTGCAATTTAACCCTCTCCGACATATGACGCAATTTTGAGCCTATTAGGGATACTTTAAAGCCTTTATTACCATTAGGGGTATTTACAAACCTTTAGTTTAGTTACTTCAACCTCTGCAGTTGTCTTTGAGTTAGCTGTGGGCAGAAAACTAATTTTGGAGAGGTAATTATAAGAGTGAGAGAACTCTATTTCTTATTGCTAATCTGGCAACCTCTGCGTCATATGAGTCTGAAGGGGTTAAAGTCCATTAAAGCCTGTAGAGTTGACTGTAAGTGAGCCGGAGCGCGACAGGCAGCCCGTAGTTGGGTTAATACATAGAATTGAGGTAGAAAAATAGGCAAGAGTTGTGTTATCAGGCATATCACCTATAGGACTTACCTCTGACCGGCCCACCGGGTATATCCTAGTGTTTACTATACCCCTATGAAAGGACATTAGCCTAACCGTAAAATATTAAGGAAACCACCCACCAATTATTTTCATTATTTTTTGTTTAGTTTTAGTTTATTTGCATCAATATATAGTGATTGACATTAGTTTCAACCTCCTCAAAAATCGTTTTCCCCTTTATCCAACGATCTTAACCCTTCTTTAGCGGGGCCCGACTTAAGTCCGTATCTAAAAACCTGGACTATGTGGCGGGGCCCGCCTTTAGTCCGTGTGCAATTTTGGTGCAATATTGGCTCTGAGAGAGAGCCGAGCGGTGGGAGGAGTATAGGTTGCCTCATGACCGCTTGCCACGACCGTCGTGGACCCACTGACATGTACTCCACACTACTCCACCCTCTCTCACTCGCTACACACGTAACTAAATGACCGTAGCTTAGCGATTTTGCCCTTCGGTTGCACGATCGTTGCAAGACAACCAGTGATCGTAGAAGGATGGTTCGGGTGTCATTGGAAAGCTCAATTTACGCCCTTTCAGGGATACACACTTGTATTACACTCTGGCTCTTGTTTATACATGAAAAAGAGCACAGAAACAACCCCATTTATGGTAAAAACCCCCACTGGGCGGCACAGTGAATACACTCCACCACTCGCTCTTTGAGTGTTAAGAAACGGCGCCCGATAGTGGGGAGGGCTATGAAGATCAGGGAAAATGTGGGGTTAAAGACATAAAAAGGCGATATAATGGCTTTTATGATGAAAGTTGGCTTGGGTTTTGTTGTTTTTCAACTTGAGAAAACCCCAAAATTAAAAAACCCAGCCAAGTTTTGGCAAAAGTTGGCTCTGATTTAAGATTTTTCAGCTGCATAAAAGACAGTAAGTGCAAAAAAGAAGTTGGCTCGGGTTTTCTTGTTTTTCAACTTAAGAAAACCCCAAAGTGAAAAAACTTGAGCCAAGTTTTGGCAAAAGTTGGCTCGGATTTTAAGATTTTTCAGTAAGCTAATTATCCATTATCCAACAATTAATTTACATTAACCCTTAATTGGCGGCGCGCAACTTATGTCGTGTGAAATAAATTTGGAGTAAGTGGCGGTTCACAACTTATGTCTTGCGCCATTTTCAGCACGTAATGTTGCTGAGAGAGAGAGCTGAGCGGTGTGAGGAGCCTAGCAACCCTATGACCGCTCACGACCACCGCGGTGGACCAACTGAGGTGCCTCCCACCCTTCCCTCCCCTCTCTCACTCGCTACACAGGGAATTATGTAGGGAGATTACCTAATTACAGGGTTTTTGCACTCGTGTTGCACGATCATTGCAAGAGAACCAGCGGTCGTACAAGGATGGTTCGGGTGTCATTGGAAAGCTCTGTTTACGCCCTTTCAGAGATAGATACTTGTTTTACGCTCTGGGTCTTATTTAGGCATGAAAATTATCACATAAACAACCCTATTTAGGGTAAAAACACCCCTTTGGGCGCTACGGTTCCCTAGACCGCCTAGCCCGCTAATAAGGTGTTAAAGATATTAGCCTAACCTGCCAACCTTACCTAACCTAACCTAGTATTATGAGTGGGGGCCGCCGCACCCCCGCTGGTTGGATGGTACATGGGATAGAAAATGAACTTGCCCAGTAAGCTCATTACCCATTATCCACAATTAAGCAACATTAAAGATTTTACCCTAACCTACCAACCTTACCTAACCTAACCTAGTATTATGAGTGGGGGCTGCCGCCCCCACACCCTCGCTGGTTGGATAGTACATTGGATAGAAAATTAGGTAAATTCCTAATATTAATTAGACTGAAAGGCAGGGAGAAAGAGGTCCGCCGAGTCGTGTTGTGTGCCGTCTATGGGGACAAATATCGTTACAGGTTACAGGTTCTTGGTTCTGCATCTCCCTTAATAGAATTTTTGGAAAAATGTTATTTTAATACCACAAATTTTCCGAGTGTTTATTATAAACAAAATTGTTCATTTGCATCAATATATAGCGTTTGTAATTAATTAGAAATCTCGGGAAAACCTATTTTCCCCATTAGGCCTATCGCTCTATGTTGAGACACGCCCCCCGATAGTCATTTGAAAGGACATTAGCCTAACCTAACAACCTTGCCCAACATTCTTGACCTGTTTCTAACTTCTAACCCTTCTTCTTATACTGTCGATCTTTTCTCTCCTTTGGGCTCCTCCGACCATAAACTTATCTCTGTCACCTGTCCTATCTCTCCAGTACAGCCACCCGATCCTCCTAGCCGGCGGCGCTTGTGGCACTTTGGCGCTGCCGACTGGGAGGCTCTTCGGCAGTACTTCTTTGATTTCCCATGGAATGATTTCTGCTTCCATGGCCGATGACCCTCGGAGAGTGCTGAACGCATTACCGAGGTAATCCTATCGGGCATGGAAGCATACATTCCATTCTCTTTCTCTCAGACTAATGCTAACAAATCTTGGTTTACTCACGCCTGTTCTACTGCTGTCCGCAATAAGGAGGAAGCATTCAAACGGTACCGACGCCTTAAAACTCAAGACTCTCATTCTTCATATGTTTCTGCCCGGAATCAAGCCAAATCTGTTCTTCGACTTGCCAAACACTCTTTCATCAATAATAAATGCACTGATCTATCCAACTCTAGCTCTTCCCAAGCTTTCTGGCATCTAGCCAAAAACCTCTCCAACAATTTCTCTTCCTCGTCTTTCCCTCCCCTTTCCCACTCTGATGGCACAACCATCACTTCTTCCTCTGACAAAGCTAAACTCTTCGCTCAAACTTTTGCTAGAAACTCCACCTTGGATGATTCCGGTGCTATTCCTCCCTCTCCGCCCTCCTCTCTCTTACTTATGCCTAATATCCTAATCTCTTCTAAAGATGTACTTTCTACCCTCTCTGGGCTTAACACTAATAAGGCGTACGGTCCGGACGGTGTTCCTCCTGTTCTCAAAAACTGTGCTTCCGTGCTGACTCCCTGCCTAGGCAAACTCTTTCGTCTCTGTCTATCCTCTAACGTCTTCCCTTCATGCTGGAAGTTTGCTCACATTCAACCTGTCCCAAAGAAGGGTGACCGCTCTCAACCCTCCAACTATCGTCCAATTGCTCTTATCTCTTGTCTTTCTAAAGTTTTTGAAACTATTCTTACTTCCAAATTTCTTAAGCATTTCTCTTCTCATAATCTGCTCTCAGATCGCCAGTATGGCTTCCTTAAGGGTCGCTCTACTGGTGATCTTCTTTCATATCTTACTAACTCTTGGTCATCCTCCTTTCGGGACTTCGGTGAGACTTTTTCTATTGCACTAGACATATCGAAAGCCTTCGATAGAGTCTGGCATAAATCTTTAATTTCTAAACTACCCTCCTTCGGTTTCTATCCCTCCATCTGTGCCTTTGTCTCTAATTTCCTTTCCGGCCGTTCCATAGCTGCGGTTGTGGACGGCCATTGTTCACTTCCTCACCCTATAAACTCCGGTGTTCCTCAGGGCTCTGTCCTATCTCCTATTCTCTTTCTAATTTTTATAAATGATCTCCTTAACTGTACCTTAATTCCCATCTATTCATACGCAGACGACTCAACCTTACACTACTCCATTAGTTTTTCAGAACGCCCCAGCCAGCAATCCCTCAACGACAAACGTAATGAAGCCATAGAACTCTTAAATTCTGATCTAAATACTATTTCCAATTGGGGCAGAGAAAACCTTGTTAACTTTAATGCTTCCAAAACCCAATTTCTCCATCTATCTACCCGTCAGGATCTCCCAGCGGACTATCCCTTATTCTTCAACAATACAAAAATCAACCCTTCATCTTCTCTCAATATTCTTGGTGTCTCTTTTTCTTCTGCTCTCATTTGGAAGGACCATTTTACCAGTCTTGCTAAGGCAGCCTCCCAGAAGCTGGGTGTGCTCAACCGCCTTAGGGGGTTCTTTTCCCTTGCACAGCTTCTTGCTCTGTACAGGGGCATAGTGCGCCCTTGTATTGAGTATTGTTCACATGTGTGGGGAGGTTCCTCTCACACCGCTCTTCTAGACAAAGTTGAAAGGAAAGCCTTTCGTATCATTAACTCCCGTCCACTCACCAACTCTCTGCAATCTCTCTCTCTCCGCCGCAATGTTGCATCTCTCTCGCTATTCTATCGCTACTATAATAATCAGTGTTCCTCAGAGCTATCCCAGTGCATACCACCTCCTTTACGTAGGGCACGTGGTACCCGTCTTGCAACTCAATCCCACCCCTACTCTGTGCAACTCTCCAACCCAAGAGTGAAACGTTACTCTCAAACTTTCTTCTACTCAACATCTGAGCTCTGGAACTCTCTCCCAGAATCAGTCTTTCCCTCTTCCTATGACTTAAATTGCTTCAAACTCCGTGTGTCCAGGCATTTTGGCTCGAACGTCCCTTGATTTTGGCCCTGTCACTCTTTCAACTATGGGGGAGGCACTCGCTATAGGCAGTTATGCCTTTTGCCTCCCTCAATCACATAGAAAAAAAAAAAAAAAAAAAAAAAAAACCTAACCTAGTATTATGGGTGGGGGCTGCCGCCCCCACACCCCCGCTGGTCGAGTACTAATCCCTTAGTAAATAAAACAAAACAAATTGGCTGTCGATTATACTAAGGTGAAAGAAAGGTCGATTAAGTCTACGGTGTTTACTCTGCAATGTTCAGCTTTGATTGTACATTGATAATGGGAAAGTACCGTATTGACAACCTTGTTACGAAAAATAAATGTTAGTACCATAATTTTTTATTAGGTTTTGCCGAGAGTTAAAACAAATTTTCTTATGATCTTTAGAGCATATAGATTCAATATTTATCTTCAAATATATCAACAAAACTCGTGGTATTAAAATAACATTGAACCGAATTTTTCGAGGGTTGACACTTATTTTAACATGAAGTATAGGTTATATTACATCCTAAATGAAATTTTAAAAATCTATGAAAATTCTTGGGTTGTTTATATAATAGAAGTTACTGTGGGACACGTAATATATTGAAGGGGGAGCTCTGCCCCCTCTAAACACCCGTCACTTATGTCATCATAATCTGTTGTACTTCAATAAGGGGGTCCAATTAAGGAGAAAGTGAAATAACAGACGAAATTAGGCCAAAAATTACAATAACATAGCGGGCCGCCGTTTATGAGAGACTTTTTACACATAATTTTCAATGTTAATTTTCTCCCTTAATCAATTTTTCCAAATTATCGGTCAATATTTACGAGTCGCACCACAGCTGAGATCTCATTTCTAATGGTAGTTTTGATTCCTATCATTCTATGCTTCATTGCTATATACTTTTTATCCACGGGAAAATATTTTGTTTTCTTGGCATAATTTTATTTTTTAGCATGAACTTAACCAAAAAACCTAACCTAACCTAACTTAACCTAACCTAACCTAATAGCCCCCAAATACATTTAGGTTAGGTTAAGTTAGGTTTTTTGGTTAGGTTAATGCAAAAAACAGAAAAAAACCAAGAACAAACAAATATTTTCCCGTGGATAAAAGTATATACCAATGAAGCATAGAATGATAGGAACCGAAAACTACCATTAGAAATGAGATCCCAGCTGTGGTGCGACTCGTAAATATTGACCAAATGATCAAACTTACATAAAAATGAAGTACAGTTTATAGGGAGGTGATGGGCTGGTCTATCAGAGTGAGAACTGAGCGATCTCTGCCATACCCATAGCTTACTCTGACTGTTCCTTTTACTTATATATTTTCTAGATCTCAAGTGACGGCGTCTCTTCCGTGGATTGACCTCCCAATCTACCAAGATTGGAAGCCAAAGCGTCACATTTTTCCTTTGCCCCTCAACTTTCTCTTCATAATTGCTGAGGGGCACAGGGCCCTGGGTGGGGCTTTGGTTTCCCGGGCGTTTCCTCGCCCTCCTTGGCTCCCCGCCATGGAGTGGCTTCGGTCACTCTGGCTTTATTGTGGTCGGCAGGGAGGGTTCTGTGGGGGGCGCTCGGTTATGGCCTTGCTCGGGGCCTTGGGGCTGTTCGGCCAGGCAGCTTGGGGAACAGCAACAACAACAACAACAGTTTATAGGGATTCCAACATGCATTTCAAAATTGTTATGAAAATTGGTGGGTGGTTTGCTTAATATATACCGCCTAACCTAACCTATCCTAGTATTATGGGTGGGGGTTGCCGCCCCCACACTCACGCTGTTGACGTACGCCCGGTACATACATACATACATAACATTTTAAGACTGAGTGTTCCACACATAAGTGCAGTTTCAGTCTCTTGTCCTAATGGCGGCGTTCCAGGCAACCCTGTTAAGGGCTGCTTCACTTGTCAAGTTCTTGGATTTGAGATCGGCGCGTATAGTCCGATCCCAGGTCTTCCTCGGTCCACCCCTTGGTGCAGCTCCCTCCACAATCACAGACCTGCATTTTGTCACCCAATTTTGTTCATCCATTCTCTCCACATGTCCATACCATCCCAGTCTACTTGTACGCATCACCTCGCTAATACTCTTTATACCTAAACGTCTCCTCAGCTCAACATTTGTTATTCTATCCTGTAGCCTGGCCCCACACATCCATCTCACCATTCTCATCTCATTACGCTCCATTCTGTTGACATCCTCTACTTTAACGGCCCATGTTTCTGAGGCATACGTCATTGCACTTCTAACACATGAGGCATACACCTTTCCCTTCAGGGGGAGAGGCATTCTTTTCATGGTCAGGATTGGCATCAATTCTCTGAACTTCCCCCAGCCACACCTAATTCTAGCAACAGTGGCAGCCTCGGCCCCACCACCGGCAGAGATGGTATCTCCTAGGTAACAAAACTTGTTCACCAGCTCCAAAGACTCATTTCCAAAATTCACAGCCACAGGATCATCACTTAACACAAGCTCGCCTTTGCACACTACGCACTCAAATTTCTCTATTTCTGACTTATCCTTCGGCAGGGGCCCCTTTATTCTACTACAGCGCTTACTCCCACGGTGTACCCAACATCGACAGATGCTACATTGAATTGAGTTAACGCCCACTCCCTTTCCACACACTGCACATGGGTATGCACCGCTCTTTTCCACATTGCCTCGTCTCAAACTACAATGCATAACCTTGGTTTTGTTAATATTGACTCTTAAACCCTTGCTCGCCATGCCCTCTCTCCACTTTCTGAATTTGGCCTCAGCATCCTGCATACTGTCAGCTATTAGGACTAAATCGTCTGCATAAAACAGTTCCAACGGGAGTCCGCCTCTAAAAACTCTAGACAGCGCCTCCAAGACCATAATAAAGAGGAGGGGGCTTAACACTGAACCCTGATGGACTCCAACACGGACTGCGAATTCATCACTCAGTACACCTTTCACCCTCACCGAACTTCGCGAATCCTCATACATCTTCATTATCACACGCACCAGCCACTCTTCCACACCAAGTTTCCTCATAGCCCACTGTACAACATCTCTAGGTACCCTATCAAAGGCCTTCTCCAGGTCCACAAACACAAAGTAAAGATCCCTGCCTTTTAGTAGGTATCTTTCCTGTATCTGCCTGACTATGAAGATAGCATCGGTTGTACCACGTCCTGGCATAAAACCAAACTGCATATCATCAATAGAGATGCTTTGCCTGATCAAACCCTCAAGGACTCTCTCACAGACCTTCATGATTTGGTCAAGCATTTTCAGGCCCCTATAATTTCCTCTATCCAGCGCATCCCCTTTTCCTTTGTATATATTTACTATTACACTTTTGAGCCAATCCTCTGGGATTTTCTCATCTTTAATAATGGTGTTTATCAACTCAGTGACTAAGTTTACACCAATCTCCCCTGAGGCTTTTATCATCTCAGCGACAATGTCGGAGCAACCTGGAGCTTTACCGTCCTTCATTTTATTGATTGCGTCGCTCACTACAGCTGGTGCTATCAAAGGAGGGGGCCCAGATATTGGTTTTTCGATACTAAGCTGTTCCTTATCCCATTCAAACTCTACATTTAGCAATCGTTCATAGTGTACCTTCCATGCTTCTCTGATTTCATTTTCTGCATACACAATCTTCCCATTATCATCTCTAACACACTGTTCACCTATAATATCCCTACTGTCATTTTTAACTCGCCTAGCTAGGTTGAAGATCCCATTGGGATTGTCAGTGTTACACACTTGTTCGAGGACCAGGTCCTTAATGCGATTTTTAGCATTGTAAATAACTCTTTTGGCAGTTCGTTTAGCTGCCTGGTATTCCTCCCTGCTGCCTCCTTTCTTCCATGCTTTGAAGCATCTCCTTTTCTCTTTCACAGCATGTTCTACCTCATCGTTCCACCACCAAGAGGTCTTATTCCTTGGGTGACCCTTTGTTTTCCCACAGACTTTGTCAGTGGCAGCGATAAGGCTATGCTTAAGAAAGTTCCATTGGCTATTTACATCGTTAGGCCTAGCTTCCTTATTTCTATTCATTTCCTCCAGTTCATTATGAAACCTATCCCTAACTTCCTCATAACATAACTCATTCCGAAAAATGCATAAAAGACACCAAAAAATAGTCTTCATATGTCTGTCACGTGAATGTATTATATTAACATGTAAGTGTACTATGAAAGTTTGGGCTGAAATAATTAGTTATGCGCGAATGTCTTTGAAATATTACCGCAATTCCAATTTCTAGTCTTGTAGATATTTCGGCATACTAACCAAACATTGATATCGATGAATTACCTTAGACTCAAAGAAGATTTGATTTGTCGCAAGTATTTAATGTTGTACTTCTCCGCAGGTGTGATCTCTGGTACAATATGGAGTGGAAAATGCTGTTCCACAACGAAGCGTACGTGGCCGGGATTGTGGCGTTTTTCTTGGGGGCGCTTATTGTCACCTGTTTCACCATCTCCTGCCACTTCTGCAAGCTACACGCCTCACTCATCCACATCTCCAATGAACTACCACCCATTCACGACCGCAGGTAAGAGAAACAGCCATATTATTAGACATGTGGGGGTCATCCAGCCCATAATGAACGAATATAATGGAACTGGGTGTTAATTAATGAAAGAGAACTTGAAATCTCCCAGTTTTTAATGGTTAACAATTTATCTTCTTATTTCGTTCATTAAGTAGGAGGATTTCACAGTGGGAAGGTTTAAGAATACGGCTGAAAGACTTAAATCATTAGTTAGTTATACATGCATACAATTTTAAGACTGAGTGCGGACAATATAAAGATGTAATTAAATTCATACATCGATTTGATCGTGGCCTACAGGTTTCTTATACCATGTATTTCATTCCTATATGTGTCTAAATGCCCGTAAAAATTTATTACCGGTCCTGAAAAAAACAAAATATCCTCTATATCGCCTACCTCGCAAGAGGCAGGTGGCTTTGTTTACATCCGCCACGAAGAAGAATAGTGGAGCAGATAACTGCAAATTTCAGGAGAATCGTTCATTTCCGGAAACAACCACCAAATTTGGCACACATACTACTTGGGGATTGCTCTTTTGATAAAACCCGTTAGCCACCTAAAAATTCAAGATGGCGGCCATTTTTAAAGATGGCCGCCATTGAATATACAGAAATATTGAATTTCGCAATAAAATCGCAAAGACTTGTCCTATTTGAATGATCTTGGTGTCAAATCATACATTTTTCACTATGTAGAATCCGAATTTGGAACCATAGACTTACTCACTAGCTTCCTTGTACCATAATATCAGTCCCGGAATCCTAATATTCTGCTAAATTAGAGGTTCATGT
This sequence comes from Paralithodes platypus, assembly GCA_032716605.1. Lineage (NCBI taxonomy): Eukaryota > Metazoa > Arthropoda > Malacostraca > Decapoda > Lithodidae > Paralithodes > Paralithodes platypus. The sequence goes on from CM064518.1 coordinate 1,170,094, forward strand.
TACGTCTGACTCGGCTAAAATGCATGGTAGTGTATATCATAGTAGTGTTAGAGGTTTAGTATGTGTAGCATCTTCCTGTACAAGGCTTCCAAACTGGACATGACACGATGCAGTGGGGGGGACGTTGAGAGACTTGCAGCGGAAGGTGTAGAGTAGTAGCTCAACAGAGCGGATGTTAACGCACAGCCAGGGCACACTGGTGGCACCGCTTCTGTGAAACTCGGCATGGGGTTCAGTATCAGCTGAATAATTAGTTTAGTGTAGCTAAATAATTAGTTTAGTGTCCCAAATGCTGTCTAATAAGCCCCGCATCAGTTAGCTACTGTAGATTACATGTAGTTCAACATAGATGTTTAGTTAGATAGCCGCGCCTGAATTGACAGGGTGTGCCAGCACGGGAGAGCCGAGCCAAGGGTAACGGGGCTTTATATAGCTTTGCATGTAGTTACCTGGATGGTGTACAGATCGCACGGGACTTAAATGATACTGGATGAACGATCGGGCTAGGTGTAGGTCATATATTTTTGTTCCCGAACCTAGTCGTATCCCGTACCTTATTGTGCATGATTGTGATCAAGGTGGTAAAAGGATAACCCCTCGGCCTTGATTCACTGAATACAGATAATTATCATACTGTGATTATCTGTTATATCTGTTATCATATAACATACTGTGTTATATCATGCTGTGATTATCTGTTATATACTGTGATTATCTGTTATCTATTATATCTGTGTTACAGATAATTATCATACTGTATTCACCAAGATGGCAAATACAGATCCAGGAACGTCTAAATTCCGGACTGACTGGAGCAAGTGTTGTCTTTGCCAGAAGAAGAAGAGTGAAGAGCTCAAGTCACCACGTGCACAACAACCACAAGAACATGATGGCTACACTATGATTGCGACTACTATTCCCCTCTTTCACGCAATTAATGAGATGCCTATTGTTCTGGATCCAGCCAGACTTGACGATGGTGGTGGCATTGAAGAAACTCTGAGGAGGAACAAGGCGCAGTTTCACCAAAGTTGTCGCCTTATGTTCAACAACACGAAACTGGAGAGAGCCAGAAAAAGAAGAGCAGAGAGTGCTCAGCCAGTAGAATGCCAGACCAAGCCTTCGTAGAACCATCCTTGAAGGCCAAACGTGTTTCATATGTGACAAAGAAGCCCCATCCTCTGAACTCAGACAAGTTATGACGATGAACCTCAATAACAGACTTAATGAATGTGCCCAAACTTTAAATGACGGAAAACTTCTTGCAAAACTCAGCGGTGGAGATGCTATTGCACAGGAGCTCAAATACCATTTTGCATGCTTGACAGACCTGTACAATAGAGAGAGGACGTACCTCAGAGCCACCAAGAGACTGGAACAGGAACATGAACCCGAAGAGGATGCCCACCCACAGGCATTCTCAGAGCTAGTCACATATCTAGTGGAGACCACCAGATCTGGCGAGGGTCCTGCAGTCTTCCGACTTGCAGACATAGTTCACCTGTATGCCCAGCGCCTGGAACAGCTGGGTGTTGATGCACCTGCTGTCAACTCCACAAGACTGAAGGAAAGGAAAAACTGCTGTCAGAAATACCTGAGTTGGAAGTGCACAAGCAGGGAAGGGATGTTCTTCTGGCTTTCCAGAAAGATGTGGGCTTTGTCTTGTCAGAAGCCTCTGACTATTATAGTGAAGCTATTATCCTTGGCAAAGCAGCTAACATCTTGCGAAGACATATGCTGGACCACAAGTCCACATTTGATGGAACCTTCCATGAGGGGTGCATCGAGCAGGCCATTCCACTCACTCTTCTTCAGTTTGTGGCCATGCTTGAACACGGAGCGGACATCAAATCTCAACTGAGGTTTGGCGCATCAAAGACAGATCTAGCAATTGCTCAGCTGCTTCAGTACAACTGCTATGCAAGGTACAAAGAAGGAGCAGCAACTCACAGACACTCCAAAGACAGAGACCCCATTCCCTGTTTACATGGGGATGTCCGTCTACACAAAGACCAGAAAGAGAAAGTTGGTGGAAATGCTTAGCGAGCATGGCATCAGCATTTCATACGACAGGGTGCTACAGATATCTGCACAGCTGGGAGATGCAACAGTCAGCAAGTACGTGGAGGATGGGGTGGTCTGTCCACCAGTTCTGCGAAAAGGGCTGTTCACCACTTCAGCCATGGACAACATAGACCACAATCCCACTGCAACGACAGCGACCACTTCTTTCCATGGAACCAGCGCCTCTGTTTTCCAGCACCCAACCAAAGAAGACAAAGGTGAAGAGCGTGGACAGCTGAAGTTCGGAGACGAGAAAGTGAAGACAGTTCCAGAACTTCCAGACTCCTTCACCAATGTCCGGCCCGCCTTCTTCACCAAGAAGAAACTCTCTCCTCCCCAGAGTGGTGTGACACACCCAGACACCAGTCTGCTGAGGCCACAACTGGCAATGGAGTATGAGTGGCTGGAGAAGGTCACTGTGACAGATGGGCCAGTGGATGTGACTTGGTCAGCCCACCATGCTTCACAGAAGAGAGGAAAGCCATTTGAGGTCAGCATTACATCACTTTTGCCTCTGCTGCGAGATCAGGCCCACTCGGTTGCTACAGTCAAGCATGTGATGGACAAGATCAAGGAGATAGTGGCATTTCTGAACCCCGGTCAGGTGCCAGTCATTGCTGCTGACCAGCCAATATATGCAGTAGCCAAGCAGGTCCAGTGGCACTGGCCTGAAATCTACGGTGAGGACAAGTTCGTCATAATGTTCGGAGGCTTGCATATTGAGATGGCGGCACTGAAGTCCATTGGAACTCCACTCCGGGACAGTGGTTGGACAGGAGCCCTCTTGGAGGCAGGGATAGCATCTCCCGGGACAGCAGATTCATTTCTGACAGCTTCGAGCATCACTAGGACACGACAGCTGCACCAGATAATGGCATGCAGTCTGTACAAGCTTCTGAAGGCAGCCCACACGGACTACTCGAAAGAGACAGATGAACAACCCGAAGAGGTGCCTAGCTTCGAAGCTTGGTGTGAGCATCGCAAACTGCAATGTCCCCAGTTTCATTTCTGGTATATGGTGCTGTCAATGGAACTGGTGATCCTCTTCTTGATCCGATCATTCAGGGAAGCCAACTTCTTCCTGTACTGTCAGTCACTGGCTGAGCTGATACCGTACTTCTTTGCCAACAACAATGTAAACTATGCACGGTGGCTGCTGATCCACTACAGAGACATGGTGACCCTGGAACAGAAGCATCCTCAGCTGGCTCAGGAGTTCCAGAGTGGAAACTTTGTTGTACACAAATCGTGCTGACAGTTCTCAGCAATGGCTATTGACCAAGCTCACGGGCAGGCCAACGCTGTCATCAAGGCAGACGGGGGTGTGATCGGCGTGACTGAAGACCCATCAGCACTGAGAAGATGGATGATAGCTGGTCCTCAAGTCAGCCACTTGGTTGCACAGTATGAGGCAGCATGTGGGACCAAAGAGGGTACTGAACACACCAGCCACCATGAGGAGACAGAACGAGCACAAAGAGTGTTCCTTGAGAAAGTAGAAAAGCTCTCACAAGCCATGACAGATATGTGCAATCCTTTCCAGGAGGAGAGTCGGGACCTGCTTTCGCTTGATACAAAGGATATTGCTCACCACACTGCCGCCGAGCCGATTGGCACACACCTTGAGAAAGGCAAGGTCCGTTTCCAGGAGTTTATGAAGGGACTGGAAGGGGAAGAAGAATCCACCTTCTATGAACCAATCAAGAAGAACAGGGTTGACTTTTTCCGACAGGTACCAGCCTCTGTTGACTCTTCAAAGTAAAACGTGCTGAAGGAAGACTGTCAACTGTTCTCCAAGCTGTTCATATCATGCCAGAGCAGAGAGTGTGACTTGAAGGAGTTCTTCAGTCATGAGAACCAGTCGCATCCTGCTGCCCTCAGTGATGGTGGAAAGCTCCACACCTGTCAGAAATCCCACCTCACTACCATTCTTCAGAGCCAAGTTACAACCCCTGAGGCAGAGCCAGACGCCGACACCATCATCATTGATGGTGCAGTGTTGGTGAACAGTCTGCCCCCACGGAGTTCAAAGACGTTCGAAGAGTACGCAATGCTCGATGTCCATCCTAGAATACAAGCATACTCTACCAAGTACAAGAGAACAGACATTGTGTTTGATGTCTACCGGCCATCTAGTCTGAAAGCTGAAACTAGATCAAAGCGAGGACGCAGGGTGAGACGCAGGGTGACAGGGGAAGGGCAAAATTCCCTCAAACTGGCGAAACTTCCTGAGAGAAAATGACAACAAAGCCGAGCTGTTCAACTTTCTGGCTGATAAGATTGCACGTGTGGCCACACCAAATGTGGTCATTGTGACCAAGGAAGAAGATGCTGTCAGCAACCGCACTATCAATCTGGCTGGGGTGGCACCGTGCAGTCATGAAGAAGCTGACACGCGGATCTTTGTGCATGCCAGGCATGCAACAGAAGCAGGCAGCAAAGTCATCATGGTCAAAGCCAGCGACACAGATGTTGTCGTCATCGCAGTCAGTGTTCTGCAGGCACTTCAGGAGCTAGGTCTGCAGCAGTTGTGGGTTACCTTTGGCCAAGGACAGAACCTGAGGTGGGTTCCTGTACATGACTTGTGTTGCACTCTTGCAGAAAAGAGCAAAGGGATGCTCTTCTTCCATGCCTTCACTGGCTGCAATGTAGTTTCAGCATTCCGTGGCAAAGGGAAGAAGTCTGCTTGGCAAACCTGGGATGTTTGTGATGAGGCTTCTGGTGTCTTCAGCAAACTCAGCCAGTACCCACCGGTAGTTGATGATGAAGACCTGGAGACCTTGGAGAAGTTTGTGGTCATGATGTACGACAGATCCAGCACAGCTGAAGGTGTCGATGATGCGAGGTTGGACATGTTTGCTCGGAAGCAGAGGTCATACGAAGCCATTCCTCCAACCCGAGCAGCACTGAAGCAGCATGTGAAGCGTGCTGCCTACCAGGCGGGCTGCATCTGGAGTCCGTCAACAGTACGTCAACCAGAAACGCAGACGCCTGCCAACTGGGGTTGGACCAAGAAAGGAGATCTGTGGCAGATCGTTTGGACAGAGCTCCCACCCATTGCAGAGAGTTGCCAGCAGCTGACCAAGTGTGGATGCAAGTCGGAATGCTGCGGTCGATGCAAATGCTACTGCTTTGGTCTGACCTGCACGGCACTGTGCAGCTGCAGATGCGAGGTTTAGAAGCGTTGTAGTATACTCATCCAGGCAGCAAGACAATAAGTGACAAACCAGTATAGGCCTACTGCCTACATGTACATCCAATAATATAGTGGACTGATGGTGCCTATGATATGGGCACTTTTTACCCTAATTATGATTCCGGGACTGATATTATGGTACAAGGAAGCTAGTGAGTAAGTCCATGGTTCCAAATTCGGATTCTACATAGTGAAAAATTTATGATTTGACACCAAGATCATTCAAATAGGACAAGTCTTTGCGATTTTATTGCGAAATGCAATGTATCTGTATATTCAATGGTGGCCATCTTGAATTTTTAGGTGGCTAACGGGTTTTATCAAAAGAGCAATCCCCAAGGAGTATGTGTGCCAATTTTGGTGCTTGTTTCCAGAAATTAACGATTATTCCAGTTATCTGCCCCACTAGAAGAAGAAGCAGCAGCAGCATTGGGGAAAATTTGGTTTTTGCCCCCTACTGTTTAAATATATGACTATTTCAATCAATCCTGGGGGGGTGAGGGGGGCTTGCCCCCCCTCAACATATTTTGTACCCCACAGCAAACGGTTTTGGCCAAATAGTTATTTTTCGCAAGTGAAGGGGCGTGTTTTTAGATTGTTGTTTAATGGGTAAATATGCAATTCCGCCTACTATCACACATAAAAACACCCTTACACAACTCTAAACTAGATAAAAACAATTAAACTATTTTTTAGAAATTTTAATTCCATCACCTTTATATTGACCCTGAGTGCTCCACTTATACGTGCAGTTTCAGTCTCTTGTCCTAATGGTGGCGTTCCAGGCAACCCTATTAAGGGCTGCTTAACTTGTCAAGTATTTGGATTTGAGATCGGCACGTATAGTCCGATCCCAGGTCTTCCTCGGTCCACCCCTTGGTGAAGCTCCCTCCACAATCACAGACTCGCATCTTTTCACCCAATTTTGTTCATCCATACCATCCCAATCTACTTGTACGCATCTCCTCGCTAATACTCTTTATACCTAAACGTCTCCTCAGCTCATCATTTGTTATTCTATCCTGCAGTCTGGCCCCACACATCCATCTCCCCATTCTCATCTCATTACGTTCCATTCTGTTGACGTCCTCTACTTTAACGGCCCATGTTTCTGAGGCATAAGTCATTGCACTTCTAACACATGAGGCATACACCTTTCCCTTCACGGGGATATTCATTCTTTTCATGGTCAGAATTGGTAGCAGTTCTCTGAACTTCCCCCAGCCACATCTAATTCTAGCGACAGTGGCAGCCTCGGCCCCACCACCGGCAGAGATGGTATCTCCTAGGTAACAAAACTGTCCACCAGCTCCAATGACTCGGTAACGTTCAACAAGACTACATCGGCCTTATTTACCATGTTTTTTGTTTTTACTTCAAGGAATATAGTGTTTCATAGTTGTTTTGCATGGTTTGAGTGGAGGATTTGCATAAACTTACCCATTATCTATCAATCTGAAGGTACAGCGTCAAATTGCGCCATTTATTGGGTGAATCGCGCTTTTACAGTAGGTAAAGGAAATTTTGGGAAAACAGGTTGCCGGTATTTCGTTTTTGTGAGTAACGCTCACGCCATTTATTGGGTGAATCGCACTCTCCGCATCTTTCAAGACAAGGAGGTAAAGTCGAAGGATTCATTGTGCGCAATGCTTTGTTTAAGGTCAGGACTTATTATTTTAGTGTTATTTTTCGGTGTAATCGGGTTTTTTCAAGTGTCGATAACGAAATTCCTCCATGCGGACTATAATGAGAAAAATATGGCGAGTCTATTGGTCCCTATTTTCCCTAATAATTTTTTTCTAATAGGGTGGATGTAGTGTCCTTGAAGATTATCAATGACTCATTTCCAAAATTCACAGTCACTGGATCATCATTTAACACAAGCTCGCCTTTGCACACTACGCATTCAAAGTTAATGTAAGGATTTCAGAGGCAGTCAACCCTTCTGGATTAATAAGCCAGCACACTGCAAGTCAAGAATAGTGTCAGGGCTGGAATCCCTTTTTGAGAATGCCAGTCCCTTGTATACTCTCTTCCCATTAGATAGTTAAAATAGGATTTCATAGGCTATCAACCCTTCTGGATTATTAAGCCAGCACACTGTAAATCTCTCTCTCGCTACTATAATAATCAGTGTTCCTCAGAGCTTTCCCAGTGTATACCACCTCCTTTACGTAGGGCATGTGGTACCCGTCTTGCAACTCAATCCCACCCCTACTCTGTGCAACTCTCCAACCCAAGAGTGAAACGTTACTCTCAAACTTTCTTCTACTCCTCAACAGCTGAGCTCTGGAACTCTCTCCCAGAATCAGTCTTTCCCTCTTCCTATGACTTAAATTGCTTCAAACTCAGTGTGTCCAGGCATTTTGGCTCGAACGTCCCTTGATTTTGGCCCTGTCACTCTTTCAACTATGGGGGAGGCACTCGCTATAGGCAGTTCTGCCTTTTGCCTCCCTCAATCACATAGAAAAAAAAAATCAAGAATAGAATCAGGAGTGGAACACCTTTTTGAGAACTCCAGTCCCTTCCGTGATCCCTGAAGGGGTGGCCACGAACGAATCGCCCCCATGCACCTCAGTCCCCAGTCAGTCGACGCCCCTCATCCCATGCAGCACCTCTTTCTTGCATATACTTCTTAACTCCATCCTTCCACCTCACTCTCGGTTTACATCTCCCTATTTGTCTAATAATTAAACACTCATATAAACACATGCAGTATAGACACTCAAAATCTACACATACACATAAATTCGAGTACACTGCCCATATAGAAGTTACATGCCTCACTCGATTACATTTTTTCTGAGGGCCCATGAATATATTTGCGTTAGTGTGCTCTAATCTGTTTATTACCGATATATTATGCTGGCAAGGTTAGATTAGTTATTTACTTGGGTCAAGGTTATTTAATTTTAATTGTATTTTACTGTCCTACTCTTTCTTTTGGGGGCGGGAGGCTAGGAATCCTCCTCCCCTTGTAAAATTTACCTACTAGACGAGACAGTAAGGGGCGGGGGAACGCGAAAGTGGTCCCGGACCCTAGGAATTGGAACTTAACCCTCTCCGACATATGACGCGATTAGGGATACTTTAAAGCCTTTGTTACCATCAGGGGTATTTAGAAAGCTTTAGTTTAGTTACTTCAACCTCTGCAGTTGTCTTTGAGTTAGCTGTGGGCAGAAAACTAATTTTGGAGAGGTAATTATAAGAGTGAGAGAACTTTATTTCTTATTGCTAATCTGGCAACCTCTGCGTCATGAGTCTGAAAGGTTTAAAATTTTGTTTCTGTTCAGGCTCTGTCTCGAGTCGGCCACCCTGTATATGTACAATACATATGTACAATATGTATATGTACAATATGTATATATACAATACATATGTACAATATGTATATATATGTGTACAATACATACTCAGGCACACACCCCTATGGGGTATGTGCCTGAGTATGTATTGTACATACATTTTACAATGTATGTAATTGTTTGGCTTCTGTATTGTTAATTTTTTTTATTATTTAAATAGTGTTCAACTTTGAATTTGAACACAATCTTGGCCAAAATCTTATTCCTTACATGGTCAATGTCCACAGCATAATTATAATATATGTTAACCCATCCAGCCCCAGTGCCTACTTTAGTAACGCACAGCCCCAGCTTCGGCCGTTGAACGTCTGCTCTTATAATAATAATTTTAGGCCTCCCAAAAAGCTCCTAGGGGTCTCAAATTTGTACACATGGTAGCTTAGGATGTTGGGAAAAGTTTGCAGCCCACAGAGATCATTTTTAACCACCCTATTTTGTTTAAAAATTAACAAACAAAAAAAGACCAAATATGAATAATGCCTGGGATTTGGTGTTACATTAAGTTACGATTCTGGTGGGGCTAAATGGTTTAAGGTAATCAGCCAAATTTACAGTATATATATATATATATATATAGCTTGTACCACAGACGTTCAAATCAACGGAATCGGCATGGGCCCTCCTTTGGGTCCAACCTTCGCTGACTTCTACATGTGCCACCTTGAGAATGCTGTCCTACAAGATGAAACCCTTCGTCCATCTATCTATCTGTCGCTATGTCGACGATATATATGTAGTTGTACATGATGAGAAACACTTACAAGCGTTGAAGCACACTCTGGAATCAAATTCAGTGTTGAAATTCACCTATGAGCTAAGTATTAACGACAGAATCCCTTTCCTAGACATACTGATCAATAAAGAACAAGATCAATATATTACTACTGTTTACCGTAAAACCACTGGCATAGGAAAGTGCCTCAACGCTCGTAGTGAATGTCCTCAGAGATACAAAGTGTCCGTAATTAGGTCATACCTACAACGTGCCTATAAAACTTGTTCATCATGGGTTCTTTTCCACCATGAAGTTAACAGATTTAAACAAATCCTTATCAACAATGGATACTCTAATAATATTGTTGACTCAGAAGTTCACAAATTCCTTACACATAAATTTAACTCTACTCCTGAACATCACCAAGACCCCCAACTCAAAGACTCATAACCTATTTTACAGTAACCAGATGACACCCGCATACAAAACAGATGAAAGAGTTCTGCGAGACATGATAACACGTAATGTGTCTTGTAACACTCCACATGATAGTATAAATTTAATAATATATTATAAGAACAAGAACGTCAGTAACCTTCTCATGAAAAATAATTTAACACAAAATAAAAACAACCTCCAGCATACCAATGTGGTTTATGAATTATCTTGCTCGACCAAAGGTTGTAAACTTCGAAACATGAACTACATTGGTATGACAAAAACAACAACACTAAGCAGACGACTCACTATGCACCTACAATCCGGCTCAATCAAAGAGCATATGATACATCAACACAAATCCACCCTCAGTAGAAAAGAATTAACAAATCACACAAAGATTTTAAAGTATTGCCAAGACACTACACGACTCCAAATAACAGAAGCCTTACTAATCCGAGACAAAAAACCGACACTAAACAACCAAACCACAGGAATTAGGTGATGGGCTGGTCTATCAGAATGAGAGTTGAGCGTTCTCTGCCATACCCATAGCTTACTCTGACTGTTCCTTTTACTTATATATTTCTAGATCTCAAGTGACGGCGTCTTTTCCGTGGATTGACCTCCCTACTGCCAACCCTGGCAGATTGGGAGCCAAAGCGTCACATTTTTCCTTTGCCCCTCAACTTTCCCTTTATAATTGCTGAGGGGCACAGGGCCTTGGGTGGGGCTTTTGTTTCCCGGGCATTTCCGCACCCTCCTCAGCTCCCCGCCTTTGAGTGGCTTCGGTCACCTGGGCATTATTAGTGGTAAGCTGGGAGGGTTCTGTGGGGGCGCTCGGTTATGGCCTTGGCCTTGCTCGGGACCTTGGGGCTGCTCGGCCAGACAGCCTGAGGAACAGCAACAACACAACAACCACAGGCCAAGATCGAGTACTGACTCTTTTTAACCAAAATACACGAACAACACATATGCAACGCTATACCGAGACAATTAACACTCCCAACAACCACACGAACAACACATATGCAACGCTATACCGAGACAATGAACACTCCCAACAACCACACGAACAACACATATGCAACGCTATACCGAGACAATGAACACTCCCAACAACCACACGAACAACACATATGCAACGCTATACCGAGACAATGAACACTCCCAACAACCACACGAACAACACATATGCAATGCTATACCGAGACAATGAACACTCCCAACAACCACACTAACAACACATATGCAACGCTATACCGAGACAATGAACACACCCAACAACCACACGCACACACGCACACACACTCACACAGAGCCCCCCCCCATACAATCTAAGACATCAGTCACAGTTGAGCTAGCAATCAACTCGTAAGTCCTGATAATTAACCCCTGTGTATTTTAGTGACATGTTTACAATCTTATTTCAACTCTGACCCAGTGTTATACAACTAGTGTGTTTTAATTAAATTAGCGTAGTTGGATATGTAAGTGATATTTATATATTTCTTTTAATGCCTGAGAACACTCGCTTGTTATTTTAAACAAATGTTAACTATTTATTTCATATTTGAAGAAACATAATAGTCATTCATATTTTTTACTTTTACAGATACAAATCTACTGAAGATTTGCAAAGAAAGCACGAAACGTTTAGTGAATAAATAATAGGACAAACAAAATGAAAGTTGATATATTATTCAACACCTAATTGAAAATAATAATGAACTTTGGAAACTTAATATATCATTTGAATGATGAAATCAGATATACAGTGAGAAATATTGAAAAAACAAGTAAAAGTTAGTAAAAAACAAATATGCCTTGGTCTTTAATAAACAAATATGCCTTGGTCTTTAATAAACAAATATGCCTTGGTCTTTAATAAACAAATATGCCTTGGTCTTTAATAAACAAATATGCCTATGTCTTTAATAAACAAATATGCCTTGGTCTTTAATAAACAAATATGCCTTGGTCTTTAATAAACAAATATGCCTTGGTCTTTAATAAACAAATATGCCTTGGTCTTTAATAAATTTTGCCTCAATGAAAACATACTGCCTACTTATACAAATATATATATATATATATATATATACTGTATATATATATATATATATATGGTATATACCTCCAGTCTAGTACTGTAAAAGCTAAAGTTCTGGCAATCTAAAGAATGTGGCATTTCTTGAACAATGTGTTAGCACCTGGGTGAACGATTTTACCTCTGTTTACTGACTGCAACCCATTTCAGGGAGGTAAACGGTCGGTACGTACGGCGCGTGTCTGCGGAGGATGGCAGAGCGGATCCTGGTGGTGTGGATGACGGTGGTGGAGTGGTGGATGACAATCGGGTGATGCTCTATACACCACCTCCCAGGTACACGGATGTGGTGGATGCCTTACCTACCTACAGCTGCGCCATCAGACGGACAGTAAGTTTTGGGCTTGGTCGTTCAATCTTCTATCTTGCTATATTTTATTATTTCTATCATTTCTTTGTTCTTATGTTCTCTTATTTTCTCATTTATTTTAACATTCCTCATTCTCTCACATTTTGTTCTCATTCTCTTGCACTAATTCTCATTCTCTTGTATTACCTAGTTAGATTAAATATTATATTTCTCTTGGATTTTCCTCTTCTCAAACAATTTCTTCTTTTGCATTATCTCCTGTATTTAGGCCTACTAATTTTCTCACCCCAAAGGCATGCGTTGGAAAAGTGAACAAAGACACAACAGAGGGAGATAGAGAGATTGTGGTAAGGAAACATGCCACCTAATCACATAATGCATCCATTTTTCCGGCACCGTTTTTTTTTTAAAGCGTCGGATTCCAGAAGGAACGTCTCATTCACCTAGTACAACATTCTGGAAGGATTTTCGCAGTATTTGGGTTAATAACCTATTATTCATCTACTACCCTTTGCAGATTTCCAAATTTTGATTCAGATTTTTAAGCAATATCTCCCCTATTACTGTTTTGCTAATTTAGCTCCGGAAGTATGCTTTCATGGCTGTTCGATATCAAATAATATATATTACGTGTCTTCACTCCATATGTATACATGTGGATTTTCAAAACATGTAGGCTATTATGTTCTACTGATGTGGAACACTTTCCAACAGCAACACAACACAATCACATGCTGCAATCACAACAACAGACTCTACTCCTTCATGTAAACAACAAGCAAACACTCTCATCAATCACTTCTCACATGTCAGCCACCTAAAACCTCACAAAGACGACCGACGTGTCATCCGACGTAAGAGACAATTCCCCACAGACCCTGACTATACACCCTTCACCAGTCACCAGACAAAGCATATCATCAACAATCTCAAGCACTCACCCGCCTGTGGCCTAGACAACATAAGCAACATACACCTCAGACACCTGGGACCACAAGGCATACAAGCACTCACTAACATATCAAACTACAGCTATTCACACAACACAATACCAGACATATGGAAGCATGGTATCATCATCACATTCCCCAAACCCAACAAAGACCCCACGCTACCCTCCTCGCACCGCCCCATCACACTCCTTTGCTCCCCCTCCAAAGTCATGGAACGCCTAGTATTACAACTAATTACACCTGACCTACCCCTAGCTCCAACACAACATGGCTTTAGGCCACTGCACTCCACAAACACTTCTCACAGACCTTACACAAAGAGCTTTTGACGGCATCAACTCGGCTAGACCACCACAGAGATCACTATTAGCCACACTCGACATTAGTAAAGCCTTCGATGCCATCCCCCGCCACAACCTAACAAACAAAATCTACAACACAAACATGCACAACAACACAAAAAGGTGGCTGGCCAACTTCCTAGCAGGCAGATGTGCACACGTATCTTTTGCCGGTCAGTCATCTAAAATCAGAAACTTTCCAAACGGAGTCCCACAAGGATCCGTTCTATCGCCCGCACTCTTCAATCTGTACATGCACGATATAACTACACCCAATACGCCCCAAATAAATTTAGCCTCCTATGCAGATGACATAACACTCTCATGCACACACACAACAACAGATCTCCTTCAACCCTATCTCAACACACTACATGGCTGGTGCACTACAAACAGACTTAATCTAGCCCCAGCCAAATCCACCGCAACCATGCTCACAAGCTGGACAGGAGAACACGAATACATCCCTCAACTCACCATAAATAACACACCCCTAACACATACACACACACCCAAAATCCTAGGAGTAACATATGATACTCATATGACATTCAAACAGCACACCACAAACATTAAAAAGAAACTGACACCCAGACTTAACGCCCTCAGGTCACTTGCTCACACAAAATTTGGACACAACAAAGAAACTACCACCACAGTATATAAACAATACATAAGATCAGTGATGGAATACGCAAGCCCAGCCTGGGCTTCTAACCTAGCTGAAACACATAAGACCTTACAGACTATTCAAAACAAAGCCCTGAAGATCATTACAGGCTGCACAGCTACTGCACCCACAGATCACCTACATCAAGAAACCAAAATCCTCAAAGTCAAAGACCATCTGGACATGAGAGGCACTCAATTCCTGGCAGAAGCCTCCACGAACCAAGACCACCCACTAAACTACATGGCAACACACCCACAGACACCAAGAAATATCAAAACAACACCCAGCACACGGTATCACACACAATTATTGTCCTCTCTCCCTCCCTGCCCACCCCGAACCAACTTCCAGAAGCACATCCATACTCATATCTCTCACCGATCCATCCACTCACTCATAGACAACACGCAGCTGCATGCACGACCTCCCGAAATCCATCCTTCCGAATCCTCCCTTCCTCGCGAGGACAGAGTCCACCTGGCCAGGCTGAGATGCGGACACCATCCAGCTCTCCTGAGGTATCAGAAGAGACTGGATGACTCCGTTGTCGACGCCTGCCCGGGATGTAACACAGCACCCCATACCATTAAACACACCATAGAAGACTGCATTTCACACAACCACTTACGCCAACAACACAATCTATACTCAATGAGAGCTCTGTGGGAAAGCCCAATCGTGGCCATGGCCTTCCTCAGGGACTCGGGGCTGTTCGGCCAGGCAGCTTAGGGAACAACAACTGATGTGGATAGAGATGTAAAATATATCACTTATTTATAGACTATCTATCTATCTATTGCCTGACGCCGTGATCCCCGAAGGGGTGGCTAATATAGATTAATATGAAACCATATCAATGTTTTGACTAATAAAAAATGCATGAATTATTGCATGCAATATTTATGAATATGTATTATTTAAAGTGTAAGAGTTACAAGCACCACAAAGTGTCAAGAGGTTAAT
This sequence comes from Paralithodes platypus, assembly GCA_032716605.1. Lineage (NCBI taxonomy): Eukaryota > Metazoa > Arthropoda > Malacostraca > Decapoda > Lithodidae > Paralithodes > Paralithodes platypus. The sequence goes on from CM064518.1 coordinate 1,185,222, forward strand.
TTACTTAATATCCCTTCAGCAAGCCGTGACAAGGGGCCCACTGCACTGCCGTATCGTCATCGAAACCCTGCGGGAAACCAGCCGCCAAAAACGAACAGCCTCGAACTCTCTACACGGTGGTCTTCAAAACAACACAGTCCATGCTAGTGATGTCTGCGGCCTTGGAAGAAACCTGAGCAACAGTTATATTAGTTACGACCAGGACGGCAATTACACTATAAACAACAATAACTGTGTCATATCTAGCAACAGTAATGCCAACAATGATGGGGTTAATAATGAGGGTAGCAATCCTATCGACAACCATCGTATCCACTACATCGGCAACAATATCATCACCATCATCATTGATGATTCAAGTAACTCGAGCAATACAGCCATTCCTCCAGCTTCCATCGCCAACTCAGGACATGAGACGTCAACGACAAGTGACCCTAATATGCAACAACCTAATTTAATGTGAGGAACTTTCGCTATTAGTATTTTCTTATTATAGAAGTAATTTTGTAAACTGTATTTAAGGCCATACTTTTCATATGTCTATTTGCTTTCATCTAAACCTTTTACCTAGAAATACCTTCTCGGTGGAGAATGTTTAGAACTTTGTTTTAAATCTAATCTATATATATATCTATTGTCTGGCGCCGTGATCCCCGAAGGGGTGGCCACGAACGAAACTCCCCCATGCACCTCTGTCCCTAGTCAGTCGACGCCCCTCCTCCCAACCAGCATTGCCTTCATCCATATACTTCCTCACTTTAAATCTAATACATACATAAATTTAAAGACGGAGTGCTCCACACGAGGTGCGGTTCCGGTCTTGCGTCCTAAAGTTGACGCATCCAGGCAGCCTTGTTCAGAGCTCCCTCACTTGTAATTTTTTGTTTTATTTAAGATCAGACTGTAAGGTCTGATCCCATGTCATTCTTGGTTTGCCGCTTGGTGCAGCTCCCATCTTCTCACTAGATATCCTATCTTGCAGTTTGGCCCCACACACCCATCTCACCATTCTCATCTCGTAACATTCCATTCTGTTGATATCACCCACTTTGACAGGCCAAGTTTCTTGAGCATGAGTCATTGTGCTTCTAACATATGAAGCGTACACCTTTTCCTTCAAGGGGAGAGGGAGTCTTCTCATGGTAAATAGTGGCAACAGTTCTCTGAACCTTTCCCAGCTGTATTTGCAGGTAGTAGGGGTAGGCAGCCCCGCCCAGGGAAGTACTACCGCCATGGTTTCGGGAGACTCGGGGAATAGCCTGAATTCCATTTTCTCTCCCAGGCCTTGGTAGCTGGATACATATCTTTCTGCCTCACACATCAGGGGTATCAGGAAAACCCTCTTTATATAACATACACATCCAACTTCACGACATTGCCCTACATCACTATCCTCTATCCATAAAACACTACTCTTCCCACTACATATCATACATGTAACACCATACACTTACCTTATAAATATGGCAGTACAATTGTTAAGAGCAAACCTGGTGGTCCCTCGGGTATCCACCCCCGGCAGGGTTGGGTTATTGACACAGGGCCCTCCCGGTCGTCATCATCCGACTGTGTCAAGAGCATTGCAACGTCCCAAAGCTGCTTGTCAGTGCAGCTTTTTCTTTAGTAATATAAGGGGACTTCACTCTAACATCAATTCTGTACACCAATTTCTTCAAGCAGAATCCCCTACTCTCCTTTTTTTTGACAGAGACTCAAGTAACATCCACATCTGACACATCTAGATTTAATTTTCCAGGTTATCAACTGCTCCAAAATTTCAGACCTAAAGGTGGTGTATGTTGCTTCGCAAAATCTGAAATTGCCCTGGAGGAGGTTACTAGTTTCAATTGTCCCTATTTTGATTATTCTATATACAAATTAATTTCTGCTGGTAAATTTAAATACATATGTTGCATCTACCGTTCCCCAAATACTCCTCCAGAGCAAAGTCTTTTTGATTCTCTGTCCTCACAACTCAGTGTCCTCAACTTAAATGCTTCTTCTGAAATCACTGTGTTGGGTGATTTTAATGTCCATAATGTTGAATGGCTCACTCATTCAGCCAGGACTGATGATGCTGGTCTTGAATGTGAGCTATTTGCAGACTCATTTAATCTCACTCAACTAGTCAACCAACCCACCCGTGTACCAGATAATCCTAATCCTAATTCCCACCTACTGGACTTATTTTTAACAACCAATTCAGAAAATTATGATGTTACAGTGAGGTCCCCGCTTGGATCTTCTGATCACCGTCTGATACAGGCCACCTGTCTATCACCTACCACACCTTCCCACTCTGAACCTGTTTTGGTGACTAAATGGCATTACGATAGGGCAAACTGGGAGGGTCTTCAAGGTTTCTTTATTGATATTCCCTGAACCTCTTTCTTTTCTAATGATGCACACTCCACCTTGAGCCACATACAAGATTTTGTAAAAATTGGAATGGAAACTTTTATTCCTCATCAAAAGTACAGTAAAAGATCTAATTCACCTAAATGGTTTGACCATAATTGTGCTAGAGTAACTGAACAAAAAGCAATAGCCTACAATGCATACACAAGATCAAAAACACATGAAGCCTTTAATTACTTTAGAAACATCAGAAATCATGCCAAAACTGTATTAAACCTAACTAAATCAAACTTTCTCCATAAGCAGGCAAATAAACTTCTAAATAATCCAAATGATAACAAAATATTTTGGTCTACTCTTAACTCATTCAAATCCAACTTCACTACTGCTTCATCCATTCCACCATTAAAATCTCCGACTGGCAATCTTGTAAGTGACCCACGAGGTAAAGCTAGCCTTCTTGCGGATATTTTCTCCACCAACTCAACCTTAGATGAAATAAATCAAGATGTCCCTGTACTTAATTTTAATTCGCCTGAAATTCCGTTACTTAAGATCCACACCAGACATGTCAAAACTATTTTGCAGAATCTCTCGGTAGATAAGGCTCCTGGTCCAGATGAAATTCGTCCAATAGTACTTAAGAATTGCTCCTTGGTGCTCGCTCCTGTATTGGCAAAAATTTTCCGTTTGTGTACTCATACCTCATGCTTCCCAGTACCCTGGAAAGAAGCAAACATCCATCCAGTTCCTAAAAAAGGTGCCTCTTCAGATCCATCAAACTACAGACCAATAGCTATAACTTCCACTCTTGGCAAAGTCTTTGAAATTATATTAAATAATCACATAATTAAGCATCTGGAGAATAATAAATTAATCAGTGATAGGCAATATAGTTTTAGACGATGTCGATCAACTGCAGACATTCTTTGCCTTCTTACGCATCAAATCAACCAAGCTACAGACCAACATGGTGAAACACATACAATAGCACTGGATATATCAAAGGCATTTGATAGAGTCTGGCATCAATCCTTATTGTCGAAGATGTCACACTACGGCCTTGCATCATTAGTTCCACTAATTTCTTCTTATCTTCATAACAGAAAAATATGTGTAATGGTAGATGGCCTTTATTCTCAATTTTACTCAATAAATGCTGGTGTTCCCCAGGGATCAGTTTTGGCCCCAACTCTGTTCCTCATTCATATCAATGATCTCATATCTACCACTCATAATCCAATACATTCCTACGCAGATGACTCAACACTCCACAGTTCCTTCACATTTACCAATTCTTTCACCCAACCCCATCTTATAAATTCAAAAATAAACACTGCAATTTCTCTGAACCAGGACCTTTCTAGAATTAATGAATGGGGACAAGAGAATCTAGTTTCCTTTAATGCACAGAAAACCAAGTACATTCAATTTTCTAACCGACAGAATCTCACTGACTCCCATATATTTTTAATGATGTAAATATTCCCACTTCCCCTAGTATTAACATTCTCGGTGTAACATTAACTACTAACTTGAGCTAGACACATTATGTTAGAAGCATTGCTAAGAATGCCTCTAAAAAACTGGGACTCCTTTACAGAGTTCGAGAATTCTTCACTGACGAGCAGTTGGCCGTAATATATAAAAGTCATGTGCGTTCTCAGATGGATTACTGTTCACCTCTGTGGGGTGGAAGTGGAGTGGTTGCATTGAGGCAGTTGGACAAAATTCAAAATAAAGCTATTAGATTAATCAATAACCCTGCAATCACACAGGACCTTCCTACATTATCCATACGAAGAAACGTTGCATCCCTTGCATTATTCTACAGATATTTTCACAGCAATTGTTCCGAGGAACTTGCTTCAATTGTGCCGCCTCTCCACATCGTTCCCCGTAGAACTAGGGCAGCTGAGAGCGCCCATGAATTTACACTTTCTCCTCCACAATGCAGAACTTCTGCTTATCAGAATTCATTTATCCCCAGAGCTACTACTCTTTGGAATTCACTTCCCTCGAATTGCTTTCCACAAACTTACAATCTACAAATGTTTAAATCCAGTTGTTACAAACATTTTATGAATGGAGGATGCCTTTAGGCACATAGACCTTTTTGTTTTATCTGTGTTTTCCTTCCTCCGTTCATTGTCTCTTAAAAGAAAACAAAAAAATATATATAATTTTGGCGATAGTGGCAGCCTTAGCCCCACCACCGGCAAAGATGGTATCACCCAAGTAGCAAATCTTGTCCACCATCTCCATTGTTTCCTTGCCAAAGTTAACACTCTCGAGCCGGTCATTGAATACAAGCTTACCTTTGCGTACTATGCATAATTATTTCTCAATTTCGGACTTCTTCCTTGGTAGAGGTCCCTTTATTTTAGTACAGCGCTTCTTCCCATGATGTACCCAGCTGTAACAGACGTTACACTGTATTGAGTTTGCACCCACCCCATTTTTGCATACGTGCATGGGTATGCACCACTTTTTTTTACCTCTCCTAGCCCCAAGCTACTGTGTAAAACCTTGATTTTATTTATATCCATTCTTAACCCTTTACTTGCCATGCCCTCTTTCTATCTTCTGAACTTGGCCTCGGCATCCCGCGCACTATCTGCAATAAGTCTTAGATCAATGGCGATGGGCTGGTCTATCAGAGTGAGACCTGAGCGATCTCTGCCATACCCATAGCTTACTCTGACTGTTCCTTTTACTTATATATTTTCTAGATCTCAAGTGACGGCGTCTCTTCCGTGGATTGACCTCCCAATCTACCAAGATTGGAAGCTAAAGCGTCACATTATTCCTTTGCCCCTCAACTTTCTCTTCATAATTGCTGAGGGGCACAGGGCCCTGGGTGGGGCTTTGGTTTCCCGGGCGTTTACGCACCCTCTCAGCTCCCCGCCATGGAGTGGCTTCGGTCACCCAGGCTTTATTGTGGTCGGCAGGGAGGGTTCTGTGGGGGCGCTCGTTTATGGCCTTGGCCTTACTCGGGGCCTTGGGGCTGTTCGGCCAGGCAGCTTGGGGAACAACAACAACAACAAGTCTTAGATCATTTACTTATAGCAGTACCCAAGGGAGCCCAACTCTGAAATCACCAGATTGTGCCTCCAGAACCATAACAAAGAGGAGAGAGCTTAATACAGAGCCATGGTAGACTCCGACGCGAACTATAAACTCATCACCCAGCAAACCTTTCACCCTCACTGCTGTTCGTGAGTCTTTGTATACTGTATTGTTTAATATCTGACGCCTTTCATGAAAATTATATCGACTTTAACTCAGATGATTGGTGAAGGTCATAAATGTTGAGAATAGGGCCTGAAGAGGTAAATCATGATAGACCCGGGATGTCGTGTGAATGGGTTTATGGGAAATTACACTGGGCTTCAATGTAGTCACATCCCAAGGCCTTGAAGCATATATTGCATCATCAAATTTACCATAATGTATTATATTTCAGTAGCACATTAGAGTACTGTACCTTGAATACATTAACCCCTTACGATGACGCCTGTTTATCTTTGTTTCTAGCTAAAATTCGACGATTTTAGGCAGTTTAACCCTCCAGCTTTGGGCCCTTTAAATACTCCCGCCAAAGCCGAACCCTGGTAAAATATCGAATTCTTGTGATTTTGCCGCGCTTTTTTATACACGGAAAAATGGCCTAACCTAGCTTTTATATATATATATATATATATATATATATATATATATATATATATATATATATATATATATATATATATATATCCAGCGGCAGTTTTCGTTGTTGTCTTGCTTTTGGTGACTAGAAGTCTCTAGACCAAGTGGTTCAATTTTTATGATAAAAATATTTAGGTCATTCAGCAGGACGAAAGCCTAGAATTCATTGTTTACTCCCGAAATTCGTCATTTACCGATGCTCATATCTCTGCAAATATATGGTCTAACCAAATTTTTATGCATACCAGTGGTAGATATGGTCGATACCGTGCGATGGGTGAAGACTAGAACATTTTACATTGTGTAGTTATTGTGTGAGGTGAGAGATATTACGTCGAGTTAGGCGGGAAAATTCCCGACCTTCGTCCGAATGCAGTGTCGCCACTCTGCCGACCGCGGCTACGGTCTGTTTATATTCGTTCAACAATTTATTATTGATTATTGATTATGGATTATTTATGATGTACTGTATTATGTAATAATATTGATTTTATTGATAATTTGATTATTGATTACTGATATATTTCACCATTGTAACCATTCCTAAGTCACTGTCGTCTGCTTTCATGCATGGTTTGGGACTAGGAAAAATCAATACAAGCTTACCTAAGGCTTGCCTTCAAGCAGTAGTCAGCTGACTGGCTGGCTGTGTGTTCTTGTTCTTGTTGGTTATACGGACGACCCGCCAAGACAACAAAACTTTCTCTAGTGCGGTTTTAATTGGTTTTAAACCTTAGATTAAAAGCAATAGATTTCAGCAGCCCATCCGGATCTCACAGAGGCAATAGCTAATGGGCTTCTGAAAGCCGGGAACCGAGGGTTAAGAAGAACCTATCTCATTCAGAGGGTTTATTGAGATCGTATATACCCCTTTGAGTCTCAGAGGTCGAGTAGTAGCCAATAAAATTGTCTAATGGTAACCAGATATAGAAAATAAAACTTCATCATACTGAAGGGGTTAAATCAGCTCGAGCTATTGTAATTGTGGTGGAGGCTCTACCCTGATAAAACAGAAAAAAACACATCATTACAAATTGTGAGACTATATTCTACCTGGCTGCAATAATTTGTCTTTACCAGTAGTTATTGGATACGATTATTGCAGAGAAACTGGCGTAGATAAGTCCCAGTGGCTCTTGCCATCAGATTTTATTTGTTATGTTCAACAGTATATTCAATACAGTAATACTCTAAGATTATTTTACTAAAATGTATTCAAAAAGATTTTCTGGGAATGTTTAAAAAAAATATGGTAAATGTCCTAAAGCAACAAAGTTAGTAACTTTATTGGTAACCTTGTATTTCTTCCACTAAATATATATATGTTTTTTTCCAGACGGTTGTGGGTGCAGCGTGGTGCGGGTGCGGAGAAACTGATCTACGCCTACAGAACCTCCGGCACTCGCTATGTGGCTTACTGTCCTGCACCTACTGGAGAGTCGTCCACTCTGCAGGTTAGTTATATTAATTTATCCAACTTTTGATAATTTTAGTCATCTTAAGAAGGACTTTTAGTTTTCAATAGGGGTAAAACTAACTATTTATCTCTTGACACTCACAGGTTATTAACCCTTAGATATTCGGCAGAGGTGGCGGCTGTTTTGGGCGTCCCGATCTCCTGATAACAAATTGCGTTCTAGACACACCATGTCTATGGCAATCTTCGATATAGCCCTCCCGTTCCCTAGAAGTGTTACTCACACGCCTACGTATCGGCCATACTCGGTTGACCCATGATTATTTGATGTCTAATTTAGGAATTATAAGGGTAAAGACGGTCTCGACTAACCCTCTGACTCCCATACACCTTTCGTAATCTGAATAAAATAGTCTAATAATAGCCAGAAAACAGAAAATAAATGAGCGATTGCATCTTCTAAGGGGTCATAATCCAGAGGAAATGAGTCATTGTATCTTCTAAGAGGTAATAATCCAGAGGAAATGAGTCATTGTATCTTCTAAGAGGTAATAATCCAGAGGAAATGAGTCATTGTATCTTCTAAGAGGTAATAATCCAGAGGAAATGAGTCATTGTATCTTCTAAGAGGTAATAATCCAGAGGAAATGAGTCATTGTATCTTCTAAGGGGTAATAATCCAGAGGAAATGAGTCATTGTATCTTCTAAGAGGTAATAATCCAGAGGAAATGAGTCATTGTATCTTCTAAGAGGTAATAATCCAGAGGAAATGAGTCATTGTATCTTCTAAGAGGTAATAATCCAGAGGAAATGAGTCATTGTATCTTCTAAGGGGTAATAATCCAGAGGAAATGAGTCATTGTATCTTCTAAGAGGTAATAATCCAGAGGAAATGAGTCATTGTATCTTCTAAGAGGTAATAATCCAGAGGAAATGAGTCATTGTATCTTCTAAGAGGTAATAATCCAGAGGAAATGAGTCATTGTATCTTCTAAGGGGTAATAATCCAGAGGAAATGAGTCATTGTATCTTCTAAGAGGTAATAATCCAGAGGAAATGAGTCATTGTATCTTCTAAGAGGTAATAATCCACATCCTAATAATAATGTAGAACTTGCACCAAGGGGCAAACCAAGAAAGACGTGGGATCAGACCTTATGGTCTGATCTTGAATAAAAAAAAACAACTGACAAGTGAGGCAGTTCTTATCAGTGCTGCCTGTAGCGCAGCCATTAAGATGCGAGACTGGAACTGCACTCAGTGTGGAGCACTCGATCTTTTAATTCATGTACCGGTATGTATGTATGTACAGTAGGATATATGTACTTATTCAATTTAGCCTATTCACACCAGCTGCTATTCTGAAATAATTAGTCTCCTCAGTTATCAGTTTGGAGAGGTCCTTGTCACTTGCTGTCCTTGGTTCACTTTCATAAGTGTGTTGGGAGCAGCACACGTCTCCCTCGATATATGATTGGGTTACGTTTCTGATAACTCGATCTTTAATAGAACAAATTGTATAGCGAACTCTGAAATTAATAAGGTAAATGGGGATGCATTCTCGGAGCAGCCAAAACCCAAGCACAAACCCCTAAACTGTCCTTGTTCAGGGGAGGTGTGATGGAGTGGTCTTGCCACTGGCCTGGTAATCCAAAGGTCCCGGGTTCAAATCCCGATGTATCAATGGGAAGATATTATTGGGATGGAATTAGTGCTGTACCTAGTATCAGTGCATTACCACAAGCCCACCGAAACGTCAATAAAATACCCTCATTGTTCCCTGATTACATAGCACTGTATGAATATTCCCATATTCAAAATATGCTATAGGGGTGCAATGCCTGGTGAGTTATCTGCTCAACAGGTGGCGTTGTGTGTGTGTAAGTGTGAGAGTCCGAGTGTAGGGGATGAGACAGTGAAGCACGGGAACGAGATGGCTTCAGAGAGGGGGTCGTTTCGGGCCATGAGTGAGCACCGTGCCTCATGTGAAGGCAAGATGGCAGGTGCTCGTTGTACTCTACGTGCTTCACATGTCTCACTCCCTAGACTGGAACAAGACCTCACAGGCTTCACTGTTCTTTGTAAAGCGGTGAATGTTAAGGCTCTCAGCCTATGCCCGAGAGGAAGTAAGTTGGAATATAGAAAAAAACAAAAAACAAAAACAAACATCCATAATAATATCGTAAATTGGGCCATTGGATAGTGAGGGAGACCAGTACACTGTTCCTCAGTGCTTTTTTTTTCTTTTTCCCTTCTTGACTGACCATTCTTCCTTTCAATATACAGTAAAGTTCTCCAATCAAATCATTCCCTTGTAGTTTTCTCTTTAATATCACTCTTCATTATACCATATTTGTACAGTACAGTTCCAAAATACTTGAAACCTTGAATCTCTTCCAATTCTTAATTTCTCGGTTAAATTTTACAATTTTTATCAGGTTCTTTCTTGATTCTATATTTTGTCTTAAAGTCTATGGTTTCATACATTCTTCTCTCAAGCACCATTACCTTACATTTCCCTACATTGACATTTAAATTCCTCTTTCAACACACCCTGTCGAAGGCAGTGACCATTCTCTAGACTTCACATTTTCCGCCAACCAAACTGCATTGTCCACATTTAGGCATGTTAAAATCTTCAACTCTCATCTTCTCACTGCAGCCTAGTTCCTATGTCCATTGATTAGTCCATTCATGTATATATTTAACAGCCATATTATTATATTATAATGTAAAACTTGCAAAATAAACAAACCAAAACGTATACGAACACAGTAAAAAAGACAAAATAGCTAATCAATATAGCTATGTGGAAACAACGCTCAAGTAAAATAATAATTTATAAATAAAAAAACACAACCCACCACATAGGGTGTACGTTACTACATGCGCAAGCTAATCTGGTTCCCAAGCAAACTAATCGCACACATAACAACGCACTGTCGTCACGTTCAAGGAATTAGTCGATTAAACAACATTTCACATCCCTGTCATACTCCTATGTTGACCTCAAAACCCTCACTTAGCTAATTGCTTACCTGCATATTTGCCTGTGCATTCCTATAAAACTATTTTACAGCCATTAGCCACTTCTCTCCTACACCATATAATGTCAACCCATTTCTCAGACCCTCCCAACCAACTTGCTTGTAAGATTTTTTTCAAATCCATGATTGCTGCACAGTTTCTGTTCTTGGCTAAATCCCTCTTGACTAACAATCCCACTGAGGCTATCTGGCAAATGCAACCTGCACCCTTTCTTAAACCTCATTGCTTTTCTCTTATTTCATCATATGCCACAGGCCGTAGCACGGTTGGTAGAGCACTCGCCTGCAAACTGTGAGGTTGATGGTTCGAGTCTCGGGTCAGCCACTGCGTTATTGGCAGACGCCAGTGCTGTAAGTGCTTTGCCCAATTTATATATACTAATTGCTTCCTAAACTACTTCCTTGCTTATGTCTTTCATCTGCATTGTATATTCTACCTCTCTCCATTCCCATGGTTGTTGTTGTTGTTCCCCAAGCTGCCTGGCCGAACAGCGCCAAGGCCCCGAGCAAGGCCAAGGCCATAACCGAGCTCCCCCACAGAACCCTCCCTGCCGACCACAATAAAGCCTGGGTGACCGAAGCCACTCCATGGCCGAGAGCTGAGGAGGGTGCGGAAACGCCCGGGAAACCAAAGCCCCATCCAGGGCCCTGTGCCCCTCAGCAATTATGAAGAGAAAGTTGAGGGGCGAAGGAGAGATGTGACACTTTGGCTTTCAATCATGGTAGAATGGGAAATCAATCCACCGAAGAGACGCCGTCACTTGAGATCTAGAAAATATATAAGTAAAAGGAACAGTCAGAGTAAGCTATGGGTATGGCAGAGATCGCTCAATTCTCACTCTGATAGACCAATTATATTTATATTACAATTATATTACAAAGAGGTCCTTGGTATACTGAGTGACCAGACACGGACCAAGTTTGACCATACTTATTCAAAGGCTGATGGATATATTATATTTCTAATATTCACAAGGTATTTCTTGTACACATTCGACACACCTACATATAACACATGGAAGAGTAACTCTGGTATAATTTTACGCTAATCCTGACAAATTTTTCAGGAGCAAGCTGAATCAGATTGGTCCACTAGACATATAATGAAATTATAGTGTAGCACCACATCTGTTTTCAGTAATTTATTTATACAGTACTGTGATCCATTTTGCCACTACACACATAAGCACATTGTGGTGGACAGATACCTTCCTTATTTGTTTGTAAATTCAAAAGTAAGACAGCTGTGATTTAGCATCTTCACCATTCAAGACTAGTGTGTTCTCGCTGCTACGTTGAATAATCACACAACATATTTCATGGGCAGTCAACAATGACCTCGACTTGGCAGACGAGGCTGTGATTCTACTTGCCACTGTAGATCCTTTTACTGTCTTTTGAAGGGCTGGAGTAGGACTCTTCTGGCACCCTTGAGACCCCTGGCACCTTTGCACCATTGAGGCCTTTGACACCACTGAGGCCTTTGACACCACTGAGACCCCTGGCACCTTTGAGACACTTGAGACCCCTGAGACCACTGAGACCCCTGAGACCACTGAGACCCCTGACACCACTGAGACCCCCTGACACCACTGAGACCCCCTGACACCACTGAGACCCCCTGACACCACTGAGACCCCCTGACACCACTGAGACCCCCTGACACCACTGAGACCCCCTGACACCACTGAGACCCCCTGACACCACTGAGACCCCCTGACACCACTGAGACCCCCTGACACCACTGAGACCCCCTGACACCACTGAGACCCCCTGACACCACTGAGACCCCTGACACCACTGCGACCCCTGACACCACTGAGACCCCTGGCACCACTGAGACCCCTGGCACCACTGAGACCCCTGGCACCACTGAGACCCCTGGCACCCACTGAGACCCCTGGCACCACTGAGACCCCTGGCACCACTGAGACCCCTGGCACTTGACACCATTATCACACCTGACACTTCCAAGACATTTGACACCCCTAAAACACCTGGTACCTCTGACACCAATTAGACCCCTGATAACTCTCTGGATATCTCCGTCGTCGACACCTGCCCAGGATGCAACACATCACCCCATACTATTAAACACACCATAGAAGACTGCATTCTACACAATCACTTATGCCAACAACATAATCTACATTCCTTGAAAGCCCTGTGGGAAAGCCCAATCGTGGCCATGGCCTTCCTTAGGGACTCCGGGCTGTTAGGCCAGGCAGCCTAGGGAACGACAACAACAACCTGTGCCACCTCTCGGACCTTTACCTCTCCTGGCTGATGGGATACTGGGTGGCCGTGATAAGATCAGTAAGCATGCTTGTAAGGGTTGTCATTGTATCTGTTATACCTCCGTGCTGGATATCTTTGCATTAAATCATCTAAATAGTTCACAGCCTGAGCTGTTAAACGCATTGTCATCAAACTGTTGAAGATTTGGTTTGCAGTTTACGGGTAAATAATGTAATAGATTCTTGCATAGTTAATCGCAGAGGAACGTCGATGCGTTTCCATTGGCTAAAATAATTCTGGATATTATTGTAGGTTTAAATACATATATACTACATACTGTACATAATTTGAAAAAAACTGAGTGGCCAACACAGGATGCAGTTTCATTCTCACGTCGTAATGCCAGCCCTGTTTTGGGCTGCTTCACTTGTCAGATTTTCTATTTTTAAATTATTATATGATATGATCTGGCCATGAAATAATGCAATGGAGCTATGTAGGCCAGCCGGGCGGTACGGGGCTAACTCGTAATGGAACTATAGAGTCCAGCCGGGCGAGGAGGGTTAAAATGGTACTGAATTTCAATACTGTAATTCTTGAACTAACTGTAGGCGTACATATTTCAGGTAACTATGGAGGGCGGGAGTGTGGACGCGGTATATGTGGAGCTACTGGACGGTCAAGGCTCAAGGGTCGCTCTGGCACCCCTCGCACCCTCTCCCCACTCAGACCCTCGCCATTCTCCCTCTCGTTTACGCTACTCTTCTTCCCGTTTTCCATTGCCTTCGTCTTTCACCTCCCCTTCGCTCCCGGTACCTAGTGGCCTTAATTCTGCGGTATCCACTTTGCCCCCGCTTTCATTCACGGATATTCCACTTTCGTCACCCACTAAATCGAGTTCATCATCTTCTTCTTAAACAACATATCCGTATCTTATTAAAAAAAAAAAAAAAAAAAAAAAAACAGGAAAAGTGGGGATTGGGTATATACATACATAATTGTTCTAGTACAGGTCTCCCTCGATTTACGATTAGGTTATGTTCCTGAACAATCTTTAAAGAAATATCGTATAGTGACCCCTAAGGTTAATGGGGTAAATGGGGATGCGTTCTCAGACCAGCCTAAGCCCAAAAACAAATGCCTAAAAACCTATAATAATATCATAAATCTGGGCATCGGATAGCGAGGGAGGCCTTTATATCTTATTAGGTGAAGGAAGGATGTACTTGTACAGACCTTGGTGACCCTGGTCTCTGGGTATTCTCCTGGGTGACCTAGATGTGTGTGAATTTTGTGTTTTGTCTGTGTTTGTTCGCTGTTTTGTCTTGTGTTTTCCTGTTCTTGCTCTGTCTGTCTGGGAGTCGGCCACCCCCAAGAAAATTAAAAATAAATAAATAATAATAAAATAAAACCGAGGAATAAAAAAATACAAAAATAGGAAAAGTGGGGATTGGGCCTGAGCATATAGATAGATAAACTTATGCTTTTGAGATTATAATGTAACTCTTGCAAAATAAACAAACCATAACATGGACGACACAATTTAAAGGCAACACAAAATTCTCAAAATCAGTATGTGGAAATAACGCTTTAGTAAAATATAATTTTGAAATAAAAAAAATAAAACTCAAAACCCACCACATAGAATGTAGATCACTATACGAGTAAGTTAATTTGTTTCCCAAGAAAATTAGTTGCACATAATTATACATTATTAATATACTCTCGTCATGTTCAAGGAATTAGTCAATTTGGGAAGTTCAGGACGTTCTGGTAAATTCTTTTATATACATATTTTCACATAATTTCCCTTTCCCAATAATACATGAGAATGATATAGACAATTTTGTTTGTAATTCTGTAGGCGTGTTGGAAATTGTCTTGAGCAATTAGGTTACCTTTTCTAAATCAAAATCAATGTCTGAAATTGATTAATGCAGGGTTGTACAATCGCGCTAATAAGTGATGTCTTGGCACCAAGTATGTCCTGGTGGTGTAATGGTTAAGGTGGCAAAAATCTGTGTGTGATAATCCGGGTTCGAATCCCGGCGGATCATATATACTTTAATTAATTTCATTGGGGGTGTTTGGTGCTGTGGTGAAATTAATAAAATATAGAATATCTAAGCTTCATTTCTTCATATCGAGTGAGATATACAAACATGTTCCTACACTTACCCACCCTATTCAACATCTGACCGACATTAATACAGCACAGAGCAAGCCAAACTTAATGACAGCTGGGACATGACTTATTAGCGCAACCGTACTTACCACCGAAATGATGGTCATATGTGCCACTAGGATCTATTCATGCCCTCCTCAATCCAGATCATAATTATAATTGGTTGAACTAATTTGTGTAATTAATTATCTTACAATATCTACCTAATACTGAAATTGTCTACTAGTGTGTCACATACTACTCGGTACTGTTCCTGGGTTAGCGCTTTGCTTAGAGGTAGATTTTTGCTGCTATTATAATGTCAAACTTGCAAAATAAACAAACCAAAACAGGGACGATACAATATAGAGGCAAAATATAGGTGTACAGTATTTTGATCTACTGTTAAACATTACTGCAAAATAGGGCTCAAATTTCCTTTTGTTCTGGTGTAAAAAGGAAAATGTTCTTGCTATATGTTTCAATCCAATTGAAGTTTTCCGTAGAGCTACAAGTGCATTCATTCGACATATATCGACAGGCCCCGCCCGCTTCCACCAGCGCCGTAGACGAAGTAGAGCTTATCATACCGCAATCTCGGACAAGTCACTTGTCACCTTACCACGGAGCTGATAAGAGCTCCAAGTAAAATTAATTATACGATGTTAGAGCGCTTTAATACTGTACATGCATATTTGCAGTTACTCTTTACTATAACCTAATCTACCACACAAAATACATTTAATGTATACAAATAAGGCACAAACGTAAATTAACTCACACTGGTAGTGGTTGAGCAATGCCGGATCTGCGCCATCGATCGATAGCACTGCGCCCGAAACGGATCGACCGAAATAATAGGCCTAGCCGCCTAGGCTTACTGGTAAAGTTTTGAGTCGAAAAGTAATACACCCTGTATAGCCTATAGTTTCATATAGCCTACATAGTGTCAAGTGAGATAGTTCAATAGCTCCTATACATATTAAAGAATTGGCTTCACATCATTTAGCCAGGGGAGAGCAGTGGGCTTTGAAGCGACTTTCGAAAGAAGTGTAAACAATCTCGCCTCCAACTACTGAACAGAAACAGATTTTCCATTTCCGATTTTGTTAGCTCAATA
This sequence comes from Paralithodes platypus, assembly GCA_032716605.1. Taxonomy (NCBI): domain Eukaryota; kingdom Metazoa; phylum Arthropoda; class Malacostraca; order Decapoda; family Lithodidae; genus Paralithodes; species Paralithodes platypus. Next base: position 1,201,274 of record CM064518.1, read on the forward strand.
AATGATACATGCAATGTAAAACGAAGAACAGTCTTTTAATAGATTCATAATATCCTGTTGTGCTTTATAGCTACATAATAGTTTGGTACGGGAGATGTGTCCCTCTCTCCACAGTCAACAGTGACGACGTTGGAGGGTTATTTTTTTTTGCTCAGCGCTGCGTACATTTAATATGAGCGTACTTCCCCCTTCAGAAGACGGGAGGGAACTGAACTGACGTTTGACGAACTGTTGGACACTCCTACCTCGCACAGTCATGCCAGCCGTATGATAACGGTTGGGGAAGTGGGCGGGGCCTGTCGATATATGTCGAATGAATGCACTGTAATTACAGTCTATGAACATAAGCGCTTTGGTACAATATTACTGTGTGGTCCTTTTCATATATTTGTATTTCTTGCTACTACAGTACTATTTTTGTTCTCATATAATTATATAAATTTATAAGTATTTCAATAAATATCTAAGCTTTCATACTCTGAATAAAATTGTATGCAGGTAACAAAATAAGTTATAATTAAATTTTTAACATGATTATTTACCGATAAAATATATACTGTAATTTGAATGAAAATAACATGAGTTGCTTTTTTTCATTCCAAACATTGGAGAATTCCTCATGATTGGTATTACCTTAGATTTGATTATGAAAGCCACGTAAACTAATTTGTATGGGATTCGAAAGATATTACCCTTTTTTCACTTTTTAGCAACAAGGCATTTTTTGTCTTATTCATATTAGACTACTTTATTCGGATTAGGCAGGACCTATGGCAATCAAAGGGGTAAAATAGTTAATTTATTGTTTCAACTACCACTTACTCTTTCTAAACTTAACCCTTATTGCCCGGGTGGCTTACATAGCTTTACATCAAGCTTTCTCCATAACACACGGCTGGCCTACGTAGCTCCATAGCCTTACTTCATGGCTTAAAACCACTTAAAACCGCACTAGAGACATTTTTGTTGTCTAAGCGGATGGTCCGAATAACCAACAAGAACAAGAACACACAGCCAGCCAGTTATGTGACTCCTGCTTCAATGCAGGCCTAACGAAAGTTTGTACTTGCTTTTCCGGAGTCCCAAACGATGCATGAAAGCAGACGACTGTGACTTAGGAATGGTTACAATGGTGAAATAAATCGGTAATCAATAATCAATATAATCAATATTATTACAGAATACATAATCACTAATAAATTGTTGAACAAATTTAAATATACCGTAGCCGTTACTACTGCGTCGCCGCATTTGAACAGTTTTCAGTATCTTAACAAAACACTGGCTATTATTTCGCTAAAATTGCATTAATAAAAGTAACCCTGGTCCAGCTGGAAATCTTGTTGACTTTGGATGAGGTCTGGTTCTATAAAGAGTGAGGTTTGGCATCCTCTACTCAGCCTTAGCCTTTTCGGTCTGTCTCTTTTACTGTCCTACTTTTACTTCTGGGAACGGGAGGCTAGGAATCGTCCTCCCTTTGTAAAATTCACCTATTCGACGAGACTGAGAAAGGGGCGAGGGAACACGAAAGTGGTCCTGAACCCTAAGAATTGGAACTTTAGATGTTGTTTCTGTTAGGTCTCTGTCTCGAATCAGCCACCCCCAGCCATGGGATATGTGCCTGAGTACGTACATGCATACATACATACATACATCCTTTCTCCCAAACTATAGGTGGTTTTCCAATACTCGCCGTTCCTCTCTCATTACTTCCATGAATCTTTCTGTCCTTATCCATTCTTTAAACATGGCTGAACCATGTCAATGTACTTCTCTTTATCCATTGTCACTCCACTTTCAATGCCCAAAACTTGCTCTTCCATTTTGAAAGAATTTTATACTTCCCTGTTACTCAGTCCATCCTGCCTGTTCACACCATCTGCCATTCTGAAGTATAGACCCCTTCTGTACCGGCGACGTGGGTTGTATTTTATCCTAGCTATATTTAGACTATTCTATGCAGCTTAGGAAGAATCTGTGGTAGTTAAAGGGGTTTATTGAGAGTTCGAAGCCTTGTAATTGCTAGAGATCCTTCCTAAACTGAATAAAGTCAATTGATTTTAGCTTGGTCCAAGTCTGATTTCCATAGAGAGAATCAAGAGCACTACACTGTTCCTTTGTGATCCTTTTCCTTTGGACGGACCATTCTTTCTTTCAGGGTGCAATCAAGTTTTCCAATCACTCTTCTCCTTTGCATTTGTCTTTTATCTCCCTTTCCAATTTACCGTATTTGCACGTAGCAGAATTGAAAGTCAAGATGATTGCAGGAAAACTAGCTTACATCGCCTTAAACAATCCTGTACACTTTTCTTTCCTTGTAGGGGACTGGTTATTTTTGAGGGTCTATTTATTTATGTATTAATTTATTTTTTAGTTTCAACTCTAAACCTCCATCAAACTTAAAAATGCATCCATCAGATCCCCCTTCTAGATTGATTTGTACATTTTTTGGTAAACAAAAATCTCGGGCCGAAGGTCGGTACTTCCAAAATTACAGGCTCACGAGCTCACTATCGTTTGCGTGGGAAAAATACACCTAAATAGCATGAAAGGTCTTAATATTGACAAAGAAATTGGGCCAAAGGTCTTAAAATCGATAAACTAATGGGGCAAACATCTTAATATCTGAGCACTAATGGGGCTAAACATGAGGAAGAAGGGGGTCTAGAAATAACTACCCATCTCCCCTTAATTTGTCTAGTTAAATATTGGCCAACCTGTTATGCTAGCAAGTAAAATATATTACCCTGTTTACTCAATATCGAACCAAATATTCTCGTTCGCGAGTCAAATAGTACATATAGTAGTTTATAAGGTGAATATACAGTATGTAACTATAGTATATATAATTAACCTGGCGAAAGGTTTAATTCCTTAGCAGCTGATTTTTTGATAACATTGAAACATTATTAAATTACTGTATCTCTGCGTCCAACTGATGCCAAGTAACTAACAACCTATTTCTATATATAATAATTGTAATAACTGAGGAAACGATATAAGGACATGACAATTCCTCGCCATCTAAAAAACAAAAATAAAGGCTACTTATCATTATATATCGATATTAACTATGTGTGTATGCGTATGTACGTGTATGTAGTGGAGGGTGGGAGAAATATGGATGGTTAGATAGATATAGATGGGTAGATAAATCAATAGATAGATAAATCAATAGATAGATAGATCAATAGACAGATCAATAAATAGATAGATCAAAAGATAGATAGATCACGTGACTTGGTGGCCCATACGACTTGGTACAATGCTCTTCAGGATTTCCTTAACTCCTTGAGGATCATGACGCGTTTTGACAGTTTATTCTGGCTATCATTAGATGGTTTCATACAGCTTATGAAGGATCTGTGGGATTTAAAAGTGTAAAGACTCTCTCGATAAACCCTCTGACTTCTATATACCCTCTGACTTCTATATACCCTCTGACTTCTATATACCCTCCGACTTCTATATACCCTCCGACTTCTATATACCCTCCGACTTCTATATACCCTCCGACTTCTATATACCCTCCGACTTCTATATACCCTCCGACTTCTATATACCCTCCGACTTCTATATACCCTCCGACTTCTATATACCCTCCGACTTCTATATACCCTCCGACTTCTATATACCCTCCGACTTCTATATACCCTCCGACTTCTATATACCCTCCGACTTCTATATACCCTCCGACTTCTATATACCCTCCGACTTCTATATACCCTCCGACTTCTATATACCCTCCGACTTCTATATACCCTCCGACTTCTATATACCCTCCGACTTCTATATACCCTCCGACTTCTATATACCCTCCGACTTCTATATACCCTCCGACTTCTATATACCCTCCGACTTCTATATACCCTCCGACTTCTATATACCCTCCGACTTCTATATACCCTCCGACTTCTATATACCCTCCGACTTCTATATACCCTCCGACTTCTATATACCCTCCGACTTCTATATACCCTCCGACTTCTATATACCCTCCGACTTCTATATACCCTCCGACTTCTATATACCCTCCGACTTCTATATACCCTCCGACTTCTATATACCCTCCGACTTCTATATACCCTCCGACTTCTATATACCCTCCGACTTCTATATACCCTCCGACTTCTATATACCCTCCGACTTCTATATACCCTCCGACTTCTATATACCCTCCGACTTCTATATACCCTCCGACTTCTTCTATATACCCTCCGACTTCTATATACCCTCCGACTTCTATATACCCTCCGACTTCTATATACCCTCCGACTTCTATATACCCTCCGACTTCTATACCCTCCGACTTCTATATACCCTCCGACTTCTATATACCCTCCGACTTCTATATACCCTCTGACTTCTATATACCCTCCGACTTCTATATACCCTCCGACTTCTATATACCCTCCGACTTCTATATACCCTCCGACTTCTATATACCCTCCGACTTCTATATACCCTCCGACTTCTATATACCCTCCGACTTCTATATACCCTCCGACTTCTATATACCCTCCGACTTCTATATACCCTCCGACTTCTATATACCCTCCGACTTCTATATACCCTCCGACTTCTATATACCCTCCGACTTCTATATACCCTCCGGCTTCTCTATACCCCGACTTCTTTATACCCTCCGACTTCTATATACCCTCCGACTTCTATATACCCTCCGACTTCTATATACCCTCCGACTTCTATATACCCTCCGACTTCTATATACCCTCCGACTTCTATATACCCTCCGACTTCTATATACCCTCCGACTTCTATATACCCTGACTTCTATGTACCCTGCGACTTCTATATACCCTCTGACTTCTATATACCCTCTGACTTCTATATACCCTCTGACTTCTATATACCCTCTGACTTCTATATACCCTCTGACTTCTATATACCCTCTGACTTCTATATACCCTCTGACTTCTATATACCCTCTGACTTCTATATACCCTCCGACTTCTATATACCCTCTGACTTCTATATACCCTCGGACTTCTATATACCCTCGGACTTCTATATACCCTCGGACTTCTATATGCCCTCCGACTTCTATATACCCTTACTAATCTAAATAAGATTGTCTTATGACAGCCAGAATATATTGCCAAAATGCGTCATAATCTCAAGGGGTTAACATTGTTTTTAGGTCTATGGAGGTGCAACCCACCTTTCTAGAGTTGATTTAGGCGGCTTAGAAGGGTGTGTGGGACCTTTAGTCAATATTAAATAAGGCCTTTTCGTTTTTTTTTTTAAGTATATGGAGGAGACAAAAGGCCTGTACCGAGTGTCTCCTCCAAAGCAAAAATTGACGTTTGGGTCAAAATGCCAGGACATACGAAGTTTAAATCAGGTTAATTCATAGGATAAAGGAAAGTTTGATTGAGGGAGAGAGTTCCAGAGTTTACTAGTTGAGTAGAAGAAAGACTGGGAACATTTGCTAATGCTTGGGTTGGAAATCTGGACAGAATAGGATTGGGACTGTATTCAAAGGTGGATGCCTCGCACTTGCCGCAAGGAAAGTATGCACTGACTCTGAATAACACTGATTGTTGTAATAGCGATAGAGGAATGAAAGCGATGCAACATTGCGGCGTGTAGAAAGAGATTGTAGGGAACTAGTAAGAGGAAATGAGTTGATGAGGCGAAATGCATTTGACTACTATTTCGAGAAGTGCGATATGGGTGGAACCTCCCCACACATGCGAACAATACTCAATACAGGGTTGCACTGCAAGAATATTTATATCTAATTGACAACTGAAGATATATTTAATTCCATAATAAATCCAAGAATATTAGAAACGGCATGCGGAAATTTCGACATATTTAATTTCTTTAAATAGGAGGACTCATTTTGACTTGCTAACTTCAGACGATTGTATACAGATTAGGAAGGACCGGTACAAATAAATTGGGTTAAGGCTATTTCGATAAAAACATCTTCAAGATCTTTAGTAACCGAATACAATAGTAAATAATAGCAAGAATAAAAACAAAACAAAAAAACATGCATCATCGAATACTGAAAGAGTTAAAAACGGATGATGAATCTCCTGACATTCAGGTGTAATTACAGTTTCATTATTATGTATCTATACAAAACTAAAAGGAAAGTTAGAAAATATGAGTAAAGAATCGTAATTACAAAAATAAAATAAACCTCTACAGAAAATCTGAACATAAATATTCCACTCTGATTTATTCCTTCACAGCTTAAGCACAATAATCAAAATATATTATATTGTGTTTTATTAACATTTAAGTAAGTCATTTAAAACTACTGTTTCTACAATTTCTCTCTCTTCAAATACAGTTCCGTTGTTTCGTAATTAACTTCATTATATTTCCATTTCAGATAGAAGAGAAATCTTGAGAAACAGGAGCTCCCTGTAGCTTCTTCTTCTATTACAAGAGACAAGATTGGTGAGTACAGATATTTTGTATGCTATATATATATATATTTTTTTTTTTTTTTTTACCTCTGATTCATATGCAGTACGAGGTGAGAATTACGTTAATACGTCTTGATAGCCTAGTGCTTAGTGTGCGGAGTTTCGGTGTGAGTATCCTAGGTTCGAGTCCTTGGCGTACCACATGTATTCATTACTTTCATTGATTTCTCTAGTTAGGTTTATTTGTAAATTAATTTGAGAGGTTGTGAAACCAAATTTGAATAAGGGAATCGAATCTGGCTGCATAGTTTGTCGTTTTTTGTTATCATTGTTGTATCATTAGTTTGGATTCAACATTATCATCAATACTCTACCTTTTCTCGATTTTGCCAAATATTCTATTAAGGGGGGGGGAGGGGGGGGTGACCTGCTTTTTTCATCTCCTTTTCTCTCCCTCTGAGTCTTATCCATTTGGCCCCATTCAGCATATTGTTTTAAGACGTTTATCCCCATCCAGGTGTATGGAGAAATCCTGCTTCGGAGAAATTTTTCTATCGAAAAATGTACATATTTAGCCTGCTGTCAACAACATAAAAAATATGCTGAAGGAAAAAATCGACACCTGAATGGGGATAAACGTCTTAAAACAGTAGGTTGAATGGGGCCAAATGGATACAACCCAGAAAGAGAGAGGGAGAGAGAAAAAAACCCGAGGTGGGGCATATACTAAGCATTCATCCATAGTCTTTTTATGGTCATCAATATGTTATAGTAATTTCCTAGAACTCACATATTCGGTGACCTGAAGAAGCTATCTGCGAAACATTGTCTATAAAGTGCTCTTCCTCATATGGTGTTTATATTCAATAATATACTTGCCTTATAGGCAATAACATAACCCATTTTCAATCTCCATTTCTCTTATCAGTTGCTGTCTCAATCGTTATTAGGAGAACAATTTCTCGTAGGCAATAACATAACCCAGTTTCAATCTCAATTTATCTTGTTAATGCGCTGTCTCAAACCGTTCAATCCTCCGCAAAATTTAGTACCAGGCGGAATTGCAGGCATGTTAGCAAATTGACTTATCCCTCAGCACAGCGCGACGTGATAGCGGCGGCTTGGTTGTACTGAATCACGTCGGGTTGTGTTCAGCTCAAGTCGACTGTCGGAGAGATATATCCATTTTCGATACTGGTGTTGTGGTGGTGGAGGGAGGGGTTGGGGGGGGGGGGGATGACTTAGGGGTTGTTATTGTCTTGAGTATCCCTGTCAATAGAGAGGGAATTGGTTTTTGTTTACATTGTTTGTGGTGACTCTTTGGGTTGCTGTTTTGTTATTGTTTGTAAATGTATGTATGTATGTATGTATGTATGTATGTATGTATGCATATATGTATGTATGTATATACCCAGGCACATACCCCATTGCTGGGGGTGGCTGACTTGAGACAGAGCTCGAACAGAAACAACAGTTTAAATTAAAATTCTTAGAGTCCGGGACCACTTTCGCTTTCCCTCGCCCCTTTCTCTGACTCGCTGAGTAGAAGAATTTTACAAGGGGAGGAGGATTCCTAGCCTCCTGCCCCCTATAGGAAAAGTAGGACAGTCAGAAACGGCTAAGGTTGGGTAGAGGATGCCAAATCTCACTTTTGATAGGACCAGCACTATCAAATAATAATAATAATAATAATAATAATAGTACCGGTAATAATAAACGGTTTATTGATAATTGCAGCCTCTGGCTGAAAATTTATAAAGAAACAGTTTGTAGCTTAACGCTAACTTATATTAACTTATAATAAGGTCTAAAGCAAGAGATTGCATATGAGCTAACTGACTTGCTAAATACGCTATGTTCACTGTTCACTTGGGATATGGTTGCACAGTTTATTTAAGTAGTATATTTGTAGGTTAAGTTAAAATGAAGAGGTATCGTTTTCAAGATTGTATGAGGTACTGTGTGTGTCTGTAACAATAATAATACTAAAAATAATGCTAATAATAATAATAATCGGTTTATTTCGAGCCGGCGTGTGTGTATGTGCTAAAAGCTCGATATATTCATGGCATCGCTAAAAACATCCTGAATCACTGCATTTTCGTTTTATTGCACGTCTGCTCGCGTTCAGTTAAGGGGAGATGGTTGATTTTTCTGGTACCCTTCCTCCCGCATGTTTAGCCCCTAAGTTTCCATTTTTAAGACGTTTGCCCCATTAGTTTGGCAATTTTAAGAACTTTCGCCCCATTTCTTTGTCAATATAAATACCTTTCATTCCATTTAGGTGTCAATTTTCTCTGGCGAGCGATAGCAAGCCTGTAGTTTAGAAGGAATCGGCCTTCGGCCAGGAAAAAATTGTTCTACCGAAAAAAAAATATATAAATTTATCTAGAAGGGGGATATTGGGAAGTTGTTTATATTTGATGGTCTATGGAGGAAACTAAAACACAAATAAATAAATAAATAAATCTAGGGAGGATTTATTTTTATTTTTTTAAATAAATAGATAAATCGACCAATAAATACACCCTCCCTCCCTCTTCCCCCTCAAAGTCGACTGCATGACCAATATATCCCTTTTCGATACTGGTGGGGGGTGATGCTGGCCCGGGGGGACGTATGAGCATCAAGGGGTCTTCAATAGCACTGTCGATAAATGGTATGCTTGTGTTGTTGGGGTTTGAACGGCCCCCGTGACGTTTAGTATTTGTCAAACTGTTATTTTTAGCGTTTCTGTATGTTTTTGTTTAGTTTGTTTTGTTTCTGAATGAATATAAATACCATATTGTGTTTGACTGACGCTTAGTATTAGTCGATGTATATTTCAATATGTTTAGTTTTAGTTCACGTTTTGTTTCGGACTGAATATATAAATAATAATCGTTTTATTTCGCTCTGCCACCTGATGAGGCTGAACATACACAATACCTTAACTTAACTTATCCCAAGTAGTCAACAGATTGACTCTGGCTGCCACGAAGGCGCCTACATACCCCAAAGGTGGCGCATCCACACCTAACCTCCACAGCCCGAGCCAAGCGACTACAATACAAAGACCTAGTGAGCTCGGCCACTGTGACACCATATTGTGTTTGAGCAGTCATAACGTTTAGTATTTGTCAAACTAGGTTATTTCTATAATTTCTATATATATTTGTTTATTTTGTTTTGTTTCTGAATGAATATAAGCACCATGTGAGGAGGAGTACTTTATTAACAACGATTTGCGTATAGCTTCATCGGCAGATTGGCCTAACGAAGCTATATGTGAAACGTTGTCAATAAAGTGTTCCTCCTCACATGGTGTTTATATTCATTCTTTGACCTTTTCAGAGGTTAATTTGATCGATGTTTGTGTTTGTTGCGAATATTATGGTTATTACATGGATGATTGTGTTGGTGGCTGTTGTTTTATTATCATGACTGCAGTATGTGAGTATTTAGCAAAGGTATTGTAATCTCTCTCTCTCTCCCCTGTATGTAATAAATACGGATAAAACGACTTGGCAGCAATATGCAGTGTATATATATATATATATATATATATATATGTATATAATGTTTGACATCGTAACACTAATAACCCCCCAATTGAAATTAATGAAAGCATGTGATCCTCCTAGGATTCAAACACAGCATACCACATACATAACTTACACGCGCTATCCATTACACCATCAAGACAGTTATATATATATATATATATATATATTACGCAGTTGAGAAAATGTGTGCCAACTTATATATTTTTTCACTATGCTTTGTCATATACATATTCTTCAGAGTTGAGATTAATATGCTTCCATTTTTTTCTTGCAATTATGTAATTATTCTTCACTAGGGGGAAAAAATGTGTCGACTTTTTTCAAGACTTCACCTGTATCCCTTCCATATAATTATTCTTCAAGGCTAAGAAAACGCTCGCCTGTCTTATATCATATAATTAAGAGAAAATACAAGCTCTTTAGCCACACTGCAGAGGCGTTGGGAAGAAAACGGGCTTGAACCAGGTGTGGTCACAGGGGGAACTGAGGTAATAATGGGAGGTAATTTGTTTATAAAGTAATTAATATCCCTTCTTACCTGCACGCCTAGAGATACAACCGGGCCGGGAGCGTCACGAGAGGCCGGTTATAAAGGGGGACAGGGGTTAACAAAGCACGGAGATTAAAGGGAGACTGGACAAGTGCCAATCTTTCGAATAATAGTCTATACTTCCGTTTACGAAGTTGCAGGGGTTCTTTTAACCTCTGTGTCTTTGTCTATTTTTGTTTGCCTGTAAACAAAATATATGAAGAAGTTATGAACCGATTTTCACAGAAGTTGCTGGGCAGGTAGAATATGCGCCAAGCAAGAAGTTATTCAATTAAAGAAGTGATTTATTATTATTATTATATGAGATGCCGAAGTCTCCAACCAGGGTGCAGAAACCCCATCAAGATCAATCCACACAAAACACCCGGAGGCACTGGAGAGAGACTACGGCAACTTAGGAAAAAATAAAAACATACATTGTATACTGCACACATACACATATTAAACACAGAATCGGTAGAGAATATACCTCAGCCAGCGTAGGCGGTTCACAAAGTTATGAACCGATGTTCACGAAATTGGGTGGACAAAGAGAATATGCGCCAAAGGAAGAACGTGAATCCATTTAAAAGACGATTGGTAGAGCGCATACCTCCGCCAGCGTAGGTGGAGGTTTGCGCTCTCCCGAGTGTCCTTTTAGTTGTTAAGGGGAGATAGTTCACTATTTGTGTAAATATTGCTGATACCAATTACTGATCAAAACATAATTGGTGCCGAGACATGACTTATGAGGCCGACTGTACCAGGGTAAAGAAAGCTGTCCAGTCTCTGTATGGCCAGGGATCTGAAGGGTTAAGCCGGTGTCACACGAGCGACTTTTCCGGAAATTTTTCAGGCAAATGTGGTCTACCATAAATGTACCCCCAGTACCAAGCAATGTGGCCAATATGGCTTCAGAGGCAAGATATACCAACCTCCCACCTCAGAAAATTATGAAACACTGACCCAGACGGCCAGTGAAAGCTTGCAGCCAACCTAAGAAGTGTTGCCAATTCCTCAGAACAGTGTTTACAAGTCAAGGTACCAGCCACTGCCTGGTACAAGGACCGTATATTACTGATGGCTTGCAGCCGTCGCTGGGACTGGGGGAGTGATTTATCTACTGACGGCTGGCAGCCATCGCTGGGATAGTACGGGTAAAGTAAACTTATTTATTCTGTCCCTTTTCTTTGTCAATATTAAGACTTTTCGTGCCATTTAGGTGTCGATTTTCTCCTGGTGAGTGATGGCAAGCCTGTAATTTAGGAGGAACCGGCCTTCGGCCGGAAATAATGGAACGAATGTCTGAAAATCTCAAAGTTAATGGGACTAAACATGACGGAAAATAAGCAACTACCTCCCCCTTAAATAAGCAACTACCTCCCCCTTAAATAAGCAACTACCTCCCCCTTAAATAAGCAACTACCTCCCCCTTAAATAAGCAACTACCTCCCCCTTAAATAAGCAACTACCTCCCCCTTAAATAAGCAACTACCTCCCCCTTAATAAGCAACTACCTCCCCCTTAAATAAGCAACTACCTCCCCCTTAAATAAGCAACTACCTCCCCCTTAAATAAGCAACTACCTCCCCCTTAAATAAGCAACTAGCCCCCCCTTAAATAAGCAACTAGCTCCCCCTTAAATAAGCAACTAGCTCCCCCTTAAATAAGCAACTAGCTCCCCCTTAAATAAGCAACTAGCTCCCCCTTAAATAGCGTGGTCTCCCCTTCACACCCTGCAGTCATTCCGCCCCAGTAATAAGCAACTACCTCCCCCTTAAATAGCGTGGTCTCCTCTTCACACCCTGCAGTCATTCCGCCCCAGTAATAAGCAACTACCTCCCCCTTAAATAGTGCGGTCTCCTCTTCACACCCTGCAGTCATTCCGCCCCAGTAATAAGCAACTACCTCCCCCTTAAATAGCGTGGTCTCCTCTTCACACCCTGCAGTCATTCCGCCCCAGTAATAAGCAACTACCTCCCCCTTAAATAAGCAACTACCTCCCCCTTAAATAAGCAACTACCTCCCCCTTAAATAAGCAACTACCTCCCCCTTAAATAAGCAACTACCTCCCCCTTAAATAAGCAACTACCTCCCCCTTAAATAAGCAACTACCTCCCCCTTAAATAAGCAACTACCTCCCCCTTAAATAAGCAACTAGCTCCCCCTTAAATAAGCAACTAGCTCCCCCTTAAATAAGCAACTAGCTCCCCCTTAAATAAGCAACTAGCTCCCCCTTAAATAGCGTGGTCTCCCCTTCACACCCTGCAGTCATTCCGCCCCAGTAATAAGCAACTACCTCCCCCTTAAATAGCGTGGTCTCCTCTTCACACCCTGCAGTCATTCCGCCCCAGTAATAAGCAACTACCTCCCCCTTAAATAGCGTGGTCTCCTCTTCACACCCTGCAGTCATTCCGCCCCAGTAATGGCCTCTAATTGCAGGCCGGATGTCGACCTTCCCGTGTCTGAGAGGAATAATGAAGAAATGGAGGAAGATGGAAGGATATGCTTACTTGCTTTAAGTCTTTCTCTTTCCCTCTCTCGTTCTTAATAATCAAGGTGACCTTGAATCTGATAGCCTCTACTCTTAACGAACATAATTATCAGCTCTGTTTTTAACGCTGCTAGCAACCTGGGCGTGTCACAAGGAAACAATCAAACATGCAAAGTTGTGCTTAGAGACTTCAAAATCACTAAATCAGATGTCGTGAGAAAGATTGATTCCCTGAAAATAAACAAATCCGTCGGCCCAGACCTGTTCGTCCCTAAAATTCTAAAATTGGTCAAAAATGAAGTTGCTGAAGCACTGACCGTAATATTTAATGTCACTCCAACATGGATATTTACCGACCGACTGGAAGACAGAGAATATAGCACCAATATTTAAAAAGGGTGACAAAAACTACCCAAATATTACAGGCCCATTAGCTTTTTTTTCAGATTTCTGCCTGACCTATGTTGAACCGGGTAGGCTATAATCTTTGTTCGTAAAGCGTTCCTAAAGCGAAACGCAACAATTTTCCAACATGAATACGAATCCGGTTCTTTAGAGCATCAAGTTAACCCCTTCAGCACCCTGACGCCTTTTTTACCTTTGAATCTGGCTAAAATTAGATGATATTATGCAGTTTAAGAAGGACCTGTGTTACTACGAGAGTGTATTTATGAGTTTATTCAGTTTAAGAAGGACCTGTGTTATTACGAGGGTTTATTGGGATCGTATTTACCCATTTGAGTCGTATAGGTAGATTATAAACTAAAGAAAATTGTCAAATGGTAACGAGAATATGATGAAAATTACGCAATGGTGGTGAAGGGTTAAAAGGAATCCTTGGAGAAAAAAAAATCATTGTAGAATAATAATCTGCATATTCCTTCAGGGATATGTATGCATGTGGGCTTGTAATTTCTCCCACTGCTCAAAGCAATAGTTTACATGCACAAATTGAAGGTTGTGAGGCGCAAAATGTGTTATAATCAAAGAACAACACATGTATACGTTCCTCGAGAAATGTTTACACTTCGATTCATCTCCTCACACGAGAGGTGTGTTCTTGGTCAAATATAACGCCTAGGGTTATTTAGAGGGGAATTCGAATTAATACATCCCTGTAATGACACTTGGAAAACATATAAGAACATAAGAAAATGGGAGTCTGCAGAAAACCGATCGGCCCACACAAGGCAGATTCCTCTCACACCCAACCCCAATTACAAGGCCTAATTATAGGCCCAACTCATTAATACCATGAGGACCGACCTCACCAAAAACGGTCAGAGATCAACACAAGATTATGGGGGTCTACAGAGCTCCGATTGGCCCACACCGGGCAGATCCCTCCTCACACCCAACCCATCTCGTCCATATGCCTACTTAATTTTATATTAAAGCTCACTATCGTTCTCGATCCTAGGGAGCTTTAAGATATAGCCTATGTTCATGAAATTTCAATTTATGCTCCGATACTCTTGACCACCAGCGATAAGGACCGAAGACAGCGAGGACCGAGGACAGCCATGAACATAAATGTAGATCCGACAAGAACCAAAAATATTATTAAAGAGCGTTCCGTTCCGTGAGTTCTAAAATAACAAATTTAAAGGTTTTCTATGCAAACGCTCGTAGCATACGCAATACATTTTCAGATTTAGAGGAGCTAGTGTTTACAGAAAATTATGATGTGATTGGCATAACAGAATCTTGGCTCAATACAGAAGATGGAGACTTTTTAGCAGAGTAATCACTTCCCGGTTATGTAATGTTTGAGAAAAGCCGAATAAATCGAAATGGAGGTGGCGTTTTACTTTATATCAAAGAAAGTCTTAACCCTACCCTCTTGTCAAAACCTCAAATTGTGAACGTCGACACATCTTTCGTGCTAATAAAGAATAATAAAGTAACAAAAATAATACTTGCGTTAATATACAGACCTCCAGCTCAATCAGTGCAAACTGACCGAGAAATTTACGAACAAATTGCAGATGTAAGTAACTCACAAGATACCGTAATTTTAGGCGACTTTAATTTACCTATGACCAAGTGGGGCGATACTCTTACTTCACACTCCGGACATGACTTGTATACGAACTTGCAAGAGAGTTCGCTTTATCAATTTGTTCGAACGCCGACCTGTAGTAATAACGTTCTTAACATTGTACTTGCAACAAAAGAAGAATTAATAGAGAATTTGAATGTTGGTGATGAATTCAGTAACAGCGACCATCGTACGATAACTTTCACTTTAAAGTTTACTAGTAACGAACCAAATAGTAGCATCGAAAAAGTCCCTAATTTCAAGAAAGCAAACTTTCATAAACTTAGAGCTATGTTTAAAGAAACTGACTGGAGCTTTTTAATTAACAATAACGACATAAATACATCTTGGAAGTTATTCGAAACCACTTCCCTAAAAGCAGTGCAAGACTGCATACCATCGAAAATACGGCGTCCAGGCCATAATAATAAGCCCAAATGGTGGAATAAAGATATTTCAAACTGCCTGCTTGCTAAAAAATTTGCTAATGATAGATTAAAATCCTCACAAAATGACGAAGAATGGGTGAAATTTGTAGAGCTACGACGCAGAGCCAAAAAGTTAATTAAGCAAAGTAAAAAGACCTTAGAGTTACATATTGCGAATCAAAGTAAAACAAACCCGAAAGAATTCTATAGTTATATCAGAAAGAAAAAAGTAGTTACTTCAACTGTTGGACCGTTAGTCGATGAAAATGGAGAATACACCAAAGACGAAGTACAAATGAATAATGCCCTCAATACCTTCTTTGCATCAGTTTTTACAACAGAAGACCTCAGTGATATCCCTACACCATCGCCGATTCAGATTGATAATTCAGATGTTCTAAGCAATATCACCGTTACAGAGAGAGAAGTATTGAATTGTTTAGATAAACTCAAGGTAAATAAAACGCCTGGACCTGATACAATCTCGCCTAGAGTTCTAAAGGAAGCTAAGGATGAGCTCTCCAAACCACTGACATTACTATTCAATAAATCCTTGCAGTCTGGAACTATGCCTGATCAGTGGAAGCTAGCCAACGTAACACCGATATTAAAAAAAGGCAGCAAATCCCTACCAAGTAACTATCGTCCAATTAGCTTAACCTCAGTTGTATGTAAAATGCTAGAAACGGTCATACGAGACAGACTCGTAAATCACTTAGAGGAAAATAACATACTTAAAGATACTCAACACGGCGGCTTTCGTAAAAAACGTTCCTGTTTAACAAACCTCTTAGACTTCTTCCACGATATCCTCAACCTCTACGATGAGAGTAAAGCTGTAGATATTATATACCTTGATTTTCAAAAGGCCTTTGTAGTTAACCTCACAAACGTTTACTGCTAAAACTAAATGCACATGGAATACAAGACGGTGTGTTGAAATGGATAGAAAATTGGCTCAGCGACAGAAAGCAAAGAGTAGTCATAAACGGTAAGGCATCTAAATGGACCAATGTAAGTACCCCAGGGATCGGTACTAGGTCCAATTCTCTTTCTAATTTACATCAACGACATATATGAGGGTCTTACCTGTACAATCTCAAAATTTGCTGACGATACAAAAATTGCAAATAGCGTACTCTTAAAAGAACAAGTTGACGATATGCAACACAATCTAGATAAATTGTCATGTTGGGCCCAAATTTGGCAAATGAGTTTCAATGCGGATAAATGTAAAGTACTACATATCGGATACCTAAATGAGAAAGCAAACTATTCGATGAATGGCACTCAGCTTAAGAATGTAAACAGAGAAACCGATCTGGGAGTAACAATATCGAGTAACCTAAAACCGAGTCAACAATGTTCAGAAGTTGTTAAGAAGGCAAACAAAATAATTGGCTTTATAGGCAGGTCATTTGAGCATAAATCCAAAGAATTTATCCTAACCCTTTACAATTCATTAGTCCGCCCTCTTCTGGAATACTGCGTTCAATCCTGGTGCCCTTATTACCAAAAAGATATAAACAAGCTAGAACGAGTTCAACGTAGAGTTACCAAAATGATACCTAGCCTAAAGAACAAACCATACGAAGAGCGTCTTAGATAATTAAATCTATTTCCTTTAACCCAGCGCAGATTAAGAGGCGACTTAATTCAAGTGTTCAAAATCATCAAAGGCATCGACAATATGGACTGCAGTAAATACTTCACTATCGACCAATCTAATTACACACGGGGAAACGGTGGCAAAATTATTGGTAAATCTTTTAACTCACACGAATCTAAGAATTTCTTCTTCAATCGAGTTGTCAACTTGTGGAATGGGCTTCCCCGAAACGTAAAAGACTGCATCACCGTTGATTCATTTAAACTCCGCCTAGACAAATATCTCGCATCAAACCCGTGACTGACTGCGTTTGTAAATGAATAACTTTATTTTATCCCCCCCTCAGTTACTAACCCATCTGTCCCCTACTAACTTCCTAATCCTGCCACGGACATTAGTTCCAGGGCAGTAATTCCCTTTCCAATGTTCTCTTACCCACTCTAAACCACTGTTTGGACACTTGATCCTCAGTGTTTTGGAGGACAAGCAACCTAGAAGGATCACTAAATCTGTTGTTGCTTGATTTCCTTTGTACTCCTTTGTACTCCTTTGTACTATCGAGAAATTGTATTATCCCAATCTTATTAGTAGCCTTTTGCTAGAGTCTATACTGATCATTTGCTCACCTTGCATGGTACCAATTCGTGAACTCTTTAGTTCTGGTCCATGGACTACCAATGAGAATCAGGAATCGAACCCCACTCCTGGTGTTTAACTAGGCGTGGTATCCAATGACACCACCTCAGCCGACCTTAAACCGGAGTCACACGAGCCCTTTTTCGAGCAATTTTTAGGGGTAATTATGGTCTGGAAGCTTCAAAATTTACTCTTCATCAAAATTCAGCCGTCTACCATAATCTACCTTCAGTCTAGTTGCCGATACCAGTGCGAAAACGTCCCGAAAGAATACGAGAAAAAACTTGCTCATAGAAAATTGACAGAAAAAGCGCTCGTGTGACAGCGGCTTTAATGTGTTGGCAGTATTGGACTTTTGGTCGTATTCTTTTTGTGATGTCCGATACTATACCCTGTTCCAAATAAGTAGGCCACAATTCATGAACGTTAACCCTTCTTTGGCGGCGCCCGGCTATAGCCGGGCAAGAGAACCAAGGACTATGTGGCGTGGCCCGGCTATAGTCGCATGCAATTTTGGGCACGTAATGTGCTCTGAGAGCGGAGCGGTGGGAGGAGCGTAGGTTACCTCATGACCGCTCGCCACGGTGGCCGTGGAGCTACTGAGATGTACTCCGCCCTACTCCACCCTCCCTCACTCGTTTCACACGTAATAATGTAAGGAAATGACCGTATTTTACCGATTTTGCCCTTCGGTTGCACGATCGTTTCAAGACAACCAGCCATCGTAGAAGGATGGTTCGGGTGTCATTGGAAAGCTCAATTATCGCCCTTTCACGGATAGATAATTGTATTACGCTCTGGCTCTCGTTTATGCATGAAAACGAGCACGGAAACAAGCTCGTTTACGGTAAAACCCCCCGCTGGGCGGCACAGTCAAATATACTCCACCACCCGCTCTTTGAGTGTTAACCTGTATAACTCACAAACGACTTAAGTAATCAAACTAATATTTCTGTCATTTTGGATGGATCAGCCAGGGAATAGGTGTGGGAATTTACAGCCCGTTTGCTCAAGTGGCGGCCGCGTCTTCCTTGGATTGACCTCTCTACTGCCAATCCTTTAACATTGATCCCTTTGCCCCTCAACTTTCCCTTCGTAATTATTAAGGGGCACAGGACCCTGGGTGGGGCTTTGGTGTCCCGGGCGTTTCCGTACCCTCCTCAGCCCCTCGCCTGGGAGCGGCTTCGGTCACCTGGGCTTTCATAGTGGTAAAGCTGTGAGGATTCTGTGGGGGCGTTTGGTTATGGCCTTGGCCTTGCTCAGGACTTTGGGGCTGTTCGGTCAGACAGCCTGGGAAACACCAACAACAACAACCTTTTCACTACCTGCGATGCATTTTGTTTTATTCAAGCTATACTTACAAGATTATATGCAGCTTAGGAAGGATCTGCGGTAGATGGAAGGGTTAATTGAGTGTGTAGCCTCTTACATGCTCCACGTCCGTCCCAAGCTGACTAAAATCGTCTAATAATTGCCGGAACATATGAAAAGTACGTCACCGGCACTGAAGGATTCAATTGTAGGACGATCGTAAACCAACACCTTAGGAAAAAATTCACAAAATGCAGAACGTGTGAATCAGAGCGCGAGGAGTTATAATTATGAGAGCGGTTGGAAATCCTCCTCCCTAATTTTTCTGTCCTTATGTGAGAAAAACATAACAGTCTCCCATTGCTATTATTTTTTTCCAAGCTTTGACGCGAAAGTACAGGTTTATATTATCACACACACGTACGCACACACACTCTCTCTCTCTCTCTCACACACACTCTCATTCATTCAAACATTCTCTCTCTCTTCTTCTATTATAAACTGTCCCTGTCTTTAGTAGTATTAAGGCCGGACCACCTAGTAGGGACCGCAAGGTCTGTGTGGTCTGAGTATCTGTGCAACTATGTGTAACTCTCTTATAGAAAAGGTTCGGTTATTACAATAGAATTTTTAGTTGCTCTATTTTGTGTTCTTTATATTTGTGTTCCAAGTAATCGTAGAATACTCATTTTCTACAGTACCTACCTAATGTCTTCCCTATTGTAAGAAAAGTTGTGATTCATGTACTTCAATGCTTCATGAAAATTCAGGCATTTTAATTTTTATTCTGACTTTCATTTTTGGATTTTATTAACTTAAGGAATAACCATTAAGTATAATATGGCTACACTCTATTTCAAATGTACTCCCTTGATTTCCACAGGTCTTTCCTAACCTGAAAAATGAAATGGGAAACAGAATATTAGAAAGCATAATTTGTCCTCATACAAGAATACGTATATAAGTAAATACATTAATTAATAAACAAATAATGTGGAAGAATAATAGATTTGTTTACATAGGTTGCCTTCTGAATTGGCTTCCTCGTAATTTGGTGTCTGCCTTACTGTAATGCGGATCGTCAGTCACAGCATGAAAAGGTTCCCGATCGTCAGGGACATTGGACCCAAAATTATCTTCCTGCTCTTCCTTCCCTCCTCGTTAAGGGGGAACGGTTTATTTTTTGGTCGATTATTTCATATATTTGTTATTTTTGTAATTTCCGGCCGAAGGCCGGTTTCTCTTATATCTACAGGCTCGCTATCGCTCGCCAAGAAAAAATCGACACCTAAATGGCACGAACGGTCTTGATATTGATATAGAAATGGAACGAAAGGTATTCAAATCAACAAACTAATGGGGCGAACGTCTTAACATTTGAAAACTAATGTAGCTAAGCATGAGGAAGAAGGGGGACCATAAAAGTTACCCATCTCCCCTTAATTATGTTACTTTGACAGTTCCTTCGTAAGCTTGATAAAGTCGTCTACTGGTAGCCAGAATAATAGAAGGAACAGAATAATCGTGCGCTGAGACGGTTTACTCCTAGAGATACTTTTTAAACTGAATAAATATTTGATCATTTTGACGTATACGGAATTAAATAGTTAAGGTATTTTCATCTACATTTAACATGTATAATGTCATAATTAAACTGAATTAGTGTGTTTACGTAGACACACACACACACACACACACACACACACACACACACACACACACACACACACACATAATTATATATATATACTTTATATATATATTCAGTTCATACAGATAGTTTGACAAGCACAGATAAACAGAAAAAGAGATAAACTTCACCGACAAACAACATACTCACAGAAACACAGACTTGACACACACATTCACAAACACACATATACACACACACACACACACACACACACACACACACACACATTCACAAACACATATATATACACACACCCACACACACATTCACAAACACATATATACACACACCCACACACATTCACAAACACATATACACACACACACACACATTCACAAACACATATATACACACACACACACACATTCACAAACACATATATACACACACACACACACACATTCACAAACACATATACACACACACACACACACACACATTCACAAACACATATATATACACACACCCACACACACATTCACAAACACATATATATACACACACCCACACACACATTCACAAACACATATATACACACACCCACACACATTCACAAACACATATATATATACACACACCCACACACACATTCACAAACACGTATATACACACACCCACACACATTCACAAACATATATATACACACACACACACACATTCACAAACACATATATACACACACACACACACTCACAAACACATATACAGACACACACACACACACATTCACAAACACATATATATATACACACACACACATTCACAAACACATACTGTATATACACACACGCACACACATTCACAAACACATATAATTATACACACACACACACATTCACAAACACATATATATACACACACACACACACACACACACACACACACATTCACAAACATATATACATACACACACACTCACAAACACATATACACACACACACACACTCACACACACACACACACACGACCTCTGCCGGATAAGCAGGGTTAATAAAATGTGTCTCTGTTTGAAGCCGATTTACATACAATCTCTTTCTCCTTTATCTCTCGTTCCTAGCTCCAATCTTACTATCTCTCTCTTTCTCTCGCTCTGTCGCACTCTCTCTCTCTGTCGCACTATCTCTCTCTCGCACTCTCTCTCTATCTCCTCTTATTGGTTCTTCTTTGAAGTTCTTCCTCTGGTTCCATTAGTGACTCGTCTCCGACCCTCCACAGCTCTGTGTCATATTGGCTGCCTTCTCTGTCTTCTTTGCTGACTTATTCTCTGCTTACTTTATTTATGCATATATCTTTGTCATATTTATGCATATATCTTTGTTTTACTATATTTATGCATATATCTTTGTTTTACTTTATTTATGCATATATCTTTGTTTGACTTTATTTATGCATATATCTTTGTTTTACTATATTTATGCATATATCTTTGTTTTACTATATTTATGCATATATCTTTGTTTTACTTTATTTATGCATATATCTTTGTTTTACTTTATTTATGCATATATCTTTGTTTTACTTTATTTATGCATATATCTTTGTTTTACTTTATTTATGCATATATCTTTGTTTTACTATTATGCATATATCTTTGTTTTACTATATTTATGCATATATCTTTGTTTTACTTTATTTATGCATATATCTTTGTTTTACTTTATTTATGCATATATCTTTGTTTTACTATATTTATGCATATATC
Source organism: Paralithodes platypus (assembly GCA_032716605.1). Lineage (NCBI taxonomy): Eukaryota > Metazoa > Arthropoda > Malacostraca > Decapoda > Lithodidae > Paralithodes > Paralithodes platypus. The sequence continues at coordinate 1,223,669 of CM064518.1, forward strand.
TTTGTTTTACTATATTTATGCATATATCTTTGTTTTACTATATTTATGCATATATCTTTGTTTTACTATATTTATGCATATATCTTTGTTTTACTTTATTTATGCATATATCTTTGTTTTACTTTATTTATGCATATATCTTTGTTTTACTATATTTATGCATATATCTTTGTTTTACTATATTTATGCATATATCTTTGTTTTACTATATTTATGCATATATCTTTGTTTTACTATATTTATGCATATATCTTTGTTTTACTATATTTATGCATATATCTTTGTTTTACTTTATTTATGCATATATCTGTTTTACTATATTTATGCATATATCTTTGTTTTACTATATTTATGCATATATCTTTGTTTTACTTTATTTATGCATATATCTTTGTTTTACTATATTTATGCATATATCTTTGTTTTACTATATTTATGCATATATCTTTGTTTTACTATATTTATGCATATATCTTTGTTTTACTATATTTATGCATATATCTTTGTTTTACTTTATTTATGCATATATCTTTGTTTTACTATATTTATGCATATATCTTTGTTTTACTATATTTATGCATATATCTTTGTTTTACTTTATTTATGCATATATCTTTGTTTTACTATATTTATGCATATATCTTTGTCATATTGGCCTTTATTCATTCATGTTTTCTTACTCTCTTTTTACATTATTGATAAATTGTTCTTTGTCATAGTGACCTCTTTTTGTCTTGTTTTCTGACTTACACTCATTGGACTTTATTTATGCATTTTTCATTGTCATGTTCCGAAATTGTGAGTGTGTTTTATATGTAGTGTGAGTGAACAATTTTGGACTACGTGTCATTCCGTTTGTATTTCACCACAAATTCAGTCTTTCTTCGAGAGGCAAGCGCCCGCGACCCTGTCTGTCTCACATGCTACGGAATGACCACTCACACGAAACGTAGTGAAAGATATTTCGTGAATTTCGTTCATGGCACGTTTATCCTGTGTCACATACGTGACACAGTGATTATAACTACTCACACACACACACACAGAAAAAATCCCACACAATACCCATGACCTAGCCATGCCCACTTTAAAATCAGCGTCCCTCAGGATCCACACACACACACACATATACAGTATATATATATATATATATATATACCCTGGCAAACGCACAGTATTTTCAGGCATTATGCTTAAGAGACCGCTGGGCTTGATAAACTCACCCTCAGCCATACTTCAGTAGGGAGAATTATCCTGGCTTGTTGAGGCATCCATATTGTAGGCTGTTCAACCACAGGGCCGGACAACACGGTGCCCTACTTTCGTAACAATGCATTGATTTTCCTCTATTGGTTTAAGGGAGTGATTTTCACTAAATTTTATATTTTTAGTTTATACTGTGTGTTTTTGTGTTTTTACCACCTTCTTCCTTATGTTTAGCCCCAATAATTTTGAGATTTTAAGACGATACCCCATTAGTTTGGCGATATTAAAATCTTTCGCCACATATCTGCTATATTATAACCTTTCGTGCCATTTAGGTGTCGATTTTTTCCTGGCGAGCAATAGCGAGCCTGTATTGTAGGAGGAACCGGCCTTAGGCACGGACATTTATCTACCGAAAATGTACACATTTATCTCAAAGGAGGTTCTTGGGGGTATCTTCTTTATGCTTGATGGAGGTTTAGGAAGCACACTAGTAATCTTCCCTTAATAAAACAATACCGGTACTCTTGATCCATAATGAACAATCCTTTAATATACAGACTGTTATTTCCTGTTAAGGGTATATATATATATATATATGGTTCCATGTCATCTTAACCAGTAGACGAATTTTGACCACACACACACACTCTCTCTCTCTCTCATATCCTTCCTTATATGCTGGCCATCATTAGTCGAGTTTTTTAAATTAGGAAGGGATTGAGGGTTTCCGAGTGTTAGTTAAGATATATATTACCCTTCGATTCCTAGAGGGACGTTCACAATTGTGTAAAATCGCCTGATGTTAGCCCGAATTTAGTAAAAATAATGACATAATGCTGTAAGAGTATATTCGTTTCAGATGCACAAGCTTTGACATGCTTGCAGAGAAATGGACTTGCTAACGACTCATGCTTAACTAAGTATATTTGGTGTATCAATATTGTTCAAAGTTTGTCAATAGTTAATCTATATAATCTCATTAGCTATTTCAGTTGTAACGTGACTCCGTCTTACATGTGTTTTAGCTACTTTAAGACTATTCTATTAAGTTTAGATTGAGTCTTTGGGAGTCAAAAATATAAATAAAATATATGCTATCCCTTTAATTAGTATAGTTCCTTCCTTATATTATCATAGCTCATCTAATAGCTAATACAGAACCTCGTAGATATTACACATTAAAAACAATTATACTTTTACTATCTTCTAGCAATCGTACACTTCGTCAAAGAATTATTTGCACCCCTACGATGATAATCTGGTGTGTACAGCTCGGCAGTATAGGTAGGTAGTAGTATAGATGGATATAGCTGCAGGCAGAGGCACCAACCCTACCGAGTTGTACACACCAGATGATCAGCGTAGGGGTGCAGATACTTCTTTGACCAAGTGTACATACTACCGTCAAACACTCAACACAACTCTCCCCGGTCTCCCAATATACGCCAGACTCGTAGCCAGGCCTGTTGATATTGTGTCTACCGCCGCTGCTTGTGAAATTTCCCAGGCGGCCCCGAAAACCCCGAGTTACGCCGAAAATCAACAGCACCGGCGGGAGTTATATGCTGTGGAGGCGGTGAATGATTCGTTTTTTTTTTTGTTTTTTTTTTGGGGGGGGGGGGGGAGCGCAGAAATAAGTTTATTGGTGATGTGTATTAATTGTTCACGAACTTTCTTATTCGTTTTTATTACGTGGACACTTGACAGTGATAATTTGAGGGAATTTTGTTAAATATCCTGTGGATATATATATATATATATATATATATATATATATATTGGAAATAGTTTTAATGGGCTGGATTTATTGGAAGAAAAAACATCTCGTTATCATTTATTAAGTAGGACTGCTGACGTTGTGGTCTGTTAATAATTATGTTCTGAGGATAATTAGACATAAGGCCATTGAGAACAATGGATTATATGCTGACTGTTAATTAAGTTGGTTGTTGTTATTTATCCCTTGTCTTAGTTGTTATTCACTTAAGGTGACAGTGGTTATATTTTTGGGTCTATTTATTTATGTATTCATATATATTTTTGGGTCTATTTATTTATGTATTCATATATATTTTTGGGTCTATTTATTTATGTATTCATATATATTTTTTAGTTTCCTCCCTAGACCTCCATCAAACTTAAACAAACATCAATTAGATCCCTCTTCGAGATTAAGTTTACATTTTTCGATATAAAAATGTCACGGCCGGCCGAAGGCCGGTTCCTCCACAATTACAGGCTCGTTATCGGTTGCTTGGAAAAAAAATTGACTCCTAAAAGGCACGAAAGGTCATAATATTGACAACGAAATGGGGCGAAAGTTCTTATAATCAACAAAATAATTGGGCAAACATCTCAAAATCTGAAAACTAATGGGGATAAGCATGAGGAAGATAGGGGACCAGAAAAACGACCCATCTCCCCTTAACCCCTTTTGTATCGTCGACGTCTCTAAATGTTCTTCTTGCTACTATTAGACGATTTTATTCAATTTAAAAAGGGCCTCGAACAACTAACAGGCTTCGAAATGTATCACTTAAAACCCTTTTTACTAAAATTTATTCTTTGTAATCTGCACAAAATTGTCTAAATATAGCCAGCATACGTTTATCTCTCTCTCTCTCTCTATCTATCTATCTATATATCTATCTATCTATCTATTTCTATCTATCTATCTATTTATCTATCTATCTATGATATCTCAAGCTTACCAGATAATGATATTGATGCCATTAAATCAAGAAAAATATATATTCAAAACCATGAACCAACTCTAAGGTAACTTTACCTCATGTACACTCACGCGTACTAAACGTTGCTCAGGGGTGGGTCCTTCCTTCCCCTACCCCACCCTGGGCAGGTGGAAGGGGGAAGTCGGGTCCAAGTCTACCCCCACCTTCCACCCCCAAACTATTCCCAACTTCCCCACCTCCTTCTCTAGTTGGCAGTTAGTGATTAGCGACGATTGTTCTCATGCATTGCAAAATATTATTAAACCATCAATGCACACTCCTACATTGGCCAACATTTAAATTTTATTAGGAATTTAATAATACAATATACTGTATAATTGTGTTCTCAAAATGAGTTTATAGCCTACACAACGTGGGTTACAAGAATCTCGGCTGTAGTGGTCTTCTGCATATCTCTCTCTCTCTCTCAACACGCAGACTACGAGGTCAGTTCATTCAAGTTTTGAAAGTGTAATGGGTTTTACAATGTGGATCATAGCAAAATGTTTTGCCTCTATATTAATACAATACGCAACCATGGCTGGCAGTTAGAATTGAAAAGGTTCAGCACTGGTATTTGTGGAAACTGTTTCCCATTTCAGATCTCTTCTATCTGGAACATACTTTCCTCAGAAGTTGTAAACATCTCCTCAGTAGGGCAGTTCAAGAAGACAGTAGATAGTATTTTGCACACTCTGTAAGGAGTGTAGTGCACTGAACAATGTCTCTCCTTCCACTTCGACTATGTCCCCGAAATGGACCGCGAGATCCTTGAGATACTAACTATTCCTTGTAACTCTCTCATAGCACACACTTTCTACAATCAAGATTTAAGGGGTTTGCATGTGGTATATTTTCCTTCAATAATAGTCGCAACACTATTCCAGCCAATCTTTGCCTTTATTCCTTTCATGATATCAAAGTCCGACTGAGTAAGTAATTTGAGAATCTAGGAGTAGATCGTAGAGGGCACGTTGATGTGTACTGCAATAATGGTGAACATAATATCCTGAATACTGTATAAGATTGGATTTAATTACGGCATTATTATTTTCAAATCACATCAAGTCTTGGTCGTAGAAAGTAGTGCAATGAGAGAGAGAGAGAGAGAGAGAGAGAGAGAGAGAGAGAGAGAGAGAGAGAGAGAGAGAGAGAGAGAGAGAGAGAGAGAGAGAGAGAGAGAGAGAGAGAGAGACCACTACAGCCAAGATTCGTGTAACCCACGTTACGTATAGAAACTCATTTTGAGAATACAATGATACAGTATATTGTATAAATACATTCCTAATAAATGTTAAATGTTGGCCATTATAAGCATGTGCAAAGATGGTTTAACATTAATGTGCAATACATGAGAACAATCGTCGCTAATCACTAACTGCCAGCTAGAGAAGGAAGGTGAGGGAGTTGGGGATAGTTTGGGGGTGGAAGGTGGGGGTAGACTTGGACCCGACTACCCCCTTCCACCTGTCCATGGTGGAGTAGGGGAAGGAAGGACCAACCCCTGAGCAACTTTTAGTACGCATGAGTGTACATAATTATGTAAAAAGTTATATGTATGGCTTTTTATGAAATAAAGTATTGACTGACTATCTATCTCTATCTATCTATCTATCTTTCTATCTCTCTATCTATCTATCTATCTATCACTCACTCACTCACTCACTCACTCACTCACTCACTCACTCACTCACTCACTCTCTCTCTCTCTCTCTCTCTCTCTCTCTCTCTCTCTCTCTCTCTCTCTCTCATTCTCTCTCTCTCTCTGTCTCTCTCTCTCTCTCTCTCTCTCTCTCTCTCTCTCTCTCTCTCTCTCTCTCTCTCTCTCTCTCTCTCTCTCACAATGTCATCAGTTCTCCTGATGACATTAGCTTTCAATATGCCGTTTCCTCTTTGATTTCTTTAAGGAGAATCGGGGGGGGGGGGGGGGGAGGAAGGGACGGAGCCAGATTCGACATTTATGTTTATATATTTATTTTGTGTGTATCTTGGAGCCAAATTCGTCGATTTATGTTGATGGAAGCTAAGACTTTACTATTGTTAATACTACTACTACTACTACCACTACTACTACTACTACTACTACCACCACTACTACTACTACTAATAATAATAATAATAATAATAATATAAAGATAATACAAATAATAATAATAATAATAAAACGCGTCTTCATAACATAAGATTTTATAAAGGAGTTCCTAGAAAGACTGGCAAGTGTATAGGGATGATGAAAGGTTGGGGCCACGTGAGGGGGTTGTGGTTATTTGTTGGTATATTTAGGTATCTATCTATCTATATCTATCCATCTATCTATCTATATCTATCTATCTATCTATCTATCTATCTATCTTAAGATATAATTCTTTAAGCTCAAATGTATATGCCTTTTATAGATCTGAAGAAAGCTTTTGATAAAGTTAATCATTTTAAGCTTATTCATAAACTTTTAAAATAAAATATTCCTATTTTTTATGTAAATATTTTATATTTCTTATATAGGAATCAAAGTGTAGCTACTAAGCATAAAGATGCAGTGTCAGATCCTTGGAAAATTAAAAATGGAGTGAGACAAGGTGGTATTCTGTCAACAGTTATATTTAATATTTACATTAATGACATGATAGAAAAAGTATCTGAGAGTAGTACAGGCTGCAAGTTGGGTAACAGATCTAGCAACATAATTGCTTATGCCGATGACTTGGTTCTGCTTTCTCCTTCTTCATCAGGTTTACAAAAATTATTGAACATAATTGAAAATGAAGCAAAGGCAATTGATATTGAAATTAATCCAAGTAAGTCCGTTTGTATGTATTTTAAGCACAAACACGATAATGTCAAGGATCCGATTTTATATTTATTCCCCAAATACTCCTCCAGAGCAAAGTCTTTTTGATTCTCTGTCCTCACAACTCAGTGTCCTCAACTTAAATGCTTCTTCTGAAATCACTGTGTTGGGTGATTTTAATGTCCATAATGTTGAATGGCTCACTCATTCAGCCAGGACTGATGATGCTGGTCTTGAATGTGAGCTATTTGCAGACTCATTTAATCTCACTCAACTAGTCAACCAACCCACCCGTGTACCAGATAATCCTAATCATAATTCCCACCTACTGGACTTATTTTTAACAACCAATTCAGAAAATTATGATGTTACAGTGAGGTCCCCCGCTTGGATCTTCTTCTGATCACTGTCTGATACAGGCCACCTGTCTATCACCTACCACACCTTCCCACTCTGAACCTGTTTTGGTGACTAAATGGCATTATGATAGGGCAGACTGGGAGGGTCTTCAAGGTTTCTTTATTGATATTCCCTGGACCTCTTTCTTTTCTAATGATGCACACTCCACCTTGAGCCACATAACAAGATTTTGTAAAAATTGGAATGGAAACTTTTATTCCTCATCAAAAGTACAGTAAAAGATCTAATTCACCTAAATGGTTTTGACCATAATTGTGCTAGAAGAACCGAACCAAAAGCCATAGCCTCCAATGCATACCCAAGAACAAAAACACATGAAGCCGTTAATTACTTTAGAAACATCAGAAATCATGCCAAAACTGTATTAAACCTAACTAAATCAAACTTTTCTCCACAAGCAGGCAAATAAACTTCTAAATAATCCAAATGATAACAAAATATTTTGGTCTACTCTTAACTCATTTAAATCCAACTTCACTACTGCTTCATCCATTCCAACCATTAAAATCTCCGACTGGCAATCTTGTAAGTGACCCACGAGGTAAAGCTACCTTCTTGCGGATATTTTTCTCCACCAACTCAACCTTAGATGAAATAAATCAAGATGTCCCTGTACTTAATTTTAATTCGCCTGAAATTCCCTCACTTAAGATCCACACCAGACATGTCAAAACTATTTTGCAGAATCTCTCAGTAGATAAGGCTCCTGGTCCAGATGAAATTCCTCCAATAGTACTTAAGAATTGCTCCTTGGTGCTCGCTCCTGTACTGGCAAAAATTTTCCGTCTGTGTACTCATACCTCATGTTTCCCAGTACCCTGGAAAGAAGCAAACCTCCATCCAGTTCCTAAAAAAGGTGCCTCTTCAGATCCATCAAACTACGACCAATAGCTATGACTCTCCCTCTTGGTAAAGTCTTTGAAATTATATTAAATAATCACATAATTAAGCATCTTGAGAATAATAAATTAATCAGTGATAGGCAATATGGTTTTAGACGATGTCGATCAACTGCAGACATGCTTTGCCTTCTTACGCATCAAATCAACCAAGCTACAGACCAACGTGGTGAAACACATACAATAGCACTGGATATATCAAAGGCATTTGATAGAGTCTGGCATCAATCCTTATTGTCGAAGATGTCACACTACGGCCTTGCATCATTAGTTCCACTAATTTCTTCTTATCTTCATAACAGAAAAATACGTGTAATGGTAGATGGTCTTTCTTCTCAATTTCACTCAATAAATGCTGGTGTTCCCCAGGGATCAGTTTTGGCCCCAATTTTGTTCCTCATTCATATCAATGATCTCATATCTGCCACTCATGATCCAATACATACCTACGCAGGTGACAAAACACTCCACAGTTCCTTCACATGTACCAATTCTTGCACCCAACCCGATCTTACAAATTCAAAAATAAACACTGCAATTTCTCTGAACCAGGACCTTTCTAGAATTAATGGATGGGGACAAAAGAATCTAGTTTCCTTTAATGCACAGAAAAACCAAGTACATTCAATTTTCTAACCGACAGAATCTCACTGACTCCCTTATATTTTTTAATGATGTAAATATTCCCACTTCCCCTAGTATGGACATTCTCGGTGTAACATTAACTACTAACTTGAGCTGGACACATTATGTTAGAAGCATTGCTAAGAATGCTAAAAAACTGGGACTCCTGTACAGAGTTCGAGAATTCTTCACTGACGAGCAGTTGGCCGTAATATATAAAAGTCATGTGCGTTCTCAGATGGATTACTGTTCACCTCTGTGGGGTGGAAGTGGAGTGGTTGCATTGAGGCAGTTGGACAAAATTCCAAATAAAGCTATTAGATTAATCAATAACCCTGCAATCACACAGGACCTTCCTACATTCTCCATACGAAGAAACGTTGCATCCCTTGCATTATTCTACAGATATTTTCACAGTAATTTGTTCCGAGGAACTTGCTTCAATTGTGCCGCCTCTCCACATCTTTCCCCGTAGAACTAGGGCAGCTGAGAGCGCCCATGAATTTACACTTTCTCCTCCACAATGCAGAACTTCTGCATATCAGAATTCATTTATCCCCAGAGCTACTACTCTTTGGAATTCACTTCCCTCGAATTGCTTTCCACAAACTTACAATCTACAAATGTTTAAATCCAGTTGTTACAAACATTTTATGAATGGAGGATGCCTTTAGGCACATGGACCTTTTTGTTTTATCTGTGTTTTTCCTTCCTCCGTTCATTGTCTCTTAAAAAAAAAAAAAAAAAAAAAATATGAAAGTAAGTTAGAAGTTCTACACGAATGTAGATATCTTGGCTTTGTAATAGATTGCAATTTGCATAATGACAAAGACATAATAAGATGCAGGAATAAGTTTTATAACGAATTCAATTGCCTTTTGCGGAAATTTTCTAGCGTTAGCTGTAATGTATTTAGTAAATTATTCCAGAGTTATTGTACGAGTTTTTATGGATCAGAATTGTGGTTCTGTAATAAGAAATGTTATGTCCCATTGAAACAATTTGCAATAGGCTTCCATAAAGCAATAAAGAAAATGATGAAGCTAAGATACTGGGAGAGCAACCATAAAGCATGTCACCTTGCAGGACTAATGACGTTTAATCATTTTATAAATTGGCAGAGAATCAGGTTTAGTTATAAAATAATTAGTAATCCTTGCAAATATTACAGAAAATGCCTGTTAAATGTGTCCGAGGATCTGTTCCTGGCTAACGAAGCCAAGTCTGTACTACTTTCAGAGTATAACATTGAAAGCATGATGGAAAATGACATAGATGCCATTAAGTCACGGATACTGTATGTTCAAAATAATAAACCCACCTTGCGGTAGGATGAAATTGTATCCACTTTATATATGTAGAAAGTTACCATGTAACCTTTTTATGAAATGAAGAATTATCTATCTATCTATCTATATATCTATCTATCTATCTAGGCCTACCTATCTATCTATCTATCTATCTATCTATCTATCTATCTATCTATCTAGCTAG
>CM064518.1:1233934-1278934 GCA_032716605.1 Paralithodes platypus
CTCCCGAAACCTGAGACAATTTGGCTCGTTGCTCATCGCCGCCAGCTCTGAAACTCTGTTACCTGTCGCCAAAGCCATAAGGAACACAGCCTTTTTCAATACTGACTCAAAATCTGGCACATGGTTTAACTTGCGCGACTGAAGTATTGATAACGCTTTGTCTAGCGACCAGGTAGGCATGAGCTGACGTGGTGGTGGGCGTAGCCTGAAACATGCTCTCATGAAACCCTTCTCCTCTGCCTGCGGTATGGATAGACCAGTCAGGTCGAAAAAGGGGTTTCTAATGGCAGATAAGTGATTCTTTAAAGTAACAACTGAGAAGCGCTTGTTTTCAAACAAATAGTCTAAGTATTTAAAAATTAAAACCACTGAGGCATCAGATTGCGCTGTTTCTACTATCCAGGTTGTGAAAGTTTTCCAATGTGATTGGTATTGTCTCCTGGTTGACAGAGTATATTGATTCAGAAATTTGCTAGTGACACTTTTCCCATACCGAGTTAGCCATTTTGCATTGTAAATGTCCATAAGGCAAAAATCAGCGAGGTCTGAAGGTTGCCAATTGTCTCCAAGTGGAAGGCAGAGACCGGGAGTGACACCGGGTTCCTGCACCACGTTTGCAATTGGTGATACCACACTTGAGCCGGCCAAATCGGCGAGATCATCGAGACTATGCCCCTGTAACCCCGTAGTTTGTGAACTACTTGACACATGAGTGAAGCGTCTGGAGGCGGAAAAAGATAGATTGAGTTCCACCTGTTCCAATCCTCCAGTAAAGCGTCTGGACCCCTCGCCGGAGTTCGTGCCCAGCGGGTCAGATAGAGAGGTAGTCGGTGATTTCCCTCAGACGCAAAGAGACCCACTTGTGGACGGTATGGCTCTGCAATCATCTTGTCGAAGACGGTTTGCTTGAGAGCCCATTCTACTAGGGTGCTCTGTCTCCGAGACAAGGCGTCCGCCCAGATGTTCGCTATTCCCGGGAGGTAAGATAAGTGTAGATGAATGCTCAGTGATGCGGCCAGAGCAAAAATCTGTTCTGACAACCCCATCAACTCTCGAGACCTTGTTGACCCTTGCTTTCGAATGCAGTGAACTGCAGTCAAGTTGTCCATTCGAAATGCAATTGACTTTCCTCGTAGGGAAGAGCCGTGAGCCTGAAGGAAAAAATATGGGACTAAAAGCTCTTGTTTGTTGATGTGAAACGTTACGTCTTGGGACCAAAGACCCTGCGCTTGGTGACCTAGGTTGGACTGATAACCCCAGCCTATTACCCCTGAAGCGTCTGTGTCTACCCATACTGTAGGTGGAGGAGAAACCCATGTCATTATCGAGTACAATGTTTCGGTCTTTGCCCAGACCGACAGTAAGTTGTGAATTAACCGAGGAATCGGCTATAGTTTTCCCGCCGGCAATAGTGGGAAAAATTTGTTGCCTTCCATGATTAATCTCTTTACTTTCAACCGGCCCAACTTCACAGTTAATTGGATCCAGTTGAGTGAACCGACTAGGGACTCCCACGTTTTCCTCGTCGTACTCAGACTGTAGAGAAAAAGAAACAATTTCCGGCGGAACCTGTTGCGATTGTCCACACTCTGAGTAAGAGTCAGATTGACAGTGTTCCATACCAGTCCTATCCACTGAATTTCTCTGGCAAAATTCTCACAAGTGCCTTGAAGATGATTTTCTTCCGTTGTGCTGTGGTTTCTTCCGGAAAAGCATTGATTGCTATCTGGTGTAGTTGCTCAATTGTGCCGTCTAAGTCCCCTGAGTACTTTATCTCATGAAATTTGTTATCGGCAATGGTAGGACCAAGCACTGGATTGATAGCAGTGTTCATGTAATTTTCAAATTGCGCCCAGGTTAAACCAGGCATATTGTCGTGCACATACCCTAATACTTTGGTTGCATACTTCCCTAGTTTCACTACTATCGTGTGGATCTTGGAAGTGTCTTCGTTTCCGAACATAATGTCCAGGACCGGTTTGACTATTTCCATGTACGTATGTATGTCATAGTCTTCTGGCTTGAACACCGGCATATCAAGTGATCTAATGGCTGCCATGGTGAATATTGTATCTAAACGTTAATTAAGTACCGAGATTTTTTTTTTTTATATATAAGAACTCTCGTGTTGATATGCTATATCGAGACACCGCTGCCGCCAGTGTTATGCCGGGTTATAATACAACCTAGCTTAGTTCTTGGTCTTTACTCAAATCCAACTATGGACTTTTAGACTCGATATTCTCTCAACAGGGACACGTCGAACACGTTCTTATTTCACAAATTAGGTACTCAATCAGGTTAAGATGAACACAATAAATACACGCATGTAATTATACACTCGTGTTTATTCAACTGACATATAGATATTACTGTCTACTCCTAGACTATTATAAGAGAATAGTAAGAAGTATGAAGGCTTTGACATAAACAAATGATAGGTACTTCACAGTTCACACATATAAATAGGCCTAGAGTGTGGGTGGATATTTACTGCACTACTATAAAGAATAGCCAGCAAACAATTAGCAACATGTATCACACACTAAGGTCTGGTAAGAACATACAATGAGCATAAATCAAAGGATGATATTATAATGGAAGTATGCAATATTAATCAGACAAAACATACACATAGATAAAACCCTTGATAATAATATATATGGGAGTTGAGTATCTACTGTGAATTATTCTGAAATAAGTATCGGGCAGGTTGAACAAAATCTGTAAGTACATGTCAATAAGGTGGGGCGGAACAAAAGGGAGAGTGGATGAGGAGTTCTGGGATGAACGCTCGCTCACGGTTGGTGGGAAGTGTAGGGGGGGAGGTTTAAAGGGCTAATGCGCACAGATTAGTTTGGGCTAGGTAGGTCGCTCAGGTCATATGTTTGACTGCGATGATCAAAATAGTAAATATAGTTAGTGCGATATTATTCTGACTAAGGGGAGGAAGATATTGAAATTCAAAGGAGAGGGGAGATAAATTATTTTTACTATTAATGATGGGCTTACATTAAAAAGACTTTATATCATGGGCATACGATTAATGAATTCTTATATGCTGAGATAATCTCACGGGTCGGGTCGAGGAATTCAGATTTAATGACATATCTACTGAAGAATACTCGAAGGTTGAAGATCACGTAACTGAATCAGATAATAGATTGATTACAGCAGATCAGAGAACGCATCAATAAATTAGCGTATACGAATAGTTATAATAATACTACAAGTTAAATATAGCGTACACAACGAAGTTGCACTTAGATGGAAATACCTGATAAGGTATGAAGGAGATCTGAACTGGTTAACAGATTCCTATATGGAATACAGAACAAATTGGCGTTGTATTCGAGTTGGTGAAATAATTAGACACTAGATCTACACAGAACTAGAATTCCTAGACGAGCAGGATCGAAATTATCTATTTCATAACAGAATAAGCTAATACGTTATTCACAAATTACTATTAATGCACAACAAAATAAGGCGTAATAGGGGAGGGGAGCTGAGTTGAATTAGATATGAAATTGGGTGTAGGTTCTAGGTAAAAGTGAGGATTTAGAAGGGAATCCATTCACAGTATACACTTCAGCTTCAACTTGGTACATACATAAATAGAATGGACATACACAAGGAAAATATGTGAGTATTCGGCTTGATTATGGATTTACACTATTATGTGACGTATGCGTAGAATGTTTTTTATGAACTTAGAAGAGAGGTTAACACTAGATCTGGGGCACAGATCTACACAAGGTTTAATATGGTTTCTGAAGGATTAATGCATACGCAACAATAAAGGATCTTAGACACAGATCTTCACAGGGATTAGCAATGAATATTTACTTATTTTTACCTTACCTTCACAGCAATAATCACAACGTAAGACACTCAGACACTTAGGGGAAGTTGGGGGGGGGGGTTTGAGGTTCGAGAGTAATTCTGGCCGATGTAGAGCGTAGATTTGCCTGGACCAGACTTCAGGGCTGCTTCGCACCGTCAGGAATCTCACATCCAGACGTCAGAGGCAACACAACAGGGCTCATTGTAGTCTCGAGGGGGAGGGGGAGGCAGTTACCACTTTTAGTTAGATGCTCCGGACTTTTCAGACTTAAGAACATTACCGAGGTGGAAGTGCTTGCTTTCTCAACAATTTCGTTGAGTATATGTTCAGATAATTTCTTAGCTTCAACTTATAGTAATTTAATGTTAAAGGGATATAGTGAATCGTTGGGACATCAATAGTGAGGTAAATACTTAGCTTAAAAATATATGGTAGTTATCATTTGGTACCTAATAATAATAATAATAATAGTTCTTAAAGCTAGCGCATGCTAAGCTAGCTAAGGATAGCTCAATAAGGCCGATTAGGCGTATTTCCATTGGGGTCCTGTACTACTACCCCATCCCTTTGCTCATGAGGGATGGATACTCATGAAAAATCTTTAATTCTGGGTGGAAGTCCGAGACGCTAGTCACTACACCAAGCGAGCCGCTGCTCTAATCATTTTATAGTTCTGTGGGATTTTATTGAGTATGAGGGTTATTGGTGAATCAGGGAATAACTCTGGTCTTCTCTATGTTCCTGGATTGGTCCAGAGTTCTTCGTAACAGTCTTGTACTGTAGATCCTAATATCCCCACTTATGTCGGTAGCACTCAGGTAGCACTCAGGTCTTTGATGTGGAATTTGCATAAATATCTGTTCTGTGTACTGCAAATCTGGCTGCTGGTGCAATGAAGGCTGGTGATTGGTGGGGAGGGTTTGAAACCTGGATGGTGATTGGCTGACACTCCCATTCTTTAATAGGGGTGACTGACCTAGGTGACCCGTCTTCCTGGTAGTAAGAAAACGGGAATGACCTGGTAAAATGGGGCACTCCTCTGTGTCTTGTTTCTCTGCATCATGAGAAACTGGCATGGGATGGTGTCTCTGCTGTTTGTTTCTTCTTTTCTCCTTCCTACTCACCTGTAGGCTGGCAATCCTACAGGTGTTTCCCAACCCCGTTCTATCCAACCCCGTCACTTCACCATATATATATTTATTTATCTATTCTTTAGTTTCATCGCTATACCTTCATCAAGCTTTGAAAAACAACCCCTAGACCCCCTTTCAAAGTAAACTTGTACATTTTTCGGTAGAAACATTTTCCGGCCGAAGGCCGGCTCCTTCTAAAATTAGAGGCTCGCTAATTCGACACGTAAAGGGCACAACAGATCTTAATATTTATAACAAAATGAAGCGAAAGGTCTCAATATTGCCAAGCTAACGGAACGAACGAACGTCTTAAAACCTCAAAGCTAATATGCTAAACAAGAAGGAGAAGGGGGTCCAGAAAAAGCGAGTACTACCCCCTTAATATCTATGACAGAATACTTATAAAACTCCAATGAGCAACCAAAAAATTATGCCGGAAAAGGCGTTTGTGTGAATCTAGTTTTAACCTGCTCAACACGATGACGTAATTTTCATATTATTGTGGTTACCATCAGTCGATTTGATTTAGCTTATAATTTACCTCTCGATAAACCCTCTGAATAACATAGGTCCTTAAGTTGCATAACATCGTATAACTTTAGCTAGAATAATAGCTAAGAAAACGTCATCCTGCTGAAAGGGTTAAACCGTTCCATTTGGGATTAAATACTCACTTTAATATATTTGTTTTCTATTACAGTTCCTAGGATTGGGATGAACAACAGTAAATATATTTAGCTGGAATTATTAAAACACATTGAGGGATATAATTATATACTGTATGTGTTGATTATCGTAAACATACACTGAAATCCAAAATTATAGCCAATCTTATTTAATGGTCCGTTGTGATTGAAGTGATGATCGTAGGATATATGAGTCGACCATAGTATAAAGGCTGATTTACCCGAGCGCTTGTTCTCTCTACTTTTATCTATAACTGTCATTGAATTAAAATTTAAAATGGTATCTGCAATATTATACGAGCATAGGCGGAATAACACAAAGTAGGATATATGCATTGGTATCGGCGACTAGACTGAAGGTAGACTGTTCAAGGTGGCAAACTTCGTATAATATATTTCATCAAATGTCAAGCCATAATTACTGAAAAATGCCAAATAAAAGCCCAGTTACCACAACTTTCTCTTGACTCCTTCAGTTTGATCACTTATTCTCACGTTCACTATAAACACATAGACAAGTTTCGTCAGCTTACGAAAGGCTTGTAAGAATCAGAAGGTTAACAACTGTTTCAGGAACCTTTTGACTCCCACATGTACAGTTGCCCACATAGTTGTGTTCCTCTCCGTGATTTTATATATATAAATATTATGCGCGTGATTTATTTATGAGTGTAGTTTCCTATGTTCTGGGTAACATCTGATTAGTCAACTGATAATTAAAATATACCACACTCACAATTATTTCATGCTACTTTACATTCATACTTAAGATCACGACGAGGAACAGAACTTATGTGGACAACTGTGCTTCGTAAATTGGCTACTTGTGAGTTTCAGGCTATAAGGAAGTTAGAGCCGTGAACATCAATATTAACGAGAAATGGACTATAATAATGTGGGTTTCTGATGGATAAAAAGTATGATCAATTTGGTTTTATGTATTTATAAATGTTTTATGACCGTGTTTTAGCTGATAATTCTACTAAATATCAATGGCCACAACTCCAACTTCCTTACAGTTCAAATCTCGGAAGTGGTCAATTGAATAAAGTCGTCTGTTGATAGCCAGGATACAATGAAGAAAGGCGTTACCGTATCAACAGGGTTAAAAGGGTTAGTGGTTATTTTTTGGTCTTTATTTATTTGTATATTTATTTTATTGTTTAATCGCGAGACCTCCATCAGGCTTAAAATAAACACCCCCTATACCCCCCTTCAAGATAAATTTGTAAATTTTTCGGTAGAAAATGTCCCGGCCAAAGGCTGGTTCCTCCTAGAATTACTGGTTTGCTGTCGCTCGTCAGGAAGAAATCGACACCTAAATGGCACGAAAGATCTTTATATTGACACAGAAATGGGGCTAAAGGTTTTAAAATCGCCAAGCTAATGGAACGAATGTCTTGAAATCTCCAAAGCTAATGGGACTAAACATGAGGGAGAGAAAGCAACTACCTCCCCCTTAAAACAATTTGGTAATCGCGAGGAAAGGTAAGATTTCCACCTTTATTGCCTCGTTTACCCTTACTTATACCTCTCTCTCTCTCTCTCTCTCTCTCTCTCTCTCTCTCTCTCTCTCTCTCTCTCTCTCTCTCTCTCTCTCTCTGTTTTTTTCTTAGCATCCTGTTTTGGTTACTGTTTTTTTTTTTTTTTTTTTTTTTATATCCATCTATCTATTTATGACACATGTTCAGTAAAAAGTGGAGTTTTTTAGTCTCACGGCTGCTAGTTAATAATACACGGACAATTGTGTATTTTTATTATCACACACACACACACACACACACACACACACACACACACACACACACACACACACACACACACACATATGCACGCACATCCGACAGGCCCACCATAATGTAGATTGTAATAAACATGCGAGAACATAATCACACTCTCTCTCTCTCTCTCTGATTAAGTTCATTATTAAAACATTACTTGGATATTGTTAGCAGTAAGTAATACTATTTTAATCATAGTGTTTTTGTTATCGCAATGTGTATCATATAATTGTTAATGATCACAAATATCTTGATTACAACCATGCTCATATAATCACACACACACACACACACACACAAAGATGGAGGACAGGGGGGGGGGGGGGGGGTTGGACAAGTCTGATTGGCAGCCCAGTAGAGAGACAATAGCCAGCAGGAGCCTCTTATTATGATCAACTGACTGAACTTCCGTGAGGGAGAGAGAGAGAGTAAGATATGCCCCCCCCCCCCACCTCTCTCTCTCTCTCCCTCTCTCTCTCACTCACTCACTCACTCACTCACTCACTCACTCACTCACTCACTCACTTACTCACTCACTCACTCGCTCTCACTCTCTCTCTCGCTTTCTTTCTCTCTCTCTCTTTCTCTCTCTCCATTGTGCGTGAGGGAGTGGAGGGGGGGGAGACAATTGCGTTGCTATTTAATTATTTGTTTATTATTATTTTTTGTCTCACTTTCCCTTACTTTGGGTTCTGCTATTTCGACTAGAATTAAATCCCTTCCGCTTCGCCGGGACCTGAAGGTCTGTGTCACCAGTGTATGTATGTAAATCCATGTAAGCTTCATTCCCCCCTTCCTCCTCTCTCCCCCGTCTCCTCCCCCCTTCGTGTCTTATTCTACCCCCTCCCCTTCCCTAGAGACCCTATTGGTAACATATCGGCCAACCTCCGCCATCTTGGTACCCTATATTAACAGATATGGGCCAACCTCCGCCATATTGGTACCACTGGTGTCATTTACACTCCTATGTGTACAGGTGTTGGCATGTGTTAGGGCTGTCTGGTTATGTTGAAAAACTACATCAATTATTTAATACCTTGATTTAACAACAATTATGCAAATGGGGAATATCTTCTATTATACTATACATTAAACTATTGTGTATATATAAAACATCATATTTGTATACTCTCAGCGGGGCTCGAACCACCAACAGTCAAGACAATTGTCCATGTTTTAACCAACTCTACCACGGCGTGATGTCACGCCGTGGTAGAGTTGGATAAAGCATAGACAATCGTCCTGTCTGTTGGTGGCTCGAGCCTCACTGAGAGTATAACAACATTTAGTAGCTCAAGTGTCCACCATATGTATTAACACTTACATAGAACATGAACCATTTGCAAGTACTGGAACATGATATATATATAGTACTGGAACATGATATATATATAGTACTGGAACATGATATATATATAATACTGGAACATGAACCATTTGCAAGTACTGGAACATGATATATATATAGTACTGGAACATGATATATATATAGTACTGGAACATGATATATATAGTACTGGAACATGATATATATATAGTACTGGAACATGATATATATATAGTACTGGAACATGATATATATATAGTACTGGAACATGATATATATATAGTACTGGAACATGATATATATATAGTTTGGTCTTTGAATTTAAGGGGAGACTGACCGTTTTTGTTCTATTAATTAATTTATTCCTTTATTTCATAGTTTGAAGAAGTGCGGGAGAGGGTACAACAGGGGAAGAGGGATGTAGGAACGCTAAAAGCAGTAACAAGAAATAGGGTGGTCAGTATGGAAGTGAAGAAGTCCTTGCATGACAGTGTGGTAATCCCGACACTGACTTACGGAAGCGAAGCATGGACGTTGGTTGAGAGACTCAGACCAAGAGTGAGAGCAGTGGAAATGAATTACTTAAGGAGTGCGTGCGGAGTTACATGGAGGGATAGACAGACTAATGAGGAAGTAAGAAGGAGGTGTGGTGTGGAGGTAGATGTGCGGGAAAGTGTGAAAAGGAACAACTTGAGATGGTTCGGCCATATGGAACGTATGGAAAGCGAGAGAATGACTAAGAGGGTGTATGAGAGCGAGGTGGAGAGACAGAGAGGGAGAGGTAGACCGAATGAGAGGTGGAAGGATGGAGTGAGGAAGTACATGAACGAAGGCAGTGCTGGTTGGGGGGAGGGGCGTCGACTGACTGGGGACAGAGGTGCATGGGGACGGTTCGTTCGTGGCCACCCCTTCGGGATCACGGCGTCAGGCAATAGATAGATAGATAGATTTCATAGTTTTCTCGCTAGACCTCGATCAAGCTTAGAAAAACACCCCATAGACCCCCCCCTCCCCTTCTTCAAGATAAATGTGTACATTTCTCGGTAGAGAAATGTCCTCTTCAAATTTCAGGCTCGCTGTCGCTCGCCAGGAAATAATCGACACCTAAATGGCACGAATGGTCTTAAATTTGACAACAAAATGGGGCGAAAGGTGTTAAAATCGCCAAACTAATGGGCCGAACGTCTTATAATCTCAAAACAAATGGGGTTTAACACGAGGTAGAAAGGGGACCAGAAAAACGACCCATCTCCCCTTAACCTCAACATTCCATCAGCCTCCCCTTAAATTGTTCGTAGCAACGAATAATATATCACCATCCATAATTAGGACGTGGTCAACAATAAAGTATCAACCCGTTGATCCAAAATGGCGTCCATAGAACATGATGGCCACTCTCTCTCCTCTCTCTCCCACAGTGTCTCATAATAATCTTGCATTATATTAAAACGTCTTCATAATCTCTTACCTCTCATTATCAAGCCGGGGGCCACATGCTGGCAAAGTTTTTATTAAAATCTGACTTTATGAAAATTAATACCGTGAGCTCGAGAACTTTAAATGGGGGGCCATGGGGGTTGCAAGGGGGGGGGGGGGTGAGTGTTCAATTAGTGGAATTAGCCTGTCTGTTAACTGTTTTATTCGCGCTGTCTCCGGTGTGCCCCCCCCCACCCCTCACCCACCCACCCTGCTTTGCCTTGATACAGCTCTGTGTAAGGAGAGTTGCGATAATATTTTACAGTAATGCTCAGGGTTATTATTTTTGAATAATTATATTAATAATGATGATATTAACCCACTGAGCCCCAGCGACGCAGGGTTTGCGTCCACAATGTATGTAACGCTAAACCCCAGCGACGCAAACCATGCGTCCTGGCCGGTCCGGTCCCAATTACTCTGGTCCTATGGCACCTAGAGGGCTCAGATTTGTATGGAAACTGTGTAAGTATCCCACGCAACCATGCCGATGGTTGAAAACTCTCAAAGTCAAACCGCGTGCGCGTGAGCCGGCAAAAACAGGTATTTTGGGTGTTATTGCCTTCAATATTTTTGTGTTTTTTCCTTCATTCCTATCCCATTCGCTATTGTTCCTGGGAAGAAAAACAAAATCAGAAACAGCCGGTCCCTGGTGGTACATTTACTATAAACTAACTGGGGCTCAGTGGGTTAAGGGGAGGTATTTAGTTTGTTCACTAGACCTCCATCAACCTTAAAATTACACCCCCTTGAGTCCCTTTCAAGATAAATTGGTACATTTTTCGGTAGAAAAATGTCCCGGCCGAAGGCCGATTCCTCGTAAATTACAGGCTTGCTTTCGCTCGCCAGGATAAAATCGACACCTAAATGACACGAAAGGTCTTAATATGGGGTGAAAGTTCTTAAAATTGCTAAACGAATGGGGCAAACATTTTATAATATCAAAAGCAATGGGGCTAAACATGAGGGAGAAAGGGGTCAAGAAAAAAGTCCCTCGAGTGGAGATCTCCCCTTAATGAACTGTGTTGATAATTGCAGCCGTTGGCTGAAAATGTACAGAGGAACAGTTTATAGCTTAACTCTAACTTATATTAACAGCTAATAAGGACCAAAGCAAGACATTGCATAAGAGCTATATGTTTAACCACTTTCATATTATGTACTGGGTTTGCAGATGACTTACGAGTTTGGATAATATATTACTTAGGAGCTATTTGACCAGTTAAATATTATGTACTGGGTTTGCAGATTATTGAGGTGTGTATATATATATATATGTGTGTGTGTGTGTGTGTGTGTGTGTGTGTGTGTGTGTGTGTGTGTGTGTGTGTGTACTTACTCTAGTTGTATTGCGGGAGTGAGCATGCTCGTTATTTCCCGCCTCCTATATGTGTAGGTGTTATATGTATCGTTGGAATGGCTGTGGATGTGTGTGTAGTCTGTATTTTTAGCCAATTGGCGACATTGGAAACGAAGGCTTAGGGTGGATCTGTATGGTACCATTCTCACTATAGACGGTACCGTCTCGCCCGAAGGCTTAGGTAGCCATCAGCTTAGGTGAACCATATGATACCCATCTCGCCTTGTACCATTTTTGCCAACCCCAGATGGGACGTCACAACGTCGTCCACTTATTCCAGGTACCTATTTACAGCTAGGTGAACTGAGGCTAACACATGAAAGGAGACAAGCCCAATTTGTCTCCGCCCGGCCGGGGATTGAACCCCCGACCCCTCGTGTGTGAGACGAGAGCTCTACCTACTAGGCTACGGGCTGTGTGTGTGTGTGTGTGTGTGTGTGTGTGTGTGTGTGTGTGTGTGTGTCTTGGAGGTGCCCGTGTGAACAGTGACTCCCGCGCTCCTCTGTTTTCATCAATATCTTCGAAAGTAGTGAAGTTGCGGTACTCTGACTTTACCTAGATAAACATCGAAACACCGCGGCGGTTGTGAAGCTGTCTGGAACGAATTTAGGCCAGTGATTATTGAAATATTAGTGAAAACCTGATACCATATCCTGCCGTCTGCCCTGACAGCCAGCACCACCTGCCTGCCGGTTACCAGCCTAACTACCACTACCGGTACCCTCATCGCTAGTTTATAATTACCAGTGACTTGCATTTGTTCCTTAATTAGTTTAGGCATGTGCAGGTAAATTAGTGAAACCGGAAAATATGCAGTGCAACATGAGTACTATACCCGAAAGTAACTTGCCTCCTGCAGACACAAACTGTTTAGCATGTAACAGCCAGTGCTTGTTAGAGTGTTTGAAATGCCGAACGTGTAAACAATATATACATGCCAATTGCACACACCTCCCTGTCTATGCCATCGTGAATTTTCTGAACACAAGGAGTCAGTACACCTGCGAGGGATGTGTTAGACAACAGCTGGGTGAACAAGGCGACCGTCAGTTTGCGCTCGTCTATACCCTACTAGACAGGGACAAGGAAAAGGAAAGTGAGGCTAAACAGCCAAACAACGACAAGGAAAACACCACTGCAAACGGTGGTGAGTGTGATGAACCTTTTTCCGGAGAACAAAGTGGCACACCACCCATAACAAATAAAACAAATAATAGAAATCTTCAAAATGATGAAAGGAAAAATAAATTATGCTACTACTACAAAAATAATCAGTGTAAATTTGGCCGAAAAGGACGTGACTGCCCTTTTGCTCACCCAAGCCTATGTAACAGGTACAAGATAAACGGTCGTGATCCCGTAAAGGGATGTAAACATGGTGATAAGTGCAAATACCTACACCCACCTATATGTAATGGTTCAGAAAGGAGGAAGGAGTGTTTAAACTTGGAGTGCAAAAGACTTCATTTGAAGGGCACTCGTCGATATCCATCTGACCAGTGTAGAGAACAGCAACAAACAACCACTTACCCACCACCACCACCACCTTCTCGTTCAGCCATTCCTGCACCAAATCCCCAAACACAGAGTGCGTGGTTAAATAGACCTCAACGAACACAAGATACGTGGGTAAATCAATCTCCCCAAAATGATACCACGGTACATTTTTTAGTGCAACAGATGCAGCAAATGCAAAAAGTGCAACAACAAATAATGCAGGCACTGAAAATCCATCCGACTCAGTGGTGCATCCCTCCATCACAGGAACTACAGTAACAAGGAAAGAGGTAAACAGCAGCACCCTACACACACTAATTTCACTCAATATAGCAGGCCTATTACCTTACAAATTCAAAGGCAAAGTAAAGCTGCTTGCAGAAATAGCACAAGTAGATAATGCACTCATACTCTCCCTAACAGAATTGCATCTTACTCAAAGTATAAAAGAAGCTGAAATAGATATAGAAAATTACACCTCCTTCAGAACTGATAGATCTGGTCATAGGAAAAAGGGGGTATTATCACTTACGTTAAAAATCACCTTGCAGCTCTCACTAACGTTCTATTATCAGAATCTAATTCCTATACAGAGGTCCAGGTACTAAACATTACAGACATTAATATGATCTACATCACTATATATAGACCCCCAGCATGTCCAACTAATAAGTTTATGGATCAACTAACAAAAATTAAAGATATTTTAGACAATCTACCACCACCCATGCCAACCATTGTGCTCACTGGAGACTTGAATTTCCCGCTAATTAACTGGGATTCAGAAAGTGTCTATGGAGGAGCAGCAGACATGCGAGCTCAAGCAGAAGCACTTATACGTTTTTCAAGAGAGTTTTATCTCAATCAACTCGTCAATATGGCCACAAGAGGTAATAATATACTGGATATTGTAATGACCAACAATGATGAGCTGATCCACAACCTCACAGTAGACAAAACCAACCTGTCGGACCACAATATTATTACAATGGCGACAAACATAGTTACCAACACACAGCATAGAACTCCCAGCCCTGCAGAGCCCATGGCTGTGAACTTCAATCAACTCAACTTTCTCAGTGAATCTATATGCTGGGAAGACCTTAAAAGAGAACTTAGTGAAGTGGATTGGGCCATACAGTTTAAGGAATCTGGTCCCGAGGCCCAATATAACAAATTACTGGAAATATGCCTCAAAATTTCTGAAAAATATGTACCCCTTAGAAAATCGTCACCACAGAAAAATATACCACGTGATCGTAGGATACTGATGCGCAAGCGAATGAACCTACGCAAGAAGCTGAAGCGTAGTACGAGCATACTAAATAAACAATAAATTGAAGCCAACGTTACCTCCATTGAAGAAAAACTCAAGACTTCAGTAGAAATAGAAAATCGCAGAAAAGAATTCCAAGCCGTGTCCTGCATTAAAACTAACCCAAAATACTTTTATAAGTATACTGCAAACAAATCAAATGTAAGGGTGGGTGTTGGTCCACTGACAGATGCGAACGGCCAAACCAAGAACGAACCTGAGGCGATTGTCGATATACTACGGCTACAGTACGAGGGCGTCTTTAGCCACCCTCGAGGTGATAAAATAATTGACTCACCGACCGACTTCTTCCACAAAGTATCCATGCCAAATCTAACTGACATTAAATTTACCACAAATGATATAGTAAATGCTATAAAGGAAATTGGTATCAATGCAGCAGCAGGCCCGGATCAATTCCCGGCCGCACTTCTCAAGAATTGCGCAGCAGACCTTAGTGCTCCTCTACAGATTTTTTATAGAAACTCTCTCGACTCTGGAATTATACCACAACAATTAAAATGTGCTAAAATTACACCAGTCCACAAAGGGGGTTCGAGGGGTGAAGCAAAAATTATAGACCTATTGCTTTAACTTCGCATGTCATCAAAATCCTCGAAAAGCTAATAGTTAAAAATATGTCCATATACCTTGAAGAAAACAACATAATAAACAAGGACCAGCATGGGTTTTCGGAAGCGCCACTCGTGCCTCTCGCAACTGTTAGCTCACCATGAAAAAATTATAGAAGGGCTAGAAAATAAAAATGCTATCGACGTGATCTACCTTGATTTTGCAAAAGCATTTGACAAGGTAGACCACGGCATACTCCTCCACAAGATACGAGACTCAGGAATCTCAGGAAAACTTGGGGTGTGGCTGCACTGTTTCCTCACTGACAGGGAACAAGCTGTCGCGGTTGGTGGTGCAGTGTCCAAGCCATCCATCGTCACTAGTGGGGTGCCACAAGGGTCAGTTCTTGGACCTATACTTTTCTTGCTGCACATATCAGACATAAATAAACATGTCATGCATTCGTCTGTCACCTCCTTTGCTGACGACACTCGTGTATTAAAGGAAGTGTCTTCTACAACAGATGCTTCCTATGACTTAAATTGCTTCAAACTCCATGTGTCCAGGCATTTTAGCTCGAACGTCCCTTGATTTCGGCCCTGTCACTCTTTGAAATCTGGGGGAGGCACTCGCTGCAGGCAGATATGCCTTTTGTCTCCCTCATTCACATAGATAAAACAAAAACAAAAAAAAGCACTACCCCCTTAAAGAAGGACCTGTGTTATTCAAAGGGTTTATTAAGATCGTACTTACCCATTTAAGTCTTAGATGAAGATTATAATCTAAAGATAATCGCTCGCTAGGAAGAAATTGACACCTATATAAATGGCACGAAAGCTTTTAAAAGTTTAAAAGCGACACAAAAAATGGTGGACAGGTCTTACAATTCGCCAAACTAATGTGGGGAACGTCTGAATATATCAAAACTAATGGGGCTAAGCCTTAGGAAGAAGGGGGCCCAGAAAAAAAGAAGAAGGCAAGGGGTTTTGTGGTCTATCAGGTTGAAGGCTAATAATATATTGATATACAACATGACCACCGAGGAGGGAAGTTGTTAAGGGAGGATTGTTCACTTTTTGGTCAAATATTTTCATTTATTTATTATTTTTCTAGTTTCCTCCCTAGACCTCCATCAAACTTTAAGGGAAAACAAAAATAGATAAAAAACCCAGAATCCCCCTTCAAGACATATTTGTACATTTTTCGGCAGAAAAATATTCCGGCCGAAGGCTGGTTCCTCTTAAATTACAGGCTCGCCTGGAAAAAATCAACACCTAAATGACACGAAAAGTCTTAATATTGACAAAGAAAAGGGGCGAAAGGTCTAAAAATCGATAAAGTACAGGGCCGTATATGCCATAAAATCTGAAAACTAATGGGGCTAAACATGAGGAAGAAGAGGGGCCAGAAAAGCGACCCATCTCCCATTAACGGTTAATCCATTAAGCACGCGCAGGGTGTAGTGAACACCACAGTTCTGGGCGGCAATATCAGGCTCCATTCCTGCCTATAATCGTCATTTTACGATAAATATCGTTATTACTTATTCATATGCGCCTATTTTACCTTTATTATGAAGATAGAAACCCGTAACAACAATAAAACAAGTGGGAATATGATTTGGCTCGTCAAAATCGCGAATTGTTAGCGAGCGGTTCATTCATCAAGTGTGAGCTAGCTGGCACCCTCTTCTCTCGAGGGTTGAAGCAGTACTGAACTATTCCCTCACTCCCTCCCGGTCTCTACCTTACGTAACACACACATGACCACAGCCTAGGATCGGTTTGGAGATGTTTACACAAAAATATACCAATGAATAAGAGAATAACAGGGAAAATAGGTGATAATTGAAGGGGGTGGGGGGGAAGGAGGGGATGTGGAGGAGTGATATGAGGTATGGAGAACAAAACAAATTGTTTTAAGTGCTCTTGGAGTCTTTTAAAATGTTTTTTTTAGGCATTCCCTCTTAAGAGCTTTCTCGCCGTCGCCCAGTAAAACCTTGTAAGAGTGTTCTCGCCGTTCACGGGTTAATGCAATACCTAGATGGATAATAGTGTGTTGGTGCGGCTCTCTCTCTCTCTCTCACACTCTCTCTCTCTCTCTCTCTATATATATATATATATATATATATATATATATATATATATATATATATATATATATATATATATACACACACACAAGGTCACGTTTGGTTGAGGAGTGTCACTTTCCAGGGGGTTGTTGTTTTTTTTACTCATTTAGTACTGGCGACATCTTTCTAATTATATTCTAGCTACATTTAGGCGGTTGCGTGCAATTTAAGAAGGATATGTGGTAGTGAAAGGGTTATGTGAGATAGTTCGAAGCCTGTTAACTGCTGGAGGCCTCTTATAAACTGAATATAATCGTGTTATAATAGCCAGAATAACATTTAAAGAGACGTCGCCGGTACAGAAGGGGTTAGCCCATTATAAATAATATATAATAAAATGACCAGCCGCGAGCAATTGCCAGCAATTATCTCCGAGCACGCACAGGTATTTATAAACACACACACACACACACACACACACACACACACACACACACACACTAACTAAATATGTGTTGTTCTTATTTGTTTTCAGTAATATTATGGGCTGCTCAGGAAATACAACTTTTCAATTTATAAACAATGCTCAAAATACTAGAAGGAATAAACATAAATATAATTTCTCGACAATTCCGAACAGTTCTGTTTAGAAACAGTATAATCTGTACCGGTCCTCAATTGTAGAATTATCTACCTTCAAATATAAAGGATCTCATCTACTCAAGCAATAGATCTTTATTAAAAAAGAACATTAAGAATCATCTATTTACTTTACAATGTGCATAGTTCAGGATATGCTTGTAAGAAACATGTAATCCATATAACTCTAAATTGCCTGTACTGAATATGTAATTAAATATATATATAATTAATTTTGTCTGCCAGGGAGCCCCGGCTCGGCAGACCGTGCCATTTCCATTATTATTATAAGCTTATGTATTGTATTTTATTATTGGCAATACAAAAAATTTACTTTTACTTTTTACACACACACACACACACACACACACACACACACACACACACACACACACACACACATTTTATGACCATAGGTGGAAGAAATAGAAAATTCTGTTTATAGAATGATATTGGGAGGATCTAAAGGAACCCCAATTAGCTGTCTTCGAAGAGAAGTAGGAGCATCCCTGTTGGAATCAAAACTAATGAGATCAAGACTACAATACTTACAAGGCATAATGAATGGTGATGGAAATAGAATGCTATATGAAATAATTGAAGAAGGATTAGAGGAGAATAATAATAAATGGGAAAAAGAATGCAATAGGTGTCTAAAGGAGCTTAACATAAATAGAATAAAATTGAGTAGGATGACAGACAGAACTGTGTAAGAAGGTCTATGAATGGGATACACAAATGTGGCAAAAAGACATGGAATAAATAAACAGTCTAAGCATTTATAAGAAAATGAAACTAGAGATTGAGGGAGAAGATGAAGTATATGACAACACAGCAGCCTCAGTCACACTTTTCAAATGCAGATCCAACACCCTAAACCTAGAAGACAGAAACAATTTTAAGAAGGAGGATACAAAATGCAAATTGTGTGGAAAAGGTCCAGAAAACTTGGAACATTTTATTCTGGAATGTGAAGAATATAATGAAATAAAGACCAAAATAACAAGATTACACAGACCATAATATGGTCTATAGTCTATGGTCTATGGTCTATGGTCTATATATTATATCCAAGACACTGATAAACTAATAGGAGTTACTACTCAAGAAAGAAGGAAACAAGGAGTAAAAAGCAATACTTACAAAGGTGTTGGAAAAGGAGAGAAAAGAGGATAAAAGAACTTGACGAAAAAAACGGAAAATTAAGAACACAGGAACATTAGGAGAGCTAAAGTGTTTTGTAAATTAAAAGAGAATAAGAAAAGTGCAAAAAAGATTAATACAAAGAAAAGAAAAGTAACGTCAAATTTGGAAAACAAGTAAATTTATAGAAAATAAGGACCCCAGTAAGAAGATGAATAAATAATACATCTACAGTGAAGAAAGAAGACTGGGGAAGGTGTAAGAAGACAAACGAGGGGCCGATACTTAAGGCTATCCCTCAACATCATCGCATCGCATAGTTTATTCAAGTACATTGGGGTTTGTAATTGATGATTAATGTTAAGAACAGGGTGTTACTTAATACTAGAGAGAGGGTCACCCACAATTATTATTTAGTATATTTAAGAGGGTATTTGTGTTTAGTTGTTTATTTATGTCTATATCTATCTGTATGTGTATATATCTATTTGATCCATATCCCATCTATATCTATCTGACCATCCATATTCCTCCCTCCCCCAAATATATACACACACACATGCATCTACTGTACATACTGCATATATATATATATATATATATATATATATATATATATATATATATATATATATATATATATATATAATTATATAATACACATTTTACTGAAGACCAGTGCATATTTATTATTTATTAATTTTCTCTTTGTTTTTTCAATGTTTCTGACTAATTTTCTTTCCCTATCACTTAGTTGGTGAATGATATTTCCAAAGTTTAAATTCATATTTTCTTTATTAAAAATATAAACTAATGAATTAAAATTAAGTAATGTTGAGTATAAGCGTAAATTCACAGATTGAGGTGTACCTATATTGCTGGTTGTAGGTACCTCCAACCAGCAATAGAGGTACACCTCAAGCTGTGAATTTACGCTTATACTCATACTGTTACTCAACATTACTTAATTTTATTTCATTAGTTTTATATATTTTTTTTTCTATGTGATTGAGGGAGGCAAAAGGCATAACTGCCTATAGCGAGTGCCTCCCCCATAGTTGAAAGAGTGACAGGGCCAAAATCAAGGGACGTTCTAGCCAAAATGCCTGGACACACGGAGTTTGAAGCAATTTAAGTCATAGGAAGCGGGAAAGACTGATTCTGGGAGAGAGTTCCAGAGCTCAGCTGTTGAGTAGAAGAAAGTTTGAGAGTAACGTTTCACTCTTGGGTTGGAGAGTTGCACAGAGTAGGGGTGAGATTGAGTTGCAAGACGGGTACCACGTGCCCTACGTAAAGGAGGTGGTATGCACTGGGATAGCTCTGAGGAACACTGATTATAATAGTAGCGATAGAATAGCGAGAGAGATGCAACATTGCGGCGGAGAGAGAGAGAGATTGCAGAGAGTTGGTGAGTGGACGGGAGTTAATGATACGAAAGGCCTTCCTTTCAACCTTCTCTAATTATATGTGTTAATATGTCTTTATATTTTCCAGCAACACTGATGATGTGCGAAGATGCACGAAACGTCTATCAGGAAAAATACTTTGTCATTCAACAGTTGTATTATGATGGCTGTCTATATATTCTTGAATATGTTTCTATATTATAACCCCTTGAGGATCATGATGCGTTCTGACAGTGTATTATGGCTATCATTAGACGATTGTATACAGCTTAAGACGGATCTGTGGGACTGAAAAGGTTGAAGACTCTCTCAATTAACCCTCTGACTGCCATATATACCCCTCGTAATCTAAATAAAATCGTCTAATGGTAGCCAGAATAAAATGTCAAAATGTGTCATGACCCTCAGGGGCTGAATACTATTTAGATTTTCTATTATATTTATTTGTTGTTGTTAGGGCGAGGTCAAAATGGGTTGGGGGCTAGGCAACGCTGGTAATCACTTTGCTGGGGATTCTGGCCCTGCTTTACGATCTCGGCCCAACGTTCATTTCGGCCCAATTAATAGATGGTGGTGGTGGTGGTGGTGGTGGTGTTAATGGTGGTAGTGGTGTTAGTGGTGGATGAGGTGGTGGTGGTGGTGTTATTGGTGGTGGTGGTGGATCATGAGGTGTTGTTGTTGTTAGTGGTGGTGGTGGTGATGGTGATGGTGACGATTGGAGTGTTGGTAATGGTGGTGTAGGTGATGGCGATGGTAGGGGTGGAGGTAGTAGTGGTGGTGGTGATGGTGGTGTTTGGGCCGACATCGAGGGAGCAGGGCGAGGTCACACGTTCAATTAACTCTGGGGCAAAATTGCGCTTTGGGTGAAAATATATTTTTCGGCCAGCAAAATGAGAGGTCTTGTTGGGGTGAGAGAGAGGGACAGAGTTGGAGTTAGAGTATGTGAGATTGTTTCAAGGAATTAGAGAGAGAGAGAGAGATTGAGTGAGATAGTTACAAGGAATTACAGAGAGAGCGAGAGAGTGACAAGAAATGGGGGCGAAAGGTCATAAAATCTGCAGTTTAAAGGGCTGAACGTCTTAAAATCTGAAAATTAATGGGGCTAAGGTTGAGGAAGAAGGGGGACCAGAAAGACGGCCCATCTCTCCTTAATATAACTTATACTCCGTTCATATTAAGTTAGCAGGAAATCCTCACCCCGTAAGAATATGATTGTCGGTAAACATGATTGGTTGAAAATGGTGTGTGGAATTACCACTAGCTTAAAAATAAATACATTTAATTATGTCTAAAAGATAAAAATCAAGACTATCACATCTATACATACATACATACATACACATTTAAAGACAGTTTTGTCCACAGATGTATTACAGTCTCACTTCCTTAATGGCGGCGGCATTCCAGGAGACCCTGTCAAGGGCTGCCTCTGTTGTCAAGTTCTGTATTTTGAGATCGGACCGGAGTTCCTGATCCCACGTCTTTTTAGGTCTACCTCTACGCGCAGCTTCCCCCACATTCACAGTCCGGCATTTCTTCACCCAGCTTTGATCGTCCATTATCTCTGCGTGTCCAAACCAACCCGTTTATGTGTGTGTCTCTATTACTGTGAGTGTGCGTACATACAGTATATATGCATTATTTTGTTTTATTTTTGATAACACCAATAACACCCCAAACAAAATTAATGAAAGCATGTGATCCTCCCAAGATTAGAACCCAGGATACCATATTCAAAACTTAGACGCTCTAACCATTATACCATCAAGAAAGTATGTATAAATTGTGTGCGTGTATGTGTGTGAGAGAGAGAGTGAGAGTGAGTGAGTGAGTGAGTGTGTGTGTATGTGACCATAATAATAATAATAACAATATCAATACCGACCTGCTGGCTGGAGGTCAGGGTGGCTGGACTAGGGGTAAACAAGGTCGTACTTTTGACCTCCTCTGGGAGAGACCTGCTGGCTCTGTGGTCACCTGTGTGTGTGTGTTTGTGTGTGAATGAGAGAGGGAGGGGGGGGGGGGGGTACTAAATTCCCGGTAATTCAATCATCAGTTTTCCTAAAATTTCAATCAAACCCACTCATTCCAGGTAGATTAGGGAGTTTGGGCACCGTAGCCACTCGACCATGAGTGGTTATGGTGTCCAACTGTCCAAATATACCTGGAGTGAGTGGGTTCGAATCCTGGTCAGGATATCTCTCTCCCAACCTCTCCAACATTATCATTAGATAAAATGTCATCAGGGTATCATAATTGTTCTTCTTAAGAGGAACAATTAGCAGTGTTGACAAAATGTAGTTGCTGGGTTCGGGGCTCGGGTGTGTGACAGGACCTTAAGTTGTCCCAAAGTGAGAGGGAGGGAGCTGCTGTGATCACTGCAGGGTCGCCTCAAGCCCCGGATATTAACACTCCAGATGAGGAAATTGTACACCGACTACTGGGAGAGGGGGGGGGGGGGGGAAATGACTACGGCAAACTTCCTCCTCAAACTTACTGAATTGGGAAGAAGACTATTAACCCCTTAAGATACCCATTCATCCGTTGTCTATTACAAGATTGTAGACTACTGCATAGTATTGATTAAGCACAGATGTGGCAGTATGTACAGTACAGTATATACTGTATATCTTATAGGAAATCATACTATCAGTGAGAGGGACCTCCTTAACACTATCTGGCCTGACCTCTTGTGGCTGGGTTTCTTTTAAGCTTGGTGGAGGTCTAGGGAGAAAACTAAGAAATAATACAATTACAATGAAATAAACAAATAAATATGCCCATCCCCCCTTAAATAATGAGGATTACTAATTGGTGGTCAGAGTGTAAACAAAGGTGGAAGTAATTAGAAGGGAGTCAGTTATTGGTGGTCAGAGTGTGAACAAAGGTGGAAGTAATTAGAAGGGAGTCAGTTATTGGTGGTCAGAGTGTAAACAAAGGTGGAAGTAATTAGAAGGGAGTCAGTTATTGGTGGTCAGAGTGTAAACAAAGGTGGAAGTAATTAGAAGGGAGTCAGTTATTGGTGGTCAGAGTGTGAACAAAGGTGGAAGTAATTAGAAGGGAGTCAGTTATTGGTGGTCAGAGTGTGAACAAAGGTGGAAGTAATTAGAAGGGAGTCAGTTATTGGTGGTCAGAGTGTAAACAAAGGTGGAAGTAATTAGAAGGGAGTCAGTTATTGGTGGTCAGAGTGTAAACAAAGGTGGAAGTAATTAGAAGGGAGTCAGTTATTGGTGGTCAGAGTGTGAACAAAGGTGGAAGTAATTAGAAGGGAGTCAGTTATTGGTGGTCAGAGTGTGAACAAAGGTGGAAGTAATTAGAAGGGAGTCAGTTATTGGTGGTCAGAGTGTGAACAAAGGTGGAAGTAATTAGAAGGGAGTCAGTTATTGGTGGTCAGAGTGTAAACAAAGGTGGAAGTAATTAGAAGGGAGTCAGTTATTGGTGGTCAGAGTGTGAACAAAGGTGGAAGTAATTAGAAGGGAGTCAGTTATTGGTGGTCAGAGTGTGAACAAAGGTGGAAGTAATTAGAAGGGAGTCAGTTATTGGTGGTCAGAGTGTAAACAAAGGTGGAAGTAATTAGAAGGGAGTCAGTTATTTAAATAGATTCAATCGATTGAGGGTGTTTTTATGACAAGTAGGAACATTGATTTGACTTGATTTTTTATAGACACTTTAAAGGGGGATAGTTCATTGTTTGGTTGCTTTAAAGGGGGATAGTTCATTGTTTGGTTGCTTTAAAGGGGGATAGTTCATTGTTTGGTTGCTTTTTTCATTTATGTATTATTATATTTGTTTCAATCAAACTTAAAAAAAAAAAAAACCCGAGGACTCCCCTTCAAGATATATTTGTAAATTTTTCGGTAGAAAAATGTCCCGGCCGAAGGCCGGTTTCGTCTAAATTACAGGCTCGCTATCGCTCACCAGAAAATAATCGACACCTAAATGACACGAAAATGCTTTATATTGACAAAGAAATGGGGCTAAATGTATTAAAATCGTCAACATAATGGAATGAACGTCTTAAAATCTCAAAACTAATGGGGCTAAGCATACGGGAGAAGGGGGTGCAGAAAAAAACGAATCATCTCCCCTTAAAGAGTTCGATTTTCTAGTGTTCTGATTACTCTTCTTTATTGCAGAACAAAAAAACAAAAAAGTAATAATTGTTTACTGTATGGTTAGGTTAAATCTTTCCATCAGTCGACTGCTTTGATTTATGTTTATTCATTAATTAGTACTTTAATTAGTACTTTAATTAGTACTTTAATTAGTACTTTAATCGGATTAGGAAGAACCTAGAGGAATCAAAAGTCCAAACACTGGACTAACCCATTAACCCTCTCCGACATATGACGCGATTTTGAGCCTATTGGGGATACTTTAAAGCCTTTGTTACCATCAGGGGTATTTAGAAACCTTTAGTTTAGTTACTTCAACCTCTACAGTTGTCTTTGAGTTAGCTGTGGGCAGAAAACTAATTTTGGAGAGGTAATTATAAGAGTGAGAGAACTCTATTTCTTATTGCTAATCAGGCAACCTCTGCGTCATATGTACGTGAAAGGGTTAATGCTGACTGATTCTTCCTTAGTTTCATATTGTCGCATTACGATAGCAACAATAACACCGAAAATAGCTAGACCTGATTGAAAGGATAGGTTCAAACCAATGCACTGACCTGTTACCCCTAGAACCCCCTTATAGATAATTTTGTACATTTCTCGCTAGAAAAATATCCCGGCCGTAGGTCGGTTCCTCCTAAAATACAGGCTCGCTTTCGCTCAACAGAAACAAAATTCCACATCTGAATGGCACGAAAGGTCTTTAAATTGGTAAAGGAAGGGGGCAAAATGTCTTAAAATAGCCAAAGTAATTGGGCCAACGTCTTTAAATCTTAAACTAATGGTGCTAAACTTGATGGACTAAACGCTCGCGTGCCTGTGGTAATAATGACCTAGGTAATGCATTCAGCACACTCCCAAGCTTCTCAACCAAGGCACCCAAAGTCTCTCCTGGGGAAATCATACGAGAGCACTGCTTAATATCCTGCCTGTCATCAGGGAGGATTTTTTTTTTTTTTTGTTTTTTTTTTTTTTAGGAGACAAAATGCAAAGCTGTCTGTAACAAGTGCCCCCCCCCCCCCTCCCCCACCCAAGGTTGAAGAATGACAGAGCCAAAATCAAGGTACATTATAGGTACAATTTAGATGTTACGGACAGATATCTGGTGTGCTTGTTTAGTGTAGTGAAATGTATAGGAGGAGGAGGTGTTTGTGAGAGTTAGCTGGATTACTCTCTGTGTAGGTGAGGCACAGATAGAAACAGTGGGGTAAGCCAGGCAAATGTAACAGGAGTTCCAGCAACTCCTTATCATATGCCTATGTGGCCTCCCCTGGGTACTGCCCTGCTCGAGTGGTGCCTACATTGCCCGGCATACATGAGTAAATAAATAAACTGATAAATAGATGAATAAAATATAACAAAGTTCCCTCAAGGGGAGGTTTTTAGTTAGTTCGCTAGACCTCCATCAAGCTTAACATTACAGCCCATAGATCCCCTTTCAAGATAAATTTGTAAATTTTTCGGTAGAAAAATGTCCGGGCCGAAGGCCGGTTCCTCTTAAATTACAAGGCTCGCTATCGCTCGCCAGGAAAAAATCGACACCTTAATGGCACGAAAAGTCTTAAAGTTGACAGAAATGGGGTGAAAGTTCTTAAAATCGCCAAACTAATGGGGCGAACGTCTTAAAATATAAAAAAACAATGGGGTTAACCATGAGGGAGAAAGGGGTCAAGAAAAAAATCCCTCAAGTGGAAATCTCTCCTTAAGCCACACAGAGGTTTGCTTTATATCAAGCTATGCTAAATGGGATAACATATATTATGTGTAAGTCATTAAGCGTTGATCTGATCTATAGACTCGTTTACCTGTACATTGTTGATTACACACACACACACACACACACATACATTTACACACACACACACATTTACACACACACAAACACATACACACATTTACACACACAAACACTTACATACACATTCACACACATATGTATACACACACACACACACACACACACACACACACACTCATTAATTTCCCGGGTTGACGCACTTTACTTAATTAATAGTAATGATCGTAGCCGGGATAATAGATGGTATTGATGCCGGGATCAATTAGGCATGGGGCTCCACACGTTTTAGAGGAGGATTATTTTGACTTAAAATAATCGTTTGGGGTTAATGTAGCTTTTTATAGGGACGTGATTTTTAGCTTGCGTGATTAAGGGGACAGTGGTTATTTGTTTTAGTTTATTTATATATTAATTTATATTTTAGTGTCTTCGCTAGACCTACATCAAGCTTAAAACAACACTCCCTAGACTTAATATGTACATTTTTCGATAGAAAATTTTCCCAGCCGAATGCCAGTTTCTCTTTAAAAAAAAAAAACACACACAAAACAAAACATAAATTTTGTATATTTTAATTTTATAGTAACCTGAATGTAAAGGCAAGGATAGGGTAGGGTGGTGGGTGATAACTACCGTGTTTGTTGGAAGAGCAATGGTTTGGTGGTTTTCACAGAACCGTCACGGTAGCCTTGTCCGTTTCCTAGTCATTCAGGTGTAACTTTAACATCACGAGTCAGGGACAAGTGGCTTAATTCTCCACTTTTGGTAATGCGCTATATTGACGAAAAATAGGGGACGGTGTGAAACAAGCTCTGGCAAAATATCATACTGATCCAACTGTGTGTTAATACGTTATTCCCGAGAAAAGAAAACTGTGTAACACGGCCTCTGAAACCCATAGTAGATGATTATATTAATATCTTCATCGTCTAAAAGAAATTATATAGACATCATCGTGTTGATATATTAAGGGGGGATGGGCATATTTATTTGCTCATTTATGTATCTTTTTACTTTTTATTGTCCAGTCTTCTCCGTAGACCTCCACCAAGCTTATAAAAACACCCGCCCAAGACCCTCCATCAAGATAAATATGTACATTTTTCAATATAAAAATGTCCCGGCCAAAGGCCGGCTCCTTTTAAATTACAGGCTCGCTATTGCTCGCCAGGAAAAAAATAGACACCTAAATTACACGAAAAGTCTAAATTATTGACAAAGAAATGGGACGAATGGTCTTAAAATCGCCTCACTAATGGGGCCGAACGTCATCAAATCTAAAAAACTAATGGGGGTAAACATTAGGGAGAAGGGGTACCAGTAAAACGACCCATAAAGAAATATTAATGCCATTACAATTAACCAAACTGATTTATGTACTGTAAATACTGACCATGGAACTCGGCGGGGCTTGGGGATTGCATTGTTTGTTGCAGCAATTAACTTTTACTCGTATACATATATATATATATATATACAAACATGTGCCGATAAATGTTTGTCAATTCGCGTTGTTAATAGAACATTGCTGTACAACCTCTTTAGAGATTAATTCCAATTTTCAGCAGTAGGAACGAATTAACATGCAAAATAAAAATTATTTCATGTCGAATTCGAACATACGTAATTTATTAAGAGGGGTCACCTGTTTTTTTTCTCCTTTTCTCTTTTTCTCTGGCTTCTATCCATTCGGTCCCATTCATCCTACTGTCCGGCTTTGCCGGAGAAATTTTTATATCGAATGTTTTTAAAATTTAGCCTGCTGTCAAAAGATATTTAAAAATATGGTGGCTCGCTACCGCTCGCCAGCAAAAAATCGACACCTGCATGGTGATAAAAGTCTTAAAACAGTAGGCTAAATGGGGCCGAATGGATACAACCCAAAGAGAGAGGGAGAAGGAGAGAACAAATAAACAAGGGGGCCCCCTTAATGTTTTTGCACTTCATTGTTTTCATGTTAGTTCTTCCCTTATGAATAAAATAAGGGTATTTAGTATAAGGGGGAATGGCATGTTTTTCGGGACCCCTTTCTTTCTCATGTTTAGCCCCATTAGTTTTCAGATTTTAAGACGTTCGGTCCATTAGCTTGGCGATGGTAAGACCTTTCGCCCCATGTCTTTGTCAATATTAAAACTTCGTGTCATTTAGGTGTTGATTGTTTTCCTGGCGAGCTATAGCGAGCCTGACATTTAAGAGGAACCGGCCTTTGGCCGGGACATATTTCTACCGAAAAAATTACAAATTTACCTTGAAAGGGGGTAAAGGGGGTGTAGTTTTAAGCTTGATGGGGTCTAAGGAGCAAACTAAAACAATTATATAAACCGGTAATGATAACAAATATATAAACCGGTAATGATAACAAATATATAAACCGGTAATGATAACAAATATATAAACCGGTAATGATAACAAATATATAAACCGGTAATGATAACAAATATATAAACCGGTAATGATAACAAATATATAAACCGGTAATGATAACAAATATAAAACCGGTAATGATAACAAATATATAACCGGTAATGATAACAAATATATAAACCGGTAATGATAACAAATATATAAACCGGTAATGATAACAAATATATAAACCGGTAATGATAACAATTATATAAACCGGTAATGATAACAAATATATAAACCGGTAATGATAACAAATATATAAACCGGTAATGATAACAAATATATAAAGCGGTAATGATAACAATTATATAAACCGGTAATGATTACAAATATATAAACCGGTAATGATAACAAATATATAAACCGGTAATGATAACAAATATATAAACCGGTAATAACAAATATATAAACCGGTAATGATAACAAATATATAAACCGGTAATGATAACAAATATATAAACCGGTAATGATAACAAATATATAAACCGGTAATGATAACAAATAAATACGTAAACAAAAATAACGTCCCCTTAAGAAGTAGTGGCAGCAGCATTATTCAAGGGGAAGTCATTTGCATTTTATTAAGTATCAAAGTACGCCTCACTGCACCGAGGCTCCCTTCCCCTTCCTTCTGTTAGGGCTTTGATCACGTAAATACCGGGCTGGGGGGGGGGGGGGGGGGGGGGGGGGAGAGAGAGAGAGAGAGAGAGAGAGAGAGAGAGAGAGAGAGAGAGAGAGAGAGAGATAACAACAAAAAAGAGAGAGAGAAAAAAAAGAGTGAGAGAGAGATAGTGAGAGTTAGAGAGAGATAACAAAAAAGAGTGAGAGAGAGAGAGAGAGAGATAGATAGTGAGAGTTAGAGAGAGATAAACAAAAAAGAGAGTGAGAGAAAAAAAGAGTGAGAGAGAGAGAGAGAGATAGTGAGAGTTAGAGAGAGATAACAAAAACAAAAAGAGAGAGAGAGAGAGAGAGAGAGAGAGAGAACAAAATATCTCGCAAACCAGGATACGAAAGTTAGAGAAGAGGAAAAGCAAGGATAGAAAGAATGGCAGCATGTAAGGAGTATACAAGAAAAAGACAACAGAAGACAAAGAGAAGGAGACGAGAGCAACGAAATACCCTGAATAATCGAGCACGCCTAGACTTCTATATCCCAATAAAAAAAAGGATAGAGAGAGAGAGAGAGAGAGAGAGAGAGAGAGAGAGAGAGAGAGAGAGAGAGAGAGAGAGAGAGAGAGAGAGAGAGAGAGAGAGAGAGAGAGAGAGAGAGAGAGAGAGAGAGAGAGAGAGAGAGAGAGAGAGAGAGAGAGAGAGAGAGAGAGAGGAGGAGTTGTCTTAAGCCTTCAGAAACAGGTTATTACCTCGCGATTCTCCCACTTAAAGGGTAAGGGGGTTATTTTATTTGTTATTTGTATATATATAGAGAGAGAAATTATATATGTATAATATATATAAATTATATATATATATACCGGTATATATTATATATACCGGTATATATATATATATATATATATATATATATATATATATATATATATACTGGTATATACTGTACAGTATATATATATATATATATATTTTTTTTTTTTTTTTTTTTTTTGCTACTTAGACCTTAAGCTTAACAGAAGGCATCTCCAAGACCCACCCTTCTAGATAAATCTGTAAATTTTTCAGTAGAACATTGTCCCGGCTGAAGGCTTGGTATCGCTCGCCATAAAAAATCGACACTTAAATGGCACGAACGGTCTTAATAATGCCAAAGGAATGGAGCGAAAGATCTTGAAATCGTCAAACTAATGGAGCAAACGTTTCAAAACTTCATAACCTCATATCTAATGGGGCGAAGTATGAGGGAAAAGGGGGTCCAGAAAAAGCATATAAAGTGTAGTTCCCCCTAATTGTGACTTTAATATATATCGTATTTAGTGCCTTTAACCCCTTCAGCACGATTTTTTTTTTTTTTTTTTTTTTTTGCATTTTATTCTGGTTAAAAGTAGATATTATGCCGTTTAAGAAGGACCTGTGTTATTCGGAGAGCTTAATTGTGATCGTATTCACCCCTTTAAGGGCTAGAGGTAGATTGTAAGCTAAAGAAAATCGTTTAATGGTAACCAGAATATGATGAAAATTACGGCATGGTGCTAAGGAGTTTAAGGGGACATTATTTGTTGTTATTATTATTATTATTATTATTATTATTATTATTATTACCGGTATAATTATATATATATTTGTTTTAGTTTGCTTCTTAGACCTTCATCAAACTTGTTAACAGAAAAACATCCCAAATACCCCCCTTCGAGATAAATTTGTAAATTTTTCGGTAGAATAATGTTCCGGCCGACCTGGAAAAAATCGACACGAAGGGTCTCAATATTTAAAAACAAAAAAAAAAAAAAAATGGGCGAAAGTCGTAAAATGTGAAACCTAATAGGGTAGCACATGAAGGAGAAGGGGGTTCAGAATAAAACAAATACCTCCTCTTAAGGGGAGATTTCCACTTGAGGGATTGTTTTCTGGATCCCTTTCGCCCTCATGTTTAGCCCCATTGCTTTTGAGATTTTAAGACTTTCGCCCCATTAGTTTGACGATCTTAAGAACTTTCGCCCCATTTCTGTCAATTTTAAGACCTTTCGTGCCAATTAGGTGTCGATTTTTTCCTGGCGAGCGATAGCGAGCCTGTAATGTAAGAGGAACCGGCCTTCGGCCGGGAAATTTTTCTACCGAAAAATGTACAAATTTATCTTGAAAGGGGGTCTAGGGGGTGTAATCGTAAGCTTGATGGAAATATAGGGAACAAACTAAAAACCTCCTAAGGGAGCCCACCTCGCCTTTTTCTCTTTCTCTCCCTCTCTCTTTTGGCTTGTATCCATTCGGCCCCATTCAGCCTACTGTTTTAAGACGGTCACCCCCATCCAGGTGTTAATATTTTCCTGGCGAGCGGTAGCGAGCCAGCATATATATATATTTTTGTTATGACAGCAAGCTAAATTTCTCCATACAATAATGTCTCGCTATCGCTCGCCAGGAAGAAAACGACACCTGGATGGGGATAAACGTCTTAAAACAGTACGCTGAATGGGGTCGAATGGATACAAGCCAGGCAAAGAGAGAAAAGGAGAGAAAGATGAAAAAAGCCGGTGACCCTCCTTAACATGATGGAAGTTGCTTGGCTGTTTATGAGAAAGTAAAGGAGTTGTGTCAAGCCTTCAGAAGCATGTTATTGCCGCGGGTCCGGTTGTAATGGCAGGGTTTCCTCTTGATGGAAGTTGCTTGGCTGTTTATGAGAAAGTAAAGGAGTTGTGTCAAGCCTTCAGAAGCATGTTATTGCCGCAGGTCCGGTTGTAATGGCAGGGTTTACTCTTGATGGAAGTTGCTTGGCTGTTTATGAGAAAGTAAAGGAGTTGTGTCAAGCCTTCAGAAGCATGTTATTGCCGCGGGTCCGGTTGTAATGGCAGGGTTTCCTCTTGGTAGTATTCTTTGCCTTTATTTAGTTTGAGTTTATTCTAATTCTGCCCATTAGTAATTTTGGTTTTGTATAATTCTTCTCATTGTTGATTTTAAGGGAGCCCATCTCGTTTTTGTTTTCTCTTTCTCTCCCTCTCTCTTTGGCTTGTATCCATTCGGCCCCATGCAGCCTACTGTTTTAAGACGTTTATCTCCATCCAGGTGTCGATTTCTTCCCGGCGAGCAATAGCGAGCCAGCATTGTATGGAGAAATCCGGCTTCGCCAGAGACATTTTTCTATTGAAAAATGTACAAATGTTGCTTGCTGTCAAAACAAAAATATATATATACTGGTTCGCTACCGCTCGCCAGGAAAATATTGACACCTGGATGGGGATAAACGTCATAAAACAGAAGGCTGAATGGGGCCGAATGGATACAAGCCAAAGAGAGAGGGAGAGAAAGAGAAAGAAAAAGAGCGAGGTGGGCTCCCTTATCTTCTAAGCTGCGCATACGGTACCCTTGTGCGTAGGTATATTGATTAATTCCTCACTAAAATCGTTAATTTACCATAAATATAATTAATACTTATCCATATGCGCCTATTTTACGTTTAATATGAAGATAGTAACCTATAACAACAATAAAACAAGTGGGAATATTGTTTGGATGGTCAAAATCACAAATTATTACCAAGCGGTTCATTCATCAAATGTGAGCCAGCCGGCCGTACACCCTTTCCTCTCGAGGGATGAAGCCTTACTGACTTACTCCCTCACACTCTCCCAGTCTCTCCCTTACGTAACACACTCGCTAGTCACATGACAACACCATGGAACCGGCCTGGAGATGGTGACACGAAAATATACCAACGAATAAGGTAATAACAGGGAAAATAGGTGATAATTGAAGGGGGGGGGGGGCGAGGAGGGGACTTTGACACATGTGAAGGAGTGATTGGAGGTATGGAGGGGAATTATCTCATTTAAACACAATTTTTTTTTTAAAGTGCCACTGGGGTGTTTTATTATTATTTTTTTTTAGGCCTAGTATCTTAAAGAGTCTCCCCGCAGTCGCCCAGGAAAACCTCTTAAAAGTCTTCCCGCATCTGCCGGGTTACGAAGTTTAGCCTATTATAATTCTTCCCATTATTAATTATTTCCTTTACTAAAATTATTCCCATTAGTAGTATTGACTTTCTATAATTCTTATCATTATTAATTTTGACTCTACTATAATTCTTTCATTATTTATCATAATTATACTATATTTCTTCCCATCATTAATTTTGACTATATTCCTGATTCATCTATTTAATATTTACTTAAATATGTATGTTTTAGACCCTTGTAATTGCATGGTTACCTCTTGTATAATTCTCCCCTTTATTTATTTTGATTATGTATGCCTGATTCATCCATTACAATATTTATTTGATATGTATGTATTCAAATCATCGATATATAATGACATAATTTGATTTTAACTTTACTTTTGATTTTAAGCACTTCAATCTACAATATTTAGCCTTACTTTAGTTATCTTTAAATGTGTTAGCTCCCTCTGTACCAGTGACGTCTTTTTAATTTAATTTTAGGTAAATGTAGACGATTTTGTGCAGCTTAGGAAGGATCTGTGGTAGTAAAGTGGGTTAGGGG
This sequence comes from Paralithodes platypus, assembly GCA_032716605.1. Classification (NCBI taxonomy): domain Eukaryota; kingdom Metazoa; phylum Arthropoda; class Malacostraca; order Decapoda; family Lithodidae; genus Paralithodes; species Paralithodes platypus. The sequence continues at coordinate 1,267,619 of CM064518.1, forward strand.
AGATAGTTAGAAGCCTGTCAATTGCTAGAAGTCCTTTTGAAACTGAATAAAATTGTCTAACAGTAGCCATAATAAAGTTAAAAGGACGGCACCGGTACTGAAAGGTTTAAGCAATTAAATATACAATAGCGTCATATAATTTAACTTTACTTGAGTTATCTTTAGATGTATTACATTTAAGCACTTCATTGTAAAAGAGTGTCATCTCTTGTTCACTATATATATATAGACTATCTTTAGACTACGTTATTCAGCTTAGGAAGGACCTTTATGACTCAATTCTTTGTTATCAATTGTATTCCTACATTTACTTGCTATATATGCTGTACAGTCGCGCTAATAAGTGATGTTTCGGCACCAAGTATATTTTGATCAATAATTGGTATCAGCAATATATAAGCTTCATTTCCTCATATCGAGTGAAATATACAAACATGTGTTACGGATTGTTGACTTAAAACTTAAAGCTGTCCTTTAAGTAACATTACGTTCATTGTTGTTATATCTTAGTCTTATTTTCTCCGTACAAATTTAAATAAGAGGTTTCAGTTATAGATAAACCACAGCATATTATATATTACTATATTAAATTAAACACAAATTACTGTACACAATATTTACACTGCACCGTTACAAATCAAAATGGCTTCACAATGAATAAAATAACCCCTAGAGATAATTGGGAAGAGAGAGGAAGTCTAGCTCCTATCAGGGTCTGATAGATACTGACCATCAAGTCTCCAAAATACCAGACATTCACTTCTTCCATTGAAAATAAATACTTAGATTTATGAAACAAAGTTCTATATCCAACAACCATGATACTGATTCCGTGAAGCAAACATACGGAATGCTGATAAAAAGAAAACTATTTATATAATTGAACCAATGAACGAAGCAATGACACTATTCTTTATAATAGTATTTAGTTAAGTGATTGCTATTTAGAACCACAATATGAAACCACAACACATCAATGAATCCTTGAATTAATCAATTGACAGAATTTAGCTATTAACAAAGTACCGAACACAAATGAAACATTAACTAAAACTCTAGAAGTTCAATATACATTTCTATACAATGATTGCATTAAACAATTAGCAACATATACTATATGCTTAGCTTATAATATTTGTAATCAACTATGCCATAACACATGTTCCTACAATTATTACCCACCCTATTAAACATCTGACAGACATTAATACAGCACAGATCAAGCCAAACGTAATGATAGCTGGGACATGAATTATTAGCGCGACCGTACTTCATATTATCGTCTAATGGTCATTTATGAGACAGTGAAGGAGTTGATAAAAGTAAATACAAGTAGACAGAATGAATATAAACACCGTGTGAGGAGGAGCACTTTATTGATTGCAGATCGTGAAGGAGTTGTCGGAAACTTTCACAAGCATGTTATTCCCTTCTGACACTAAATATGCTCTTGGAATATTTTGTCCAATACTAGATCCTATAAGAGAGTTCAACTTAAGGGGGAGGTAGTCGCTTTTTCTGGACCGTCTCCCTCATGTTTAGCCCTATTAATTTTGAGATTGTAAGACGTTCGTTCCATTAGTTGGAGATTTTGAGACGTTTTGCCCCATTTCTTTGTCAATATTAAAACCTTTCGTGGCATTTAGATGTCGATTTATTCCTGGAGAGCGATAGCGTGCCTGTAATATCAGAAGGGATCGGGCGATATTTTCTTTAAGTTTGATGGAGTCCTTCGGAGGAAACTATAAAAGTAATTAATACATGAAATAATCCCCCCCCAAAAAAAAATAAAAAATAAAAATAAATATATATACAGTATATATATATATATATATATATATATATACTGTATATATACTGTATAATTATATAAATATACAGTATATACCGGTATATATATATAGTATATACCTCCCCCGGTCCTCCCCAGGTCGTTAAGAGAGGTGTTCCATTAACGCCCAATACCTATGCATGAAGTAGGACCTAAAAACATGTCTTTTACGCTCGCAATGATCTCTTCGCTGAAGATGATAAAAGTTGGTATAATTGAGAGAAAACAAAAACTAGGAAAAGTGGGGATTGGGCCTGAGTATGTAGATAGATAGATAGATAGATAGATAGATAGATAGATAGATAATTGAGAGAAGTCTATTCATAGTTTTTATAAATGTAAACTCTATGTTTATTGTAGGCATTGGGGTATAAGGGGGTAGATCATAGTACCACTCTTGCTAAAATACCTTCCCAGATGTTGGGTGTGCTCAACCGTGTCTGTGGGTTCTTCACCCGCGCATAGCTTCCTGCTCTGTATAGGTGTACAGTACGCCCTTGTATCGAGTATTGTTCGCATGTGTGGGGAGGCTACACCCATACCGCACTTCTCGAAAGAGTAGAGTCAAGAGCATTTCGTCTCAGCAACTCACTTTCTCTTACTAGTTCCCCACAATCTCTTTCTACACGCCACAATGTTGCATCTCTTTCACTCTTCTATCGCTATTCTTCAGAGCTCTCTCAGTTCATACCTCCTCCCTTGCGGCGAGTGCGAGGTACCCGCCTGTCAACACAGTCCCACTCCTATTCTTTCCAACTTTCCAATCCAAGAATTGGCAAGTTTTCTCAGTCTTTCTTCTATTCAACTAGTGAACTATGGAACTCTCTCCCTCAATCAATCTTTCCTTCATCCTATGACTTAAGCTGCTTTATACTTCGTGTGTCCAGGCATTTTTTACCACAACTTCCCTTGAATTTGAAATGATGGAAATAGAATGCAAGTTTTGAGCGTAACTGAGCCTAATGCTAAACCCCTGACTGAAATATCGGCCGGGCTGCCCCAATTTGTTACTGCTGTGAGCGGATGTGTTAATATATGTGAGGAGCTTCGGAAGAGAAGGAGTATTTTTGGCTACACTCGTAATTGAAAGTGGTGTATATGAATCAGAAGCATAAATTTGGCAGATACAGTCCATGAAATGTTGCAGTGTGTGGAGTTATGTAAAAGAGGGGGGGGGGGGTTGTTTCTGGGTCCCCTTCTCTCTTATGTTTAGCCCCATTATATTTGATGTGTTAAGGAATTCGCCCAATTAGTTTGGCGATTTGAAGACCTTTTGTGCCATCTAGGTGTAAATTGTTCCTGGCGAGCGATAGCAAGTCTGCAAGTTAAAGACTGGATAGTAAATTGGAAATGTTGTTTATATTCTATATTTTATTAATTTCACCACAACACCAAACACCTCCAATGAAATTAATGAAAGCATATATGTGATCCACCGGGATTCGAACCTGGGTTATCACACACAGATTTGTAAACTCTCTAACCATTACACCACCAAGAAACATAAATTTGGCAGATAGGAGTCTTTTGAGGGGGTCTCAGTTTTATATATATATATATATATATACCGGTATATATATATATATATATATATATATATATATATATATATATATATATATATATATATATATATATTTATTTATTTATTCATCTATTTATTTATTGGTTGCAGTAGAAGTACACCCTTGCTTTGTGGTCTGAATGTCTATGGTTCGATTCCCATCGGTAAATGGTGAATTTGAACCCCTAATCGAAGGCTCTACTACAGGGCAACATCTGTGTGTGAAGTGTTTCATATGTAGTTCATAGTACTGATATGTAGTTCATAGTACTGATATGCTTTTCTTGAAATACATAACCTCCTCAGTATATCATAACTCAGTCTTTCATGACATTCTGGCAATTATTTAGACGATTTTGTTAAATTTAGAAAGAGTCTGTGAGAGTTAGTTGTAAATTAAATAGATTGTACTAATTTGATTGCATGAGATTCCTCTTAAGCTGTATACAACTGTCAAATGATCGCCACATTATAGTGATGAATAGCTTATCAATGCTGAAAGGGTCAATGGTTTATAACACAATATAAATAGCTTGGCGTACTGCCGGAGGTTTTCATGATTCCCCTTATAGACGGGCATGATAATTGAGGCAAGCATCTCAACACTTTTACACCTACAGATACTACGTAAGCTGAGTAAAATACTATAAGTATATCCATAATATAGGAAGAAAGGTGTTAGCATACTAACGGTAACTTAATTCATACACAATTACATGTCTGTTACGTATGTGTTAATTTTAGTTTTGGATGACACTAGACAAATATATGCAGTTTAGAAAGGACCATTAGGAATCAAAAGGGTACTAACTATCTCCATTAACCTTCTGAGTCTCACATACAATATATTATAAATGCTTAATTTAATCGCCGGTTTCATTGCAACTTAGTGTAATAGGTTGTCAGGATTCCCCTTATAGCCGGTTACTTAACGGGCGACTCTCCTCCTACAATCCAATTTGGGAGTTCATCAGCTGGAATATTATGAGACTTGATGACGTTTAGCCCAACCCTTGCCTGTAGTTTACGGTACGGTCGACACACTTTGCACGTTGGTCAGCTTGTGGGAAATACTGGAGGGGTTTCATAAACTTCTATACGATGACATCATTTTAATTATATTTTTGCTATCAGTATGCAACCTTGAATTTAGCTCTATCATTCATATAATGTTTAGAGAGACACTTGTTACAGGCAGCTTCGCATTTTGCATCCTTCATACGCATAGTATAAATATATACGTAATAATAAAAAAGTACGGTATGTCAACAGTCTACACGCATAGGATATATATATATATATATATATATATATATATATATATATATATATATATATATATATATATATATATATATACAGTATATATATATACAGTATATATATATATATATATATATATATATACTGTATTAAGATATAGATATATATATATAAATAAATATATATATACAGTAAATATATATGTATATATATATATGTTTATATATATATTTTTTTTCTGTATATATATATAACAGTATTATATATATATAATATATATATATATATAATATATATAATATATACAGTATATATTATTATTATACACAATATATATGATGTTTAGATTTGACTTCTAGTATTCAAATAGGCCCTTCTTAAGCTGAGCCAAATAAATTAAATGTAAATGTAAATAGAACAAAATTAAGAAACGACTCTCCCCCTACAATCCAATTTGGGAGTTTATCAGCTGGGATATTATGAGACTGGATGACCTTTAGTTGACGGGGGAGGTAGTTGATATTATGAGACTGGATGACCTTTAGTTGACGGGGGAGGTAGTTGATATTATGAGACTGGATGACCTTTAGTTGACGGGGGAGGTAGTTGATATTATGAGACTGGATGACCTTTAGTTGACGGGGGAGGTAGTTGATATTATGAGACTGGATGACCTTTAGTTGACGGGGGAGGTAGTTGATATTATGAGACTGGATGACCTTTAGTTGACGGGGGAGGTAGTTGATATTATGAGACTGGATGACCTTTAGTTGACGGGGGAGGTAGTTGATATTATGAGACTGGATGACCTTTAGTTGACGGGGGAGGTAGTTGATATTATGAGACTGGATGACCTTTAGTTGACGGGGGAGGTAGTTGATATTATGAGACTGGATGACCTTTAGTTGACGGGGGAGGTAGTTGATATTATGAGACTGGATGACCTTTAGTTGACGGGGGAGGTAGTTGATATTATGAGACTGGATGACCTTTAGTTGACGGGGGAGGTAGTTGATATTATGAGACTGGATGACCTTTAGTTGACGGGGGAGGTAGTTGATATTATGAGACTGGATGACCTTTAGTTGTCGGAGGTGGTAGTTGATATTATGAGACTGGATGACCTTTAGTTGATGGGGGAGGTAGTTGATATTATGAGACTGGATGACCTTTAGTTGACGGTGGAGGTAGTTGATATTATGAGACTGGATGACCTTTAGTTGACGGGGGAGGTAGTTGATATTATGAGACTGGATGACCTTTAGTTGACGGGGGAGGTAGTTGATATTATGAGACGGGATGACCTTTAGTTGGGGGGGGAGGTAGTTGATATTATGAGACTGGATGACCTTTAGTTGACGGGGGAGGTAGTTGATATTATGAGACTGGATGACCTTTAGTTGACGGGGGAGGTAGTTGATATTATGAGACTGGATGACCTTTAGTTGACGGGGGAGGTAGTTGATATTATGAGACTGGATGACCTTTAGGTGACGGGGGAGGTAGTGATATTATGAGACTGGATGACCTTTAGTTGACGGGGGAGGTAGTTGATATTATGAGACTGGATGACCTTTAGTTGACGGGGGAGGTAGTTGATATTATGAGACTGGATGACCTTTAGTTGACGGGGGAGGTAGTTGATATTATGAGACTGGATGACCTTTAGTTGACGGGGGAGGTAGTTGATATTATGAGACTGGATGACCTTTAGTTGACGGGGGAGGTAGTTGATATTATGAGACTGGATGACCTTTAGTTGACGGGGGAGGTAGTTGATATTATGAGACTGGATGACCTTAGTTGACGGGGGAGGTAGTTGATATTATGAGACTGGATGACCTTTAGTTGACGGGGGAGGTAGTTGATATTATGAGACTGGATGACCTTTAGTTGACGGGGGAGGTAGTTGATATTATGAGACTGGATGACCTTTAGTTGACGGGGGAGGTAGTTGATATTATGAGACTGGATGACCTTTAGTTGACGGGGGAGGTAGTTGATATTATGAGACTGGATGACCTTTAGTTGATGGGGGAGGTAGTTGATATTATGAGACTGGGATGACCTTTAGTTGACGGTGGGAGGTAGTTGATATTATGAGACTGGATGACCTTTAGTTGACGGGGGAGGTAGTTGATATTATGAGACTGGATGACCTTTAGTTGACGGGGGAGGTAGTTGATATTATGAGACTGGATGACCTTTAGTTGACGGGGGAGGTAGTTGATATTATGAGACTGGATGACCTTTAGTTGACGGGGGAGGTAGGTGATTATGAGACTGGATGACCTTTAGTTGACGGGGGAGGTAGTTGATATTATGAGACTGGATGACCTTTAGTTGATGGGGGAGGTAGTTGATATTATGAGACTGGATGACCTTTAGTTGACGGGGGAGGTAGTTGATATTATGAGACTGGATGACCTTTAGTTGACGGGGGAGGTAGTTGATATTATGAGACTGGATGACCTTTAGTTGACGGGGGAGGTAGTTGATTTGTCTTCCTCTTGTATAGTGTCATTAGCTATGAGAGTTTGAGACGTTCGTTCCATTAGTTTGACAATTTTAAAACCTTTCGCCTCATTTCTTTGTCAATATAAAGACCTTTCGTGCCATTTAGATGTCGACTTTTTCCTGGAGATCGATAGCAAGCCTGTAATTCTAGGAGGAAAATTTTTCTACCGAAAAATGTGCAAATTAATCTTGAAGAGGGGTCTTGGGGGTGTTTTTTAAAGTTTGATGGAGGGCTAGCGAGGTTACTATAAAATAAATAAATACATAAATATATTAACCAAAACAACCATTAACCCCTTACGGAACGGTTGCCACAATATGCACGTTGGTCAGCTTGTTGGAAATACTGCAAGGGTTTCAAAAGTTTACCCCTTTTAGACGATGGCGTGAATTTGATTATATTTTTGTCATCCTTATTCCGTTTTATTCTGCTTAGATTTGACCTGTAGGATTCAAATAGGCTCTCCCTATATTTAACATGTATGTATGTATGTATATACTCAGGCACATACCCAATAGCTGGGGGTGGCCGACTCGAGACAGAGCCCGAACAGAAACAACATATACAGTTCCAATTCTTTGGGTCCTGCACCACTTTCGCGTTCCCTCGCCCCTTTCTCTGTCTCGTCTAGTAGGTGAGTTTAACACGAGGAGGACGATTCCTAGCCTCCCACACCCAAGTTTAACATAATCGAATAATATAGCGAGAATATATATTATATTAGGCGACTCCCCCCTTGCAATCCAATTTGGTGTTCATCAACTTGGATATTATGAGACTAGATGACTTTTAGGACCCTCCACCAGGGTGAGGGCTGGTCCTGTCCAGAGTGAGGTTTGGCATCCTCTACCCAATCTTAGCAGTTTCTGTCGGTCTGGTTTTCTGTACTAGTTTTCCTATAGGCCTATATATATATATATATATATATATATATATATATATACAGTATATATATATATATATATTGTACTTCTCAATTTACCCTCTGGTTTGGACCCTGTATACTTCCTTATATCTTGCTCCTCCTTCATCTTCTATTTATAGTTTTTTCCTGTATATATAATTATAATTTCTATTTTCTTTATCTTTTTTTCCCATTTCCCTCTTCGTTTGCACCCTCTCAGCTGCCATTTATCTTCTTCCTCTTTCCTTCTTCCCAATCTTCCTTTTTATAGCTTTTCCAGTGTATATATATTTTCTACTTTCTGTAACTTGTGTTACCATTTTCCTTATATCGTGGCGCAATGCATAAGGTGTTGATTTTCGGCGTGAGCGTCCTGGGTTCGAATCCACGGACTGCCACATGTGTTTGTTAAATTTCATTTATCGATTTTAGGAGTAGAGTTGGTTGTTGGATAACACATAATAATTTAGCATCCTCTATGTCCCCCTTTTCTCCATTTTCTCTTTCGTTTGCACCTTTTATGCTTCCTTTTATTATCTTGTTCCCCCTTCCTCCCTCTCAATCTTACTTTTATAGCGCTCCCTGTTTATACTGTATATACTTTCTATTTTCTGTATCATAGTTTCCGTGTAATATTTCCCCATTTTCAATTTTTTTATCATACTTTCCCCGTTTTCTATATCATATTTTCCCCAATTTGCTGTATCATATTTTCCTCATTTTCTATTTTCGGTATCATATTTTCCTCATTTTCTATTTTCGGTATCATATTTTCCTCATTTTCTATTTTCGGTATCATATTTTCCTCATTTTCTATTTTCGATATCATATTTTCCTAATTTTTAAATTTCCGTATTATGTTTTCCTATTATATTTTTTCATTATCATGCTATCCCCATTTTCTATTTTCCGTATCATATTTCCCCCATTTTCTGTATATTGTTTTTCGCCAGTTTTTATTGTCTGTATCTTATTTTCTCCATTTATCATCCTCCTTCCTCCTCCTTCTCCATCTTACATTTTTCATAGCTTTTCTTGTTTATATTTACTTTATTTTTCATGCCTGCCAGTCACCCGTTTCCCCCCAAATAAAGTAGGTGTTTTGAGCAGTAATACGGCGGACCTATTTTTTTTTTTTTTTTTTTTTTTGTCACATGCCCTGGGTCGGAGAAGTTTATGAGTCTCTTTTTTTTTATATATATTTTGGCTGTCTTTTCGTGTTGTTTTTATTTTTATTTTTATTCTTTGTCTATATTATAATAGCTTGCCTTATTATATATTTTATCTATTTGGTCTGTTTTGTTCATCTTTTCCTCATACAGTATGTATTCAGTTGGATTGTTTTGGGCTTTTAATATATTGTCTTTACTTGCTTGTAATCCTTCTCGTCTTCTGCGTCTCTATTTTCTTTGGGCTCCTTTTCTTACCCACTTTCATCCTTTAATTTTATGTTGTATATATATATATATATTGATTTATTATTATTATTATTATTATTATTATTATTTTATTATTTGGTATTTCTTTGTTTTGCTTTAGTATGGCATTTTGTTTTAGTTTTCTTTCTTGTCATCATTCGCATCCCCCCCCCCCCCCCCTCCCTCAAACACAAGTACACACAATTCGGTTTTATTGCAAGCCCTTTTTGCTTTTTAAAATAATGGTTAGAAAAATTGTGTACGTCATTATATATATATATATATATATATATATATATATATATATATATATATATACAGTATATACATACATACATTCTACAGTAGGTAATGTGGTGATGGGCTGGTCTGTCAGAGTGAGAACTGAGCGATCTCTGCCATACCCATAGCTTACTCTGACTGTTCCTTTTACTTATATATTTTCTAGATCTCAAGTGACGGCGTCTCTTCCGTGGATTGACCTCCCAATCTACCAAGATTGGAAGCCAAAGCGTCACATTTTTCCTTTGCCCATCAACTTTCTCTTCTTAATTGCTGAGGGGCACAGGGCCCTGGGTGGGTCTTTGGTTTCCCGGGCGTTTCCGCACCCTCCTCAGCTCCCCGCCAATGAGTGGCTTCGGTCACCCAGGCTTTATTGTGGTCGGCAGGGAGGGTTCTGTGGGGGCGCTCGGTTATGGCCTTGGCCTTGCTCGGAGCCTTGGGGCTGTTCGGCCAGGCAGCTCGGGGAACAACAACAACAACAACAACAGTAGGTAATTTTACTTTATTCGTTTACTTCGTCTTCATATATTTACTTACACCATTCCCCTCGTCTATACTTACCCTCAAAGTTATCTTCTTGCAGTTTGTTAATATTTCTCTCTCTCTCTCTCTCTCTCTCTCTCTCTCTCTCTCTCTCTCTCTCTCTCTCTCTCTCTCTCTCTCTCTTTATCTGTCTATCTATCTATCTATTTATTCCTTTTTATCCTACCATGCCCCCAAATGAAGTGTGTATGTTAAGAAGCAGTAAAGGGGGCAAGAGAGGGGGGGGGGGGGGGCTTTATGGAACTTGGGTTGACTTTTCACTTACCGGGAGGCTGCCTTCCCTCTCTTTTATGGGGTGGTGTGCGGGGTTATGGGCTGGGGAGATGAGAGAGAGAGAGATAGAGAGAGAGCGAGCGAGAGAGCGAGAGAGCGAGAGCGAGAGCGCAAGAGCGAGAGCGCGAGAGCGAGAGCTAGAGCTAGAGCGAGAGCGCGAGAGCGAGAGCGAGAGAGGACTAAGCTGAGTATGAGTGCAATGCATTTGAGGAAGGAAAGGAAAGTAGAGCAGAGGATATAATATGTATTATTTGTCTATGAGTATGAAGGAGACAAAAGGCAACCCTTCCTGTAACAACTGTCTTCCCTAAAGTTGAAACATTGACAGAGACCCAAATTCAAGGTGCGTTGAAGTCAAAATGTCTGGACATACGGAGCTTGAAGCAGTTTAAGCCATAGGATGAGGGAAAGACAGATTGAGGGAGAGATAAAGGAGGATAGGAGATGACAGAGAAGAGGAAGAGGGTGGAGAAAGAAGAGAGGCAAAGATTTGGAGAGAAAAGGAGGGGATATGTAGAAATATGAGATAGGAGAGGAAGGGAAGGGAAGGATAAAGAGAGAAAAGCTAGAAGAAGAGAAAGATAGGATAACCATAAATAAAGAGGATAGAGAGAGACGAGTATAAGAGGAAAATAGGATGAATGTGAATGGAGAGGAGAGAGGAGATAAGGAGGGGAAACTAAAGAATAAGAGGAATAGAGGGAGATGGGATAATGAAGG